>JAWNNP010002997.1:1200000-1518958 GCA_035044805.1 Leucophenga maculata
TGCAAAATAATATTGTGATAAACATTCAGCATACTCTCATATGTTCAAATCAAAATTTTATATATTTTTACCTCGAAGTCCATACAGTTATGTAGCAGATACATAAGGTTACCGACTTTGTAAAACATTAATGGACCAATAATTTCAAAACATTTCAAAAAGTATGGCTAAAAAAATAAAATTTTTTATAATAGCTTTTCCACAGTGTCCACATATTAGTTGTAAAAGGTCTTTCAAATTTAAAGCATTATTTAGTATTGCATAGTATGGCGCTAACCACTTTTCACGTAGTCCCTAAATTAAGTATCTATTACATAAATGTACATACATATTTAGTTTTCTAATTTGCAAGAACTGGTAAAATATGTTTTTGTATACAATAAATACCTTTTTAAGTAATTTGTCATACTTCGGTAGACAGGTTATTGACATTAGTCTTAATATTTGAAACTTTTGACTTGTCTGACAACTATCAAATGTATTTTATATTTTTAAAGTTAATTTGTATACATATATAATATTATGTTACTAATTGTACCCCGCCTTCGGAAAGCATCGAAAAAATGAAGCAATACTTCTTCTTCTTCTTTCTGGCACATCTAAAAAGCATAACAGTAGAATTTAGAGGTGTGGGTAAAGTAATGTGTCTGAAAGCGTAAAAGCGTGCAATCGGTTCACAATTGTTCACTCTCCCCGTGTATTGTCATAGGCAGCACAATGTATATTATTTGGATCAGCCTTCGCACCGCTTTTCCTGTCTGATATCGAATGAACTAATAAAGCCTGGCACGTGGCATCAACAATGAACGCATTAAAGTCGATTACAATAAAAAGTTCCTGCCGAATACACAGTTCGTTTCTATATTCGGTTATGTATTTCATTTCATTTTTTAAATATAAAATATTTTCAATATGGAACATAAAGATTTTTGTTTGTATCTACAGCGTTTATTTGTATACAGCTACATATATAATGGTAAGAAGAGACATCTACATTGAATTTGCAGTGCAAGGCTTTAAAATAAAAGGAAAGTTTTCAATATATGTATACGTAGAACGTAAAAATGGGTACCGATATGATAAGATGGTACGGATATGATACGAACGACTCGATCCAACGAGCAGATAAATAATATATTTATAAACGAGTACGAAATCAGGTCTCCAAACACGCTGGTAGTTAGTAGATGTAATGAGGTATTTACTTACATTCCATAAAGGTTCATAAATTTACTTTTAAAAATTAAAACGCCTGAATCGCTACAGAAGGTAAGCCAAGTGGAATCTGTACAACGAATCCAACGAAAACCTTTTATCGAAATTTCCATTTTTTGGCCAAATGGTCACTGTAAACAACACAAATAGCGCGTACATAAAAACGTTGTGAGTACGTAAATGTCAAACTTTATTTTAGTATTGCCAGATTTTACCTATTGACATTAGTGCTGCCACTTCCTTTAGCACTGAACTTTATTTGATCTATAAATTTGTGTGAGTATATGTTCTATAGTGGTTTGATGTTGATTATGAGCAAGTTCGGTGATTCCCATACTTATAAAATCGGATAAAAAACGCAATTATTTTGTGAAGTCTACCACGCTTCCTTTGGATGATACATGTATTCATACAAACTTAATATACCCTATTACCTTATGGTTACAAGGTACAACAAATGGTTTGTTTAAGTGACCTAGCTGAGGACATTTGCGTGTCCTCAGATCCAGTGAAAGGTCAAGTACCTATAAGGACCGTACATTCACTACATGTGTAAGTAGCAAACCATCGTGTATGTTGATACAATACAGCAGATTAGTAAACGATGCTACGCTCGTTAACGGCCTGTTAGCAAATATGTGCATGAATACATACTTATAGCATCGTTAAGTAGCATCTTAAATATTTCCTTAGACATATTAGAATAAACATGCCACTGAGATTTGTTGCATTTAAAGCCTAAATAATATAAATGCCTAAATATATAATTTTTCAATTTAAGCAAAAAATTTTGTTTTTCTATAAATCTAAATAAATCAGAAGAAAACTTTTACTTGGTGGAACGAAAGCTTTAAACTGCTAATGTTATATGTTTGTTTCTTACATCTAAACTTTATAAAATATTTAGCCATGTTCTTGGGAAACTATTACTTTTGAATTACAAAAAAGTTGGTAAAATATGTCGGCCGGAATGTTAAATATACTTTAAATAATTAAACATAAAGTATATGAGACCTGATCTATAAAAAAAGTGGCTTACGTGCGAAAACAAGTTTTCGAGAAAACAGCTGCATAAGCGGTAAACAACTCGTTTTCAAATTGGACTCGTATCAACTTCAATTATTAAACTTTTAAACAAACTATGAGTTTCTCGAATTCACTACGTAAAAGAGCGTCTCTAAATCTATATGAATCGGTAAAATAGTGTAAAATATCTTTTGCACCCAAGCCCCTCATAGAGTTTTACCCCGCAATTCCTTATATCGATTAATGGAACTCAATGTCAAACTTAATTTGATTTACTTTCATAAAAACTATTATCATAAACAAAATGCTTTGCTTTAATTAATACTATTTTTTACAAATTGAAAATGTTTTTGTATGGAAGAGGGGCGTGTTGCTTCTGATTGCTCCTGATTATAAAATACCAACTTTCAAATCAATATCTTAAAGATTGTGGGAAAAGGTTGTAATCTTCTACACAGATAGACAAATAGATACTTGCTTTAAGGCGTTTCAACGCACTTTTTTGAGATTTTGAGTGACACGAATTTTTGAGTATTCGGTTTCAAACTTGGAACAAGGGCTTTAATAGTTATAACATTGTATTTAGAAATATTTATATTTGCATGTTAATGAACTTACACTCCAATATACTCTTCAGGATAGGGAATTATGTAGCCCTCTGGACTAGGACGAGGTGTTTTACCAACCCAGAAAAAAGCATCCGGACCCGTACCATCATATGCAAACGATTTAACAAAAAGTGTAGATTCGTCCACGGCATAGATAGAGCCCTGTTAAAAAAAGAAGAAAAAAAAATAAATACTGTATGATTTATTATATACAGATAAGTATTTAAGATATACTTTTAGTTTACCTTGATGCCGTGAGCGAAGTTCGTAAACTGACCGATATAACGACCGTAGTATGGCTCAGGTGGTGCTCGACTCTGAGCTGAAGAAGAAAAAAATATTTTTTAATGAAACACGATGATGAACACAAATAAATACAATACATAATCATGAAGAAATAGAAAACAGAACGGACAATTTCATTCAAAAGGATGAAGTTCTATTGTTTACTTTGCTACGAATTCCAAATAAAGCCTGATGGATCAAATTTTTATCTGACTTATATCTTGTCTTAATTTTCACAAAATTCCCGTTTGTTGCATTATGCTTATTGAATTTTACACTGCCTTCTCCATTTCATGCAATTTCTTGCGATTACTTTTAAACTCCGTTGGGAGTACTCGTCCTCCCACATGTTTGAATAGAAGCAGCAACTCCAAATTGATTGAAAGCCATGAAATATCATCATTCAACTCGACTGCGGTTGAGAATCATATAATAACAGCCACAACAAAAAAGCATAGTACTTAGCTCCTCAACACAAACAAACAAAAGTTGCCAATGTACAAGCGGATTTTCTAAACAAGAATGAAAAACGCTATCGTCATCATCGAAAAACTTACGCCCTTCACTCTGAATGACACGAAATAAAAACATTCGAATGATGCGTGAATCTGTATATTTCAGCACGTATTGGGTATTGCTAACAAAGTGATCGGCCGTGAGACGTACGCCGTTAAATCTCTGCATGAAGGGTACCAAAGCGAATATTCAAAGCTTTTCGGTCGTTTGCACTTGTGTTTTAAGGGATGGCGGCGTTGTTGGCGTAAAGCCTGAGTGCTTCTATCGCTGGTGTTTCCCAAAAAGTCTCAATTGCATATAATGAAAATAGAAGAGGAAAAGAAAAACGCGTGTCTCGGCTCTGCTCGGCTGCGGCAAATGAGGGTGTGTATATCGGTGTATATTGGCAACGCGCACAGGGAATAATATGCATTAAATCTACTAATGCGTACATTAATCTCTGTACACTGAACTCAAATATAGAGCACGTGTCTACGTGCCTGAGGATGTTTGTGCAAAGTGATGACGACTGAATGACAGCGTTGCTAGAGGATAATAATGATGCCTGACTACGTTTGATGGTAATAATAATGTTGCTTAGTTTCTTTTGTTGTTGTTTGTTAGTCATCCGTCTAGGCTGTTTAGTTAGCATCGACGTCGACATCGATGGGTTCATCGCCAGTCTATCGTTGCTTTTGCACATCTAAGGCAGATAAGATCTCCTTGCCTTGGAGACTTTGATGACATGCTTGTGGCAAAAACGTTCTCTTCCCTTTGATTTCATTGCTTTCGTAGTCAATGGTCAGTGGTCTGTGCTAGTCGTCAAATTCAATCAATTAACGTTCTCGACTTTGCTTTAAAAATGCGTCTATAATATCAACGGTGATTTAATCTTTCACAAACCCTTTTAAAATGAAAACTTGGAAAACTTTGTTGGAAATACCAACTTCAGAAAGAATATTTATAAGCAGAAAAAACTTACAAGAGAAGTTCACCGGGATGTGTCTACCAGAAGATACAGTACCCATACCAAATCATTTTTCATTTATATTATCGTATGAAACATTTTTTTTATATTTAATAATTTGTTTAAAGATATAATTGTTTCAATACTAAAAACTGATACATGTTGTATCATTTGTACAACTATATCCTTTTATCTTATATGTCAATATTGTGGACATTAGCTCCGAATGTAAAAGGAGTAATAAAAGATAAAAAGAAATTAAGCAACTTTTTAACAAGTTAGGGGTGCAGTCGAGCGGCTTCATTTTTTATTTTTTACCCTGCACCTACCAATTTGGTTCATAGTAGGCGTTCATTATTATACAATTTTGCTTTCTACAGACTGTAATCCAAAGTAGGCTAAAGTCAAGCCATACTATACAATATAACAAGAACATCAATACGAGTTATGCAATTTAAAGATTCTGTTGTAACAGTGTTACATAAAGAATCATTCCGTTCGTTCAGTTTTTCTAAGATTTTTCTACTCAGAAAAATTTTCACTCAAATCAACTTACAGACGGAGGGAAGAACATTGAATTTTCACTTCGTGCTGATTAAAAATATATCTACTAAAATATATACCAAAATATATACTATATGTATATCATATTTTAAACGTTGGGTATATGGACGTGCCATGTTCACTATACGCAACCCAGTGCCTGTTTTAAAGTTTGTTAGAATTTGTTAGTAGTTTTATTTGCTCAGGTGACCCTTTAAGTCATCGCAGTCATCACAGCAATTATGCAAAATCCATACAGACAGATTGCTACATTAGTTGACTCCCCGAGCTAATAAATAAAACATGTACTCTCAGAGACTACGACTTCTTACAAATTGATAAGGTAGGTCTCACTAGGTGTGAATGGCGGGAATATTATTTCAAACATTATTAGTTAAGGCTTCCGCCTAACTAATGTAAATATGTCATTGTGGGCAGTAGTAGAGTAGAGATTTTGAGAAGTTGTGGGATAGGAATAGGCATCTGAACGAAGGTTTCAAGCCGGGAATTGCGAATGGCGAAAACTTTGTAGAGAGTATGCATAATTTTTTATGCAATATATGGTTCGAGGAATGCATGACCAACAATTATAATCCCAATTCCAATCTTCTTTCATTCAAAAATAAATTTCTGTCACGCTTATTGTGTATAAGGAAGCAGCGACATTCAGATGCACTGATAGGACAACAATGTTCTTCCAAGCAGTCTTGTTAACTTGGGCTTAGAAGTAAAGCTCTATCTCGCATGACGATATGTTAACTACTGCATAGTGAAAAAGCATAAACCCCGATTAAATTTGATAAAACGAAAGAACGAATTTTCGTAGAGATAGATGTTTCAAAGCAACTGGTTCCTAGTACGACCATGACCAATGAACTGTTGTACGGCTATATAATTAAGATTTAAACATAATAAACAACCTAACCGACTAACACACACTTTGTTATTCAAATAAACCTTTTCAAAAATGCAATAGTAACGCGATGGACACACACATTAAAAAATAACTAAATGCATTTGCAAACAAATCTAGTAATCCACGAAATATACTGTTACCCGCATACTTGAATGGTTATGGTGAATTGAATTGAAATGTTAATGACATGTAAACCTGTTAGAAATTAGAATGCACCCCATCTGTCACGTTTGCTTCTAAAATTTTAGTTGTCATTCTACGTACGGAAAGTCATGAGCAGAACACACAATTGATGGTATGCTCTGCAACCTCAAAAACCAATACCTTTGTCTACTTATTCCTCAGATAAACATCAATTTCATTTTAAGGCAGCTTGGTAAATTGTCCTGATGTAGTTTTTTATTTGACGAGCTTGGCGCATATTGTTGTAATCCCAGAAATGGGGTGCACAGTAGGCTGTTCCGAAAAATTTATTTTTAGTTTTCCCTAACCTCTTGGGTTAAGACCAAAATAATTTAAAAAATTAAATAAACCTATATCTTTAGGGTTCTTCCGATCTGGAAATTTTTGAAAAATTTCCATTTTAATAGTGATACTTCACTATCCTTAATTTCAACTCTTAAGCAAAATATAAAAAATATTTACTTTTTCCTCGTCTGCGCAACGCAAAGAAGGGTAATGTGTTTCCTTTCTATATATGTATGTATGTATATATGTATGTATGTTTGTTCCATTCCAGAGACAACACGTGTGGACCTACTTTGATGATTTTTAAGTCAATCGATTTTTTTAGTCTTGCGGGTATCACTAAAGATATGACAGTAATTAAAATTCAATATGGCGACAACCAAACTTAATTTTATTTCGAATAGTACCTTCATTTGAAAATATATCCCAAAGGCAAAAGAAATAATAGTTTTTAAAACAAACTCAAATGTTTTTTAGAGTCATCTAAGAATATTATAGACATTGCAGCTTGCAAATACACTTCATTTGAATCATGTTTGTGTTTAAAACCTAAGAAGGTTCCCATTGGAACAAAGAAATGTAAGAAAAGTGGTTATAAACCGTGTTGATAAGAATCAAACGGCTAAGTAAATAAAATGAAAGCGGAGACAAAATGAAGAGTCAAAAATGGCAGCAAAAATTTCGTGGTCTGTGATACACACGGTTTATCGACGCGATCTGCTTTTGCTGTTGCCTCCGTAGTTTTGGTTGACGTCGGATTGATTTCTAGCAGAAATTTAACTCTAGTTATTGATATAAATAAAATCCACAGAGCTGTATCTCAAGGCCGGAGAGAAACTTCAAGAGATATTGTTATAAAAAACATTTACTTTGATGGACGATAAGACTCTGATAAATAAGAAAATAGGGGATCGTTACCATCGCAAAGAAGTTTCAGAAGAGCACATCTCTATCTAGCAGAACCTGGATTTTATTTGTTTGGGACACACAACGCCAAGTTGTGGCACTGCAAAGGAAAGTCTAACGTCGATTACAACTTTATTAGAGGGTAAAGGTTGGAAATTAAATGACGTGATGGCGTTGGATGCGAGTGAACTCCAACTAACACCGATTGGAGAGGTGGCGTGATTCAATATTTAGAGGAGTATTTGGAGAGACCATTTCAATGGTGTGTTTGTATGCTTCATGCCAATAAGTTACCCCTTCGTCATTTATTCTTGAGAATAGTTCAGACCTGTTGAAAACAATTAGCTGCTTGCAAAAATAAAACTACGTTGTTTTTTTGCGCAATGGTTCATGAATTATGCACGGATCAAAAATATCTTTATGATATATATCAATCCGTATCAATGAGATCTGCTATTAATCCCGTTATTGAAAGAAATGCTTTTTTCTTACACATGTACGGTACACTAGTGCACAGTCATTTCATCAATTACTATTTTCTCTGCGATCATTTGGGGACTAAGCCGATAATCAGACTTCTCAAGCAATGGGCGCCAGGCACATTTTCAAAGTAAAATACATTTTTTTGTTTATGAATATTTTTTTACTAGTCACTCTGGCGGATCAATATATTATATATAACTACTTATCATAGTCAAGGAAAAGAGTCGTACAACAAAATAGAAGCTTAACTGTAATTAAAAAGTCATCCATGATTTGGAAGCAAAGTCTTAACTACAAAAGTTAGAAACCAGATGAATTCGTTTAACTTGATACAATTTTGTCTGGGCATCAATTAATAAAATATGAAAGGGGAATCCCTCCTATTTTTACCCATCAACATCTTTGGAATGTTCATTATCCACTTGAAATTTGATATCGACCACTTTATGGACGAACGATTCACATAAATGTGTCCCTTCCACTTTAAGAATTCGGTACCACAGAAGTTAAACATCCTTTATCTTGTTTTTCATTTATTTATTACTTTCCAGTCCAAATGTTGACTAGTCTATGTACTCCTGTGTCATCGGCAATAATCATTTGCTCCGTTTCTTTTTTTAGCTATAAGAGTGTGAGTGAATTAGGAAATATAAATCGTTTTCACCCTTCGCCCAAAAATAACTCCTAGCTTCATATTCAAGTCAGTCATATCGTTAGCATTAACGCTCTTTGATTTTTATTGAGTCAGCTAAATTTTATTCGATTTACTACCGTCGCCACAACCACCAGCTCCAACGAGACAACATCCCCAATACAAACGTTTGTCGACACCTATACATACATACATACGTGTGTGAGCATTTGCGTGCACTGGGCTGATTCTTCTTGGGGGAGGAATTTTATTCAACAGTTAATGACTCAAGAGCATCAAGGCATCATGCCTGCTATCATCCCTTAGTTCACAACCTGCTCACGAGTCTATTAGGAAGTAAATGAAAATTTCAGCTATAACTTCGAATGTGTGCTTTTTAGTAATTCGGTTCGGTGTAAGGTGCAATTCGTCCTTAGAAGTTATCGCACAGTAGACGATACTACTGGGATAAAATAAATTGTAGGGAGATTAGTGAAAATTTAATTATAATTTATGTCTTTGATGTAGATGGATAATTGCGTTTACATATTGTATATAAGATGCCGTATATCTACTCGCAATGGTTAAATATTCAACTTTCAATATACTCGCACTATTTAGTATTATTGAAAAATATATTCCATTAATATTATGGCGGAAGCCAGCAATAATTGTTGTTGTAAGGAACAAGCGTTGAGACGAGTGGATATCGCAAAGCAGACTGGTTTCATTGGGCTTATAAATGATGAACAAAGTGACAGCATTGAACAATCGCCCTTTTTATAAGCTGCTCTTATCGCAAGGGTTTACTAAGCGGAAATTACTTTGTGGAAATGCATGTTACAGGTAGAAAAATATATATGTTCCTGATCATGTCAAGTCGATATAACTATGTCCGTCGTTCGTAGGTGTTTTTTATACAAAATCAAAAAAATTTTCAATGTTTTTTAATTTTCATGGTATTAACAGAGTGATGGCATGGGAAACCCATAAACTATTCGCCATATTATAATTCATGATCAGCACGAAGAGACAAGACAGTCTAGACATGTCCGCCTGTCTGAGAAAAAGTTTCTTAGAGTAGAGTGCTACAGCTGACCTTGAGCACGTAATACATGAAATTAAATATTTTCGAACGTGTGTGAAAAGCATTAAAGCTTCTGCTGTACCAATGACAACGTTTTTCATTGAGTTTCCCAATGCAACTGTTGTAGCAAACGAATCTTGCTTGAAGAATGGGAAAATATTCCCACAGGGCCAATGAACTTCCATATCAAGGATATATTTTTTGAACAAAACCCTAAAAATTAAGACGTGGTTTTCCGACAACTAGTTTTGATTGAATGCCGATCGCAGTAATCTTCAATACTGAATTTCACTAAGATTCGAAGAACAAATTAGTGAATTATTCACATACACACAGATCGATGGACATAACAAGATCGACTTGTCGAACCTGTATACATTATGAGTTCTGTGTAGTGAAAAGTTGTAAATATACCCTATTATAAATCAGCCAAAAGTTGAGCATCAGAGAAAATAAACTAAATTTTAAGACAAACCGGCTAAATAGCGCAAATATAAAATGAATATTGCTGCTGAATGCTCCATCAAAAAGTTTTGACCATTGAACACTAGTTTGAACCATTGAGACCGGCACACCATATAACCTCTTTGTTATAAACTTATCATTTTAGAACAGAGTAATTCAACTACTTCACAGTTACTTATGTATAAACAACCACATATTTGTTGGCGCAAGATAAACGAAATTGTTATGAGGCATTACTTGATGGGGCGGAAATCCACCACAATTGTCTACATTTATTTCAATTTTATGACTTTATCCAAATCTAGCGTCATGCCAGCTCAGAAAGTCAGCACGCTTCCATATCTCAGTAAAGAATTGCAGCAACCGTGCAAATTCGACGTAGATTAGAAAGTCGTCATTTATCAGATTCCAACCAGTGGGGAGTAGAATGTGTTTTTGGTGGTAGTTTCATATTTCTTACAAACCGCAGTCATGAATGCAATAACAGCCAGGATGTAGAATAACAGCAGCGATGACAAGCAGTGAAAATATCTGCGAACACTGAGCTCATTTAATCGCAACAAATTGCCCGACAATCTGGGCGGGATTAGAATCCCGATGGTTTTGCCACTTGAACTTTTTGTATGTTTGGTGCAAATTAGATTATGGCAGCGACTTACCGTATGGGAAATGGGAAATCAGTTTTCATGTAGTCGCTTATTGATTTGCAACGCAATGCTTTTTATAATTAGTAGAAATTAGAGATGCGCATGTATAATGAGCACTCCTTAATAGTGGGCTTCTTCCACCGTTAATTGTTGCTGCAAAAAAAAAATTGTAGCTTCCATAATTTAAACTGTATATTTTTACTTCGGTAATACAATTTGATCGACTCAAATCGGTTTGATTGAATTAGCGGCATAAAGGTCCAGTCGTCAAATTTTTAATGTTTGAAATATTTTCCATTTTCTCAGAAAATTAATCAAACCAGAAAGAAATGAAAACGTCACACTGATACGAGTAGTTTTTTTTTTGCTTTGGCAATTGCACGTAATATTAAATGTGGCTTATTTATGAGTCTCCAAGTTTTTATTATTTATTTGTGTGAAAAATATTTTGTAATATTTTCCATAGCCCCCGCACACGAAAGTGTGCGCGGAATGTGTCTTGTATTTTTCTTTTTGCGCCAGCACACGTACGTGTTTTTTTATTCATTTTATATAACCGGTTTACTGGATACTGACCGAGCTATCAAAAATACATACCAAGTCGTACGTGTCGAGTAGACAAGACTGTAAATATTTACAAATGACATAATGCGAGCAGACTAGATTGTAATTACATCGAAATGAAACTGGTCTTGATTTGTTTGTTGAAATATCTAGCTTAACTCCATTGGTTATGTAAGAATGCATATGCATCTGTAGACAATAAGGTGCTTGGCTGTACTTTCATTTTTTTAACCACCACTTATGCTAAGATACCTTTGAACAATCTCCGCTCACAATGACAACATCTTCAAAAAAAAAAAGTACTGTAATTTATTTGCAATACGAGGGCTTCATTTTAAGTTTGTAAAAAACAATCAAAACTAAGGGTAACTATAGTTCATAAGAAGCTACCATATTGAGTTGTTATTGTATAGTATAGTTTAAGAAATCGTGACTAACAAGCAAGAATAATTGAAAATGGTAGCAAGGCCGATTATAATAGTCCAAGACAGTGTCATTTTTTACGAATGAATGTTGGTATATCTGAATATTTCTACATGTATTTCTTTGTCACCCTCTGTCTTGATGGAATTCAATTTAATAGTTGGACTAACATTGGGCATAGCTAGACAGTCCTTCGATTCGATATAGACATGGCCCTCTGAACAAGGAGAACTTAAACACTAAAAGAGATAAAGCCTTCAAGTATGAATAGTTACACTTTTTTCAACCTCAGTCAGGGGTAGCCCCCATCAGAGACCCTGTAAAGAGTTATTTTAGCAATGTCCGTACATATAAGTGTCTGTCTGAGAGATAGTTGCCAGAGTAGAGAAAATGAACTCACCATGATTCTGTATGTCCTGCACTGTTGCAATTGTATCTTCATATTTCATAGCTCGCAACCGTTAAACCACTGTGGTTAATTATAATGAAATTTGTTTGATATATTCTAAAGCAATGATTTGCCTCGCCGCTTTATAGAAAAGTAGGAAGCAAATTTGGTGAAAATCAAGGCTTACAACATATTTATATGGTATGTACAGGGTATAAAATAGCCGTACATCTCGAAAATAGCTCTTACTTGATTTACATTGAAAAATATGAATGTATATATTTTGTTTTGATATCCAGTGTGCTTTTGAATGTGAAGAGAGAACAATAACAACTTTTTGTTACAAAAACTCGAGGGATCTACGGAGAAAGTTTTTTTTAAACAAAAACATTGATTACATAATTCTCTGTTCTCATTGAAAAATAAACATATTTATGCTCGTAAATATAAACATACAAGTTTCTTAATATGTAAAAATTAAATTAAAGCCGGCTTAATTATTGATATAAATACATATGTATAACCATATAAGCCGTTAAATAATATTAACATTATATGTATGCATGTATATATATAATGTAAATATTAAACTTTAATAATTAATTAAATATCTTTAGTAGTCTGATCCATTGAATACAAAAGCTGGGAAAGAAAAACTCATTTATCACCGATACTTATAGTCACCAGCGGACTATATAAATGTATGCAAGGGCGTCGCCAAATGTCCTCGAATAGGGGGGTTGACTTTTTTTTAATAATCTAAAGTTATAGGACCCTTAGTATCAATCTACTAATAATTCAGTACAACAGAAATATTTCAATAAAACAAGAGTATGTAAAAATACGAAAATATGTATTAAAATGCATTTTTTGACGAAATTTAGAAAAGCCACTACCACCATAAATACGATCAGATCATGTCATAAGAACCCTTCAAAAAAAGATTGAGACAACCTTAGCTCTACCAGTTTCCATAATATATTTTATGTTAAACCAAAGCCAACAAAATTTTTTCCCCCTCGACTGTGTTTCATGTGGCAACGATAGTTTCTTATTGGTACATCTCTATTTATTTATCCAGTGTTGGGAGAGATGATATTATTAGAAACATACAACCTCATTTTTCAATTTAATATATCTTTTAACAGAGGAAACTCCACTAAACTTTAATATTTAATATCAGATTTGATCGCACCAAAAATAATTCTTTTTCTTTCTTTTCTTTTTCTTCGTAAAGTATAATGAAACTACATAATTTAAGTTCGTAACTAGATTTTCTGCTGTGGTCAAAAGGTGGAATATCGGCCAGAATGAGAAAAAATATGTAACTATTGGATTTTTTTGTAGACAATAGCACTTACCTTGACCGACCAAGCTATTAATAATCGCAAGAACAGCAACAAAATCAACGAGAGAACTAGATGATGTTATGCTGTATTTTATGAAACTTTTCATTTTTTTTGTTGCCGTTCTCACTAGCTTCTGACGACGCGTTTTCTTCGTAACGTGACCAAGTTGAATAAGTTGCATTTTTCAGTTTGTTCCAGTGATGTTTTCAAATGAAAATCCAGAAATCATATGGCCAAATTTTGAAAGGTTTTTTTTTTAAAGTTAAGGTGGGCGGCTGTGCTGATTTTTTTTTTTTTTTGGTGGGTTTGTTGTTTGGTCTTAAATTTGCAAATTGTAGCGTTCCGACGGTTTTTTGTAGTGGTTTTATAGTTACTTGGTACAAGCAACTCTATGTCTATCGGTATGTGGGAGTACTTATGTATGTACGTATAATGCGAGCTTTTATATACTCGACTATATATATGTACCTATCAACGCACACATCCATATGAATTTATATACATATACTTTATATTTGTATATATGTATTTCTCATGTACAACCAATATATACTTTGCTTGCTTTGGATTTGTTGTAATTTTTAATAACTCTTAACTTTGTTTCAACTTCAAAATGGTGTAAATTGATTAAATGAGCACAGATTGGAAATGTAATGTAAACGTAGAAATTTTTAATTTATTACATATTTAGAGATTTTGTGGCACCAGTATAAATGTTTTTCTGTTATATTATTTTTTTTCTTTTTTATTTCGATGCACATTGACTTTGTAATTTGGATTACTAATCACTAATAAACAGTTAAAAACTCAAAAGCGATTAGGTGAGTGCTTAAATAAATTCCGTGATCACTATATCTATTAAATATTTTTGTAGTTAAGCACCAAAAAAAAAAAGATTATCCACTGGAAACTGCTTGGGACAATTGGAACGCAGCACCGCGAAAACGCGCGTCGGTCGGTTGCTCTCTCGATGAATTATAAAATAACACTGAACTATCATTCAAAATCGTTCATTCCTTTGGTTGCTTTTCTTATTTTATTTTATTTACTGCTGCTGTTGCTGTTTTTGAAGTAGAAGTGTAGAAGTCGTTTTGGTTGCGCATGCGTTTATTATTGTGAATGGCAAACTACAAAGAAAATAATAAATAGTTAAGTTTATAATTATTTTATTTGGTTTGTAGCAATAAAAAAAAAAGAAGAAATAATGGTAATTTTATTTTGTATTTAGTATTTGCAACTTCGGCAAAATCAAAGCTAGTTTGTAATGTATTGGTTGATAACACTTTAACCCTATGATTGGCGCCAAATATGTTATGTATCAAACAAGAAGAACAAGATGAGTTATACAAATGATGTGGAAACCATCTCGGCCCCTAATATGAAATTCGGGTAGAAAATGCCAACATTCAAATATACTAAATTTTAAACATACACTGTATCATAATCAGTTATAGCTTAATTAACTTTTTATTCAGTCCGTACGGTGCACAAGCTGTCTTTCGAACACCACTGAAAAGAAAAACCTTCCAATACACTCGGGCTTAGCGTTGTTGAACAAGTAGGGACCTCTAGGCATCAACTAGCAAACCGCCGGTGGGTTGGTTTTAGACCTTTGAATTACAATACCCAAGTACATATTAAATTTTAGATGCCTTTGCCTTATTAATTTGAAACTAAACAACGATAAACTTAATACTTCAAAAGAATTAGATAACTTTGAATGTATCAAGCTAAAACTATTAACGGATTCCCAAACTATTAAAGGATTGCCAAAATTATTAAACTGCAATCTAGTTAAGCTGCTGATGGAGTTACAGCTCGCCTCATATCAATTTTTGTGATGGTATATATATGATGGAGTATATATTTAATGTGATTTTTATCACGAATAGCAAATAAACAAACTAAATTAGCAACTTTGATTTTAGGCTCTTACTGACTCTTACGCATTTGTGTATATTTTTATTGTTTTTTTTTGCATTTATATACAAAAAAAAATTTACATAAATGTTAAATTTTATGTTTTAAAGAAAATATATGTATGTATATGAACGGTCGCTTATTAAGCGTGCTCCAAAAGGCCTTTCTTTGACGATGCAGGTCTGTATTTAGATGTTTTGTTGATTTAATTTATGCTTATTTGTTTATTTTCTTTAAATTTGTTTTGTTGTTGCTTGCTATTATTTAAAGTTTAGTTATAGATTTGCTGTTATTTTTTGTTTGAATGGAATGATTACATGATGTTTATACTATATTAATGTGCATACTTGTCAAAACAATTTTTTAGTAGGGTAGAATGCGTTATTTGAAACAAACGATTGAAAATTTTAACAATGTTGCAATACTATATTTTGTCCTTAAATTTACAAAGAAAAATTTTTTCACTGACTGAACTCAATGCAAAAATGTAGATTTTAGAAAATACATTGTAGGTGAGCACAAAGTTGTTATGGCGCTATGTCGTTGCGTAGTTAGTTATGCTGCCGGAGCCACTGCGGCGCATAATGATGCTGCGATGAAACAGATCGTGGTGGTTTGCTGGTCGCTTCGCTTTTCTGGTCAATAATGTTGACGAATTCTCTGGCGGAATTACCCAGAATATCTCTTGCGGAATTTAAAAATACGCCACCTGTGGACTTGCTGTTAAACACAAAATCAACGCAATTGTTTTGCACGAACAATTAAAACGATGACCACACAAGCCGACGGCACGCCAGAAAAGAATTCTTTCAACTTCCGTTGCAGTAATAACTTGGCTGCAATGCAATTAAAATTTTTTTCCGTAGAAAGTACACTCACGATAAATCATCTCATGCAAATCAATTACCAACTGTTTGGGTATTTGATTTTCTCTTGCAAGAATAAGCCAAATTTCAGGCATTACAGGTTGAACCAGATGTTTGTTCGTCAAAATACGAGGTATTTGTAAGTTGGGAAAACACGTCATAGAATATGTACGCAGAAATAAATAACTTAAAAAACTTAAAATATGTTCCGCACTGGACCAAGTTTATTTTATTGCACCCACTTGTAAGAGATTCGCCCTTGAGTTTTCTCCAAAAACCATACAAATATAAAATAAAAACACGACTTCGAGGATGGACCTTTTTTATAGACTTAAGCAGATAAGCAGCTCTTTGTTCTTTGATTTATATTAAGAGCTACCAAATTCGTCTAGTGTGATAACATTATAGTTGATACAACGACCTACTGTTGGCGCACTAAACCGTCTTGCCGTCCCCATGGCTACGGCTAGACCAACCCACCGTTTACGATGAAGTAATTATGGACATCGGCTGACGATACATCGTCACATTCTTCGCCAGTGACATCAACACCCCAACTAGATTGCAACAACAAAATTTTGTTATAGATTAGACTAATATTTTTCTATAAAATATGTTATATTAAGTCTGATGCAAGTAAAACAAAGACACAAAGCTACTTATAATTGTTATGCTATGTTATTGCTGCTTGATTGCGACTTATTTACTAAATTAAAAAAAAATACTGTTTCAAACAAATCAAATGCTTATTTTTTCTTTTTCTCTCGTAACTGAACTTTTGTCGTAAACAACACTTTTTTTTTTTGTACTATTTGACTCCTACTTCGAGGCAAATTGCGCCTTATTAACTATAAATGATATAAGCAAAGTAAGTTCAGCTTTAAGCTAGAGAAATTATCTTTTTCAGTTGAAATCTTAACAGCTACAAATTTCTTGTAGTGTCATAAAAGCATAAAAAAATAGTGTAAAAGGGGTTAAATAAGAGGCACGAATTCACAATGCAAAGTTTCGATAAATTATCGAAAACTATGATACCTGCAAAAATTACCATCCACCGTGAAATTAAACTTTTCTATTTGCCTGACCAGAGAATATTGTACAGTCGAAGAACATATAAGGGAGACAAAGGCCAAACACAACGCAAAACCGAAAAAAAATAATGAACAATTCTGGAGAAATTAAACGGTGAAAATATTAATGTTTTCCACGAACGAAATCTGTGCCGTTTGCTAAATTAGCAATAGTTTATTTACTTTCTGTTTTGCCAACCAGACTGTGTCATAGTGCTTGTGTATTGGCGTGTGGTTAGTGCGGTGTTGTTGCATTCACAAAATTCTGCCACCGCCTTCTGTCTGAGCAATGGAAAAAAACAATAATTTAAACGAATCGAATTATGCACAATAACATAATAGGCGTTGCCAGTAACATTTTCAATCTTTTTGTTAAAAAATTATAGTATAAAATAATAACCAAATTTCGGTACTTGTTTTGTTCTTACTTTATCGTGGTTGTTTGAACTCGGAGACGGGCTGTTTGTTTGTCTAACAACTCGCGTTTTTTTGTTATGTCTTAAATTGTCGTAAAACAAATTATTAAAATGATAACGACTGTCGCGAAATGTAAATCAAGAAGACAGAAGGACACAAATTGAATCGTATTTTATTTTCTGAAATCAAGAAGTGAAGTCCTGTGGAAAATCCGAAAAGTGCGCATTATTCAACAGAAAGAATTTTTGACAAAACACAAACAAGAAGGCTTTGACCCATACGTCGGGGCAGCGACAGGGGGTCTGTTTTCAACTTGTACAGCAAAAATAGAACAACTAATTTTTTTGGAATTCTAGGCACCAAATATCGCCTAACACGCCGTTACAACAACAACGCAGGGTGCGGTAAGTGATTAAATCATTTTTTCTTGAATACTTACACGTTTATGTATTGTACAAAGCTTTTAATATAAATTCACATCGTTCATCGCATACAGATATTCTACATATAGCTTTACAATATTATTATGTATTTTTGGTCAAGAAATTGCAACCAACTGTTTTTTTTTTTAAGTTTATAAAAATTTCAGAAATGTTTTACTTAATAATGCTACGATTGTCTAATCAACAAAATAATTTCTTTAACATTTAACTCTTTCCTTAAGTAAAATCGTCGAAGATAAATAAAATATTTGCAATTGCCTAAACCTTTTTATGTACTGCTTACCGCGCATGTAAAACAGGTCTCAACAACGACGTGATCTGCATTAGTGAGGATCAGGTGTCCAAGAGACTCTAAAATATCCACTCCGTGTGTATCTAAGACTAGACTGCCGCGTCCAGTTTTGGCCGCAACACAAAGTTGACAAAAAAATGACATCAGCATACACCATGGACCGTCCCCCGCCCGTTAATACAATCTGTAGTCTGTAGTTATTAGTTTCTATTTTTATTGGTTCGCCAATATTTCTGTAGACGAGCACTGCTAGTGGCTATTGAACAAAACCCTATTTCAGCAAACGAGCTTGAGTAAATAAATTAAACTGTCAGTCTATGTGATTTGTAATATTTATACAGACAATTTGATAGGATTATTTTATATGATTCTTTCAACCGTTAAACGATTCTTTTTCAGAAGGATTTGTTTATCTTATAGTATTGATCATTCAGATGGATAAGGCTATTTTCTATTCAATTATGTGAAGTAGGGGTTGTAGCTAATATATATTAAATGTTAAAATAGGTGTATATTTCCAGAGATTAAATTCGACATGCTTAACTTATCTTTGATATTTATAGGCGAGTTCCTGTTTTTCATACTTAAAAGGCCATCAAAATAAAGTTTCATGAACAACCAACTATAATGATCTTTAATTTTTTTCATAATTAGCCCAAAAAAAGGAATTAATTGTGAATAAGTTAATTTAAAATTAATAAAAATTATTCCATTTGATTCTGTTCAATAAGAAACATTTTGTTTAAGAATTAAATGTTCTTTTAAATTTAACACGGAACAAATTGCATAAAATTGTGTTTAATGAATAAACTATGTAAAATAAATAAACATCTTACGTTCAGAATTTTTCCTTTTTTAATTTCATTGCAAAACCGATGTGGATGGTATGGGATGATGATTGTGTAAAATATCACAACAAACAATTTTTTTCCCCACACAGATTGTGAAAAGTATTTTAATATAGTCACAATGGACGCATTGGATATCCCTTAAAGTATAAAAACCCGTTAATAGTGAATTAAATCGATTCGAATTAACTGGACTCACCGTGATTCTCAACTCATAATCTATGTTTCTAATAGGAGCCTTGGCTATTACTATCATTACTATTTAAGATCTAAATGTTCATGAAATATCTTGCATTATCCAGATGACAACCCATTGATATCAACCTAGGGTATAGATCACGCACACAACAATCAAAATTTAAGGGGATGTTTTTGTGCTCTGTATGTACATATATGTCAATTGTTAATGAAAGCATTTTTATTTGAATATATGTTTTGACATCTTTCCTAGGAGCTAATTATAGCAAGTGGAAATTCATGTATCTGTGTCTGTCCCCGGCGGGCACACAGGACTTCTTTGGTTTAGATATTATAGAGGTCGTCTTTTTGCAAAAATAATTAATGTGTTTGTTACTATGTAATGTAATGTTTTAGATTTTCGAGTTAGCCGTATTGTATAAAAAACTCTACAAGCCAATGATCTGTATAGTATAACCTACGGTATCGAATCTTTCCATATTTTGTAGTTTTTCTTAAATGTATATACAAATTGAGTTATATGTACATATACACCCATGTAATGAATTTCGATTGCTACCCTAATTCCAATGTTAATGAAAAATATCTATTGTTGAAACTTTTCGATCGAAATCCATCACAGCTCAACATTTATATATATTAAAAGTCGTGCAAGAGTAATACATTGATTTTACCAACGACTGATATTTTAGCTATTTTACATAATAGATAGTATACATACACTAATAACTCATTAATCACCGCATCAATGGTACTAACAAAATTATTATTCGTTTATTTCTTTTCCTAATTCCATCGAATAATGTGCGCGATTAAAAAATGTGCAATGCGGCCTGACCATGAATTCGATTGGTTTTTTTTTTTTTGTGATTTTGTGTTTGCCGTTATTCAGATCTTTTGAAAGTCATCTTATGTTCCTGCAATCGGGAGGGGGTGGGAAGGGAATTCGCCCAAGTCAGCAACAACACCAACATCACCTTCAGTCGACGCACCATCACCACCATCAGCCACATCATCATAATACGCTCGCTCAGCAACAACTGCATCAGCAGCAACAACAGCAAATACCACAATCGCAACAGCAACAAACAACGCAGGCGCAGCACCACACAGTTTTCATATCGCAACAGTCGACTGCGAATCATTCCCACCTCTCCCTTTCACATGTGCAACAGCATCAACAGCATCAACAGCAACAACAGCTACATCAACAACCAATTTCACAACAGCAAACAACACAAAACCCACTGCAAACGCAGCAGCTTATATTCTATGCGAACCCGCCGCATACAACACAATACACCGCTGCTGCACCACCTGGCAGTAATGTTGGAGCTCACCAAGCAACGGTACACATGGCCGGAACCACCCCGCCAGTACAAGTCTCAAGTAGCACGTCATTGGTGGGAAGCAATGGCTCCGCCGGTCCTCTTACACCTAGCGGAAGTAATACAAGCCTGGTTCGAAATAATGGTCTGCAACACTATAGCACGGCACCCACAGGACTCATTCAGACACAACCTCCACAACCTGCACCTGGAGGTGCAACATACATGACTACTGCCTATCTGCCTTACAATACTAGCGCAGTGTTGACAGCGGCTGCGACGGCCGCGGTGGCATTCAATGCCAATGGCAATAATGGAACGGCCACTGCCGCATCTGCCACACCGTATTTTCAAACCACACAGCCTGGTGGTCAACAGCAAAAGCAGATTACTCAACAAACCACATTGCACCACACTAACACGCCTGCGCCAATCACTTTTTATCATACTCCGAGTGGACATGGATCAAACAATTCATCTTCGGGTACGCACAGGCAATCGGTACGCAATATGATCTCAGCGACACCACAGCAGAATGTGAGACAAAACGGGCCGCTACATACAGCTCCAGCCTTCTTCGCCTATTCTGTACCCACCGGGCAACCTACACGAGCTACTTTGATGAACAATAACACAGCCTGTACATCAATTCTAACACCACGCAGCGCCGCCATTAGTGGGCACGCAACATATTTATCTTCTCCATTTTGCACTCAACAACCACCACAATTAGGAATGAGCGGCCCAAACAGTATATCTGCAGGGCCCCATATGTTAGGCCCAGCAGGATTGAATTCAGCTCAATCGAGACTGCAAACATTCGCAACACATATGCAGCCAGGAACAGTATCTGTTAATACATCGATTTCGGCAGCAGCACTACCGGCTGCAGTTCAACTCGGTGAAAAGGTTAAGGAACGGAAACATGCTATACCAATTATCCACCCAATCACACATGAAAATGTGCTTGATCCAAAATCATCCACTTTTATAAAAAAAGAAACATCATTAATATCGACTAAAGAAACATTGGCACAGGCAGTAGAATCACATTCCCAACCATATCTTAAGTCAATTGACCCTCTACAGAAGACGGTCGATTTAGATACGGAAGTAGATCTATCCAAATACGATGTCCCAATTCCAACGACCACATATTCATCGTCTTCGATAACGTACAGCGGTAAGATAGACCAGCAAATGCAAACAGATAAGCAGACGTTAATAGACGATTTATCAAATGTCCCGAACAAATGCAAAGATGAATATGATGAGACTGAATGCGACGTTTCGGACATAGAGTATGAGGCGACATCCAAAACATCAAATATAAATATGGTATTGGGTAATATTGCTGGTGAGGAGCAGCAGGTTACAGTGCTCGTGAACGATTTAATTTCGAACTCGGAAGATTGTCTTAGTTTTATATCGAAAAAGAACTGGAGCTCTAGCGATGGTAAGTCATACAATTTTACTAAATATTTTTTTTTTACTATTTATATTGTATCCAACTATATTGCAGTGGAGTCTGTTGATAATTTATTAAATACTCATGTTGCAGAAGCAACAATTGATCAAGACATAAAATCACAATCATTTTTTACAAAGAAAAAACAAATGGAACAGCCATTAGAACTAAACGAAATGCAACCGCAACCTTTAACTGAAAACGTACATTGTGATCACCAAAAACAACTTCGACCAAAATTAGCAAACAAACAAAGTAATATCAGTATAAACATGTAGCATTTTTTAAGTTTAACTTTCTAAACCTAATTTCGAAATGTTTATAATTTTCTGCAGATACGGCTACACCGATTTCAATTGCAAATGCTGCAGCAGAAGCTGCTACAGGTTCAGTTGTTACTATCACAGCGAAACCTCAGACGCAAAAGTCGACTGAATCAGTTTGTTCAATACTTCCGGTACTCGGTATCGAATTGGCTGTCAGCAGCGATTTAGAAGATGCCAAGAGTAGAAGGCACCAACAACAGGCCGCAAACAAACAGGATGAAAAACTTAAGCTAACGCAAGCTACATCGGGAACATCTTCGTCTACAGCGTCAACACCCACGCACCAGCAACAAAATACTATTAAAAAGATGGCCGGGAAAAACTTGATTAATGCCTCTAACAATAACAACAGCAATGAAGTCGGACACAATGTTGGTGCAAAAAGGAATAGAAAAGCCCAGAAACGCTTCAAAGAAAATCAAAAGAAACAAAAGAGCTTGTCGATTACGAGTAGTAATAATAATAAGAATACATGTAATATTAATTACAATATTTCGACGCCAACAATGTCACAAGCTGTTACACCAAGCAACCAGACTGATACTAATAATTTTAATAATAGTTCTAGTATAAGTTCTAATGCAAGACACATTCAACAGCAGCGACAAAACTCCCAGCATATTCAGGGGAATTATTTTATTAATAACGACAACAACAAACCGATTGATTTGCGCCTATTATCAAGAGGTAAACAAAATTTTGATCGTATTCAATTACATTTTGCTTGATTCGTTTACTCTGAATTTTGCGTTTTGTTTATCAAATGAATTGTTAACATTGTTAATAAGTTAATTTCTAATGTATATTGACAACTTTTTTCACCTGTTTTAGTCGATTCCACGACGGACGACACGCTCTCGACATCGACAACAGGTTCTTCGGCCTCAACTACACAAACCGATAAGCACTTGGCCGCAGAGGATATTGTAGCTAAATTTTTACTTACAAGTACTCCGCATGTTAAACAGAAAGATACGCAGCAGATCCAATTTCTTAATAGTTCGTCATCGGCATGTGAAGATGAAGAATTTGCAAAACCTTCGAAACTCCAGAATAGTGAAGATAACAATTCGTCTCTGAGTGATCTTAAGTTTGGTGATTTTTCAGAAGAAAGAGAGTCAAGTGATCAAACCATTATCAGCTCTTCAACATGGACTTCTTCGTTATCGACTTTAACTGAGCCTTCTGCAACAGCAACATTATCAAAGCCAACTTTTGAGTACCAACACAAGAAGAAGCCAAATGATGCTATTGATGACACTTCACAAAGTAATTATATGCTAAGCAAATCATCAGAGAGGACGTTGCAAAGTTTGTCTGTACCAAACGTAAATAATCGTTCACAATCACTTACCTCAAAGAAAAATTCGGATTTATCCAAAAGAATTAAGTACACGCTTGAAGAACTAAAAGAAATGTCAAAACTAAGCGAATCACGCAAACCGCCAATGGTACCTTGTCAAAAGGGTGATTGTATATCACAGTTATTTGTTTCCAGACAGCAGTATAATCTAGGTCATACTCAAGGAGTTTTAGGAGTACACCAACATTTGCAGCAACAATACCAGCACATGAATTTCAATGAGTCAATGGATTTCGTATCTGGAAAGCGACGTAGTCAGAATAAAAAACATCATGATCAACAGATAAGTGGTAACGTTGGATCAGTTTCTGTTGGTGCAAATCAGCGCAATTTGGATATAATTCGCGTTCACCTATCCCTTAAAGAGGAAATAAAGCTATCCGAATGTGAAAACGCCTGGCAACCAGAGACATTGCGCCGAATTTCAATCCAAAATCAATCTAGTGATGACGATGACCTAGAGGCAGTGATAAAAAAAGTTCGAGGAATTCTTAATAAGCTTACACCTGACAACTTTGACGTTTTATTAAAAACAATGTCTAGCATTTCAATGAACACATATGAGAAGATGCAACAGGTAGTGCTAATAATATAATATACTTATTTTTCCTGGAACTAAATTATTTATTTCCTTTCATTGCAGGTTATGCTACTTATCTTCGAAAAAACAGTCAGCGAACCAAACTTTGCGCCAACTTATGCTAAGTTTTGCAAGGTGTTGTTTCATGAGATCAAAGCTGAGAACAAGTCACTTTTTACTAGCTCTTTAATCACACGAATACAACACGAATTCGAATCGAATGTAAACGACGCCAATGCTAAAGCTTTAAAATTGCAACCGCTTGTCGATAGATTGGAAGCCTGTACCAACATAAATAAACGTGCCGAACTGCAAGCTGAATTGGAGGATCAGGAGTATCAATTTAGACGACGCGCCTGGGGTACGGTACGTTTTATTGGCGAGTTATACAAACTACAATCATTAACAAGTGACCGTGTGCTTATATGCATTGAGTCTTTGATGGAGCACGGTTGTGAGGAAAAACTGGAGTACATGTGCAAATTGTTAACTACTGTCGGGCATTTGCTGGAGGGTACAGCACCAGAGCAGTATTCAAATAATGTTCGCATTGACAAAATATTTAGAAAGATTCAAGACATTGTCCACAAATCACGAAGTATAGGTCATAAAACGCCATTGGTAAAGATAAGCAGTCGTGTTCGTTTTATGATGCAAGACGTTATGGATTTACGTGCACGTAACTGGGATCAACCAATAAGTAATTCTGCTAATCAAAGCAGACACCGTCACGGTAATACTTCAAATACAAAGCATGACGATAAGATACATGTTCGAGTAAGTGGTGGGAACAACATCGCAAGTGTAAGCCAACATCATCAGCAACGTCATGTTCCGTCTTCTCGTCATCAAGATTCTCATAGCGATTCCAGCAATTATTTTATGCAAAAATTACAAAAAAGTCACCAGGACCATCCCGCTGTTAGCATAGACTATACAAAATTACGGTTTAGCAGTGGAGATGAGACCACACAGAATACTCCAAAACTAGGCAACTCGTCAAATTACATTTGGAGAAATATTGGTAACCGACCGGTAACAACTCCCGCTTCAAACGTTAATGTTTTGAAGCGTTCAACTGCAAACTCATCGAGCCACAATACAAATTACTCATCCCTGCCATCAACATCGTCAGCGAAGTCAAGTAGCTGCATTAGTAATAATGCTTCAGTAGACTCTGTGATTGATCGTTTTTCTGCGAAAGAGTGTGAACAATTGCTAAATCGGCTAGCTGAGGAAGCAATAAACACCCGTGATTGGAAGGATGAGGTCTTAGTAATTTGGCGTTCTTGCAACTTAAAGCGGCAGATTGCTTTATTTCACTATTTACTTACGGACTACCTGCATTTATGCACAGTTAAACGACCGCAACGTCTAGCTATAGCAAACATTTTTGCCTATCTCATGCGACAAAAGGCTTTCGAAAAGCCGACATTTCATCAAGTTTATAGCCGATTTGCCGAAGAGTTTCCGGACTTACTGGTGGATGTTCCAAATGGTTGGACATATGTATTTGAATTTCTGGGTCCGATATTGCATGAGCGCCTTTTACATTTTAATGATATTTGGCAGCGTCAATGGCTAGATGATACGTATTTTACTGAACGGTTTGTTAAGGCGTTTCTTAGCTATTTTATCACCGAATTCGGGGTTAAGTATACCCGAGAGAAATGGCATAAAGAGTACAAACTAGATCGAGGTCAGACTTTTTGGGCTGATCCATCTAAATTTCGTGACTTCATTAATAATAATGGATTTAATTTCATCGACCAGAGCTCAAAGCAGCAACAACAGTACTATTCCCTACATACGCAGCAGCGCTTACAATCTGTGCACACTCACAGCACAATCGAGCAAGTGGAACGAATAAAATTTCTATTAAATGATGCCGACGACTGCGACATGGCTATTGATTACATTACTACAAATGTTAATATTAACACTAATTTTATTAGACACCTTACAAAATTTCTATGCTGTGATTATGCATTAACTGTGATGTCAAGAAAAGCATATACAGCTAAACCATTACTAAACACACAACTGTTTCGCCGCAAGTGCACGCCACTACTGCGTCTGTGCCTCGATGCACGCGAAGCGTTTGAACTGGCTTGTCTTGACGAGATAGTAGTCTCATTACAACAGCACTTCCTGGTGGAGAGCAATGTAGAGACGGCAGCTAACGAAGCAATATGTTCAATATTTAGCACACTTTATGACTGCGAAGTGATTCCAAAGGAATCATTTGAGAAATGGTACAGAACCGAGATGGATCAGGTATCCTCACTAAACAAGAGTTGCCGCCGAACATTAACCGATGAACTGCGCAAATTTATGAAAAAATTACTGTAGCAGCAAGCCGACAGTACCAATCTAACAGCGATTACGACTACACTACCAACAACACCAATGCAAAATATCTTTCATTTATCGAGCAGCAGTATGAATAGTTAAAGTATTAATGTTGCTTTTATCTGCTTCTGACATGTAAAACAATCAGATAGTCAGTCGAAACTATGCAACCATTCCGTTTGATGTATACTACAAACGATTTGTAATAATCCGTTAAACAAAATATTCTGGAAGCTTTCATGTCTTAAGTTGAATATCATTAATTATATAACACACGTCGAATTTTGTATTTCAGTTAAAGCAAAGATGCAAATTCTGGTAAAAAACATCATACTTTACTACAATAACGCAACCGAATTCTGTTAAAAAAAAATAAAATTTTTAATATATAGATGGTTTGTTTTGAAACGAAAAATTCAGTATTATTTAATTGTTTTAAAAATGCAAATTCCAAGTCTTAATTTCTTTTTGTAAGCCTTTGAGTACAAATTTTTTGGAACTCTTTTATTTTGTTACCTATTCTTCGTAATGTTTACATATATTTCAATTTTGTTTGAAATAAAATTAATATATAATTATTGTAGTAATATGTAAAAATTGGAAAGAGTTGTCAGGATGATAAATAAATATAATTCCAAAGAAAAAATATATATACACGAATATTTTTTAAATTAATAAAATAAAAAGTTTATTTAATAAATAATGTAAATTATGTACCGATATATCTAAGGATATTAAATAAAAAACAGCGTTTCTCACTATTTACAGTTTGTTCAAGATTTAAAACGCTCTAAGCTGACTTTGATTTACAAATTTTGTACATTAAACATTTTATTACTTAATAAATACAAATTCTTAAAGAAAATTTAAAAAGTCATGTATAAAGAAAAAGTATAATCCATGAAAAGATTTAATTTTAAGTTTTCACGCGTTTAACGAATTATATTTAAAATTCAATTGCAAATGTATTAAATAAAAACTAAACTAAAGCAAGCTCATAAGCGAAATACATCTGCATTAG
The DNA here is from genome assembly GCA_035044805.1 of Leucophenga maculata. Lineage (NCBI taxonomy): Eukaryota > Metazoa > Arthropoda > Insecta > Diptera > Drosophilidae > Leucophenga > Leucophenga maculata. The sequence continues at coordinate 1,227,959 of JAWNNP010002997.1, forward strand.
TAAATAACTTTATATTCAAAATGACGTCTTTTTTGTCTAGTCTTCCGCGTTGCGTCCATTTTACAATTATTTGTCTTCTTAGATCACTCGCTCAAAGTTTGCATTCATCTCCATATTCTAAGTAACGAGGTGTTGGAAAATTCATCTAAGAATAAGGCTTTAAAAAAACTCATTTTACGTAAGCATACGTTAAGCATTAGCGGTTTTAATATATGTACTTTTGATAATGAACTCAGTATTTTCTATTACTACTTTAAATAGAGGAAAAGTTTTTGCGATGGAACGTCGAAGCCGTGGCATACCAGTAGCGACCTTTCGTACACAGCGCACTCGTGTACGTGAACCTGATTATACTGAGCAAGATCCGGAGCATGACCTCTTTACGCTTATTGAAGACAATATAGCTCTTAAGGAGGAAAACCACACCATAAAGCTTCAAAATGAAGAACGTATGTCCTCATCAGCCGAAACAATTTAAACCAATATTTAAATAAATTTCAATTAGATAAAAAGCGGCACATCGAACTACAGAAGCAGAATCAAAACTTAAATGAGAAACTGGGAAACCTGCAGAACGCTCATTACAAGTTCGAGGATCAAATCCAGGAGCTTAATGAGAAATACACGGTCGCACATGTAGAACGTAAATTCTCTAAGGAATTGACTCAGTTGAAATCAGAGCAAATTAGACCGTAAGTAGATCACATTTAATATTTTTACAGTAGTACATGATGATAAATAAATCTTAAACAGTTCGTCAAATGATTTGAAATTCATTCAGCCCGCTGAGGCAATTGGTTCTCTGGAGCTAAAAAATAATTTACTAAAAGTTCTCCCCACACTAGTTGGCAATAGACTCGAAATAGAAAACATCATTGATATTAATTCTGTATTAGATGTCAATATAACCACAGACCTCTGTGAGCGTTTGATCCAAGAATTGTTAACACTTAAAAACTCGACAAATGCAATTGAGTTGCAACTTTATGAAGCAAACGAAAAAATATCAGATTTATTGGAAAATGTGAGCAAAAACGTACATATGTAAATTAAATTTTAAGTAGTACAATAGCAAAAAAAATATTCTCTTTTTTATAACCTTATAGCAAAATCTTTTAGAGGAAGAGAATAAAGCGCTTCGCTCAGAAAATACAAATCTAACTAAAGTAGCTAAATTGTTGACTGAGAATATGAAGGAAAGTGTGGAAACTAGCAAAAAGTAAGTCGTGTGAATCTAGTTAGATGATTAGACATGGTTTCATTATGTTCCTCTTAGAATGGAATCAGCACTAATTAAGCTTAAACAACGCAATGAGGAACTGTCGCTTAAACAAGATTTAACTGATGGACAATCAACGCTCAGTCCTAAAAAAGTTGAGGAGAAAGAAAAGCGCTGCGAAGTCGAACGGGAGCCAAGTGACCATAGCGAGCGAATCGTTGAAATGGTGAGTAGATCAGTTTTCAACCATATTTACCCTTGACCTCTTACGGTAATATTTATTTGAATCTAAAATAGACTCCAGTACGTGTCTTTGACATATTTAAACCATTTCAAAATCTGTTTAAAAGTAATTAAAATTATCATTTGGCGTTTAATGCATTTGGTGATGGTAGCGTAGCATTCGAAGGTGTAAACATGTAAGCAAATTCACATTTTGCAGCAAATATTTAATGCAAATGGTAATTGTGCCTGATTAATCGCTTCTTTCTATTAACGCCATTTATATACCCTTCTTTATACTAATACTTAATTATACTAATTTTCCAAACTTACTTGTAGCAACTTCTTATGGATGCTGCTGTAGAAAAAAATACTAACGATGATATAAAAAGAATTCAACTTAAGTTGGAAATACTAGAAGAGCAACTGTGCTTGGCGATTTTGCGAGCTGAAACAGCTGAAAATGAGCTGAAAAAGTTTAAACTTATTGAAACAAAACCACCGACAATAACAAATAAAGCTATTCCTCCTCCTCCTCCACCACCGCCACCACCACCTCCAAAACCACTTTACCAGAACAGCAGGACTATAAAGTTTTCACATTCAAAAATGGCAAAATCAATTAGTGAGCACACTGCGTCTACAAAAATATCTAACAGTGTTAAGCAACAGGTAGAAGCGCGAGCAGGAACAGGTAAGTCAGTGTAGAAATTTTGTTTATTCGTACTTTACAATTGTTGTACTTTATACTCTATGCATATATGTGGATAAAATGCTTTCATCATTATACGCTTTGTTAAACCTTCCGTATTTCCCTGTATATTGAGTCGGGCCGTAAACAGAGTCGTACGCGGGCGAGAAAATGCTCGTTACGGGTATGTCTATATACTGGGTACATTAAAAACGCCGTGGTATAAGGTCATCGGCGTTTCAACACGCCCACATGTAGAGCTATAGGTTACATATGTGTAACATTTTGTGCGTCTCTACGCAACAGTACATTCCCAATAATATATTTACATTTGCACTACCTTATATATGTATACTCACAATTATATATTTTTGTTTGAGAAATATATTTATTACAGTCAATAATTATTAATATTAATAGTAATTTTACGATGCACAAAAATATTTGTGTCAACTTGCCTCAGAATTTTTTCTATTTTCTTAGCTTTCTTTAAAAAATCGTTTATTGTTAGAACTAACCTTCGAAACCAACTCCGCATTCTAAGTTTTTGTATAAAAAAATGTGATTGATATTTGGTAATTTTGTTTGAAATGCTAAATTTGGCCTTCTTTATGTTATTCCTTTTAAAATAGATTATTTAGGTTCAGATTAGTGCACTAGAAGAGAAAATCCCTATACATATCAGTCTCTTATGGTGTGGTTTATCTCGGATAAATTGAAAAAAGTTGTATTAAATTTTGTGCGTAAAAATAGAATGAAGACATTTGACGAGACTAATTTGAGAAAAAAAAAATTTATAAATGGTGCAAGCGCTACACAGAAGACCGAGAAGATGTTGCGCTCCAGCAAGTTCGATGAAAACGTTGAAACAGTAAAGAAAATTGTACAGACCGCATCGCTGGAAGGGCTCAAGTAATTTTTTAACAAACCTCGTATACTCTATGGGGCCTTCGATGCTTCAAAAAGATATTATCAATTTTTCAATATGTTGCAATCGCCAACTACAATATATGTGACCTGATCCATAAAAAGGGGGTTTAAATGTCAAGAAATCATTTTCCACGTTTTTGCCGATTCAGATAGACTTTGAGACGCTCTTTGACATGATAAAAACAAGAAAGTCATAATTTATTGAAAATAAACTTCACTGTCCAATTCTTTATTACTCATCAAACGAGTTGTTTACCTTTAAATGCTGTTTTCTTGAAAACTTGTTTTTGTCCGACCTTATACATCTGGTGGGTTTATTAATTTTTTTTTATTTGTACATCCTAACGGTTGAAGTCAGAGGACCATATCCTCCTCATTGTAGGAGTTTTAACCACTATTGGAAATCGGTTGCAAAGAAGCCATTTTAGGGTTAGCCTTCGGATAGACACGCTAATTGGCACCTTTCTTAGTACATTGTTATATTAGACAAAAGTTGCATGTTCAGCCGCAAAATAATTGCAATTAAACGTTTATTTTCTGAGGAGACTATATAAAAAATAGCGGCAGTCGCTGCTGAGTTTCATTTTTGCAGTTGTTCTTAGTCATTTTTGGACAAGTTACTGTGATGTTTTGGCACGCATCACGATCTGCTTAATGTTATTTACGGGAACTTACAAGGGCAACTAATTGCGTAAATTATAAGGTATCTCAAATTTTATTTATTAGTGTTTTCAATGTACACACGAGCACAACTCTATGCATATGTATTGTAAGAACATATATGTACGAATGTAAAAGAAATTCACTAAATCCGACATTATTTTTGCCTATGTGTACATATATTGATGTATATATGTACATATATAAAGAGAAAACGGATATTGAAAATATTTCTTGCCAATATAAAATATCGATTTAAAGCGTCTCATTAAGTTGTTGTCAAAGGCAACGCACCTACAAACACGTACAGAATAAATGTTTCGTTGTTGATGCAACATTACAATATGTAGTAACAAGAAATGTGTTGTACAAGTACCTCAATATAATAAGATAGGCAAAACATATAAATGCTATAGAAAGTTTTAACTAACCTGTGCTGTACAGTTAACAAAAAATCCAAATGGTAAAAACATACATACGGTTTGTGTACTTGAAGAACTTAGATTAGCACTGTCGGTGTAAAACTCGTTCTTTTTTTTTTACGATAATATTTTCCAACTTATTCATAATGCGTCAAAATAAAGCCAAGAACGAATCACTCGCGACAGTTGCGCATTGTTCATATGAAACCGTTTAGATGCGCCAAGCTGTGGCAAATCCGCGAAATGTGGCTCTGTTCGTCGACGAACGGCAAATGAAGCGGATGAAATCTAAAAATGACGCGCCAACGTTAAGTGGTATACGTCGAATGGCAACGCATATCAACTACAATACGTACTCAAACCAACAAACAAGCATAAATACATACATACATATGTATTCAGCGCAGAGTCAAAGACTATCGCTACAGCCCACCATCACTCAGTTCAGGCAGCACAGAGTCCTGTTGCCAGCCCAATATTGCTTTTCCTGCTTCTACATCAAGCTGTATTGTTTCGTAAGTGACTGCTCACTTTTTCCCTCCCATACCAAATATTCCGGCAAGTATGGGCTTTAAGGTTCCACAAATTCAACATTTGGAAAATTGTACAGTGATATTATATCTACTCTGAGATTCAGAAAAGCCTTTACACTTTTGTCATACGAGAACTTGAATCGTACTCACCTGCAGCTTTAAATGCACACTGGGCCGAGGCTCTTGACTGTGGACGGTGTTGTTGCGAACAGGATGCCGGTTTCCTTCCCATTTCCTGCCCATTTCCCTCAAAGTATCGCGCACACAATACATATTGAGTTCTTTATTTGATTTAAGTTTATGGCAATAACTTTCATGGCTTCATTGCGTATACAGGTCACCCACAACAACAAGTGGGTGGATGCGACCCAAATACAAACACAAACCTCTCTCTTAACTTTTTCTCGCTCTCTTCTCTCTCTGTCTCTTAATTTTCTACTCTTCGTATTATTTATGACTACAAAACGCTACTTCAACGAGTCCTTGAAAATTCGCTCGACGCTTTTTCCACAGGCTTCAGCCAAGCAGGCAACCAGCATCGCATGAAGTGCCAAGTTTATTTATTTACTTGCATATTTTTCCATTTCGTCTTACTGGCTTGTCTGTACTTACGGAGTTTTACGGACGCCCGCTACCATATCAAATGTCGACGGCACAATTTATTATTATATACGATTGTTGACACTTTTCTCTGTTTCTCGCTGTTGCTGTTGACCACCCTTCTGCACTGTTTTTTACGCGTTTTAGGTTTCCACAGTTTATTCGAATTTAAGCTTCCCACAAATCAAAGCAATTCTACATAGCAATAATGTGATTATATCCACGCAATCTAACCCTTAAATCTATTTTTTATATCTTTTTTAGCTTTTTAGTAAATCTTTAAATATTTTTATTTGATACTAGCGGACCCGTCGTGCACTGCATTCTATTTCTCCGGGCGCCCTTGACAAATGTGCCGCAATAAAAATAGCATAAGTAACCGCTTAACATTAACTATCAGGCAGTGAAAGTTCCCTAAAAATCGGTCCTATCGTTTCGGAAATTAGCCGGAAGGCAAACTTTTTAATAAATAATTTTTGGGTACAACTTCCGTGTATATATTCATATGCAGTTATTTAATTGCTACACCTGAACAATAATTATATGTGCCTAAATTTATTGATACCAAGTACGCCGAGCAATAGAGAGTAATTGTAGAATTTTACATAATTCACATAATTTAAAAAAAAAATTAAAAATGTGCTATACTAATTTCACAAGTAGTGTGGATAGTATATTAATTTTACTACGAGTTTTGTAACACCGATTAAGACCCATATTCTTGATCAGCTCAACAAGAGAAGTCGATGTCAGTCTGCCTACGTGTGAGAATACGGGATCTAGCTTAGATGAACCAATGACTAACATTTTTATAACGAGGCGTGGCACGTCGATTATAATGGGTTTGCCTTCTGGCCACTAAAACCATGGAATGAAATATTGGGCGTGTGTGTAAAAGTATCAAAATTAATGCCTTTCCTTGCTTTTTACATTTATTTTTAACTTGAATTTCGCAGTTAATTTTCTTCGTGTGAGGGGCACATACGACAATCGTACTTACTAACAATGCTGCATTTAAACATTATTTGAGGTACATTATGTTATACACAAATAGACGTTCTAAAATGCATGGTCCATTCTTTCTCATTATAGTTGTGTATTTTTCCACCAGTTTAACTTACTGATTTCCCCACACATTTTTTTTTTTTTTGCAGGTCTTGACGCTCTAGTGCAAGAATTCAAATCTGGCCGTGTTACACTTCGTCGATACCGTTGCAAAACGCATACCAACGAAGCATTACAGGAAATGTTTAATGTTCTGGAGATAAGCGAAAAACAGAATCGAAACTCAAAAATATGCGTACAAATGCACAGCTAACTTCAGACATCGTTCACAACGTTTTCTGCAAACCTGTAAACAAAATAATCACCATTCCATTGCATTTTAACGTCTAAAGGAAGATTAAAACGAATTAACATATTTTAACTGTCTTAATTGTATTAAATAAAACAATTATTTCTGCATTTAAAAATGTGGCCAGAGCAAGCCAACTTTGCTTCGTTTAAAAGTGAATTTTTATTTTTGGTGAATATTGTTAAATCTCGAAACAAAACTTGAATTTCTTACGATATTTAAATAATAAAATATTGGCTACATGAAAGAACATTAATTTTCCGGCTAAATTAGAAAAATTTCCTTAGCAGTTTCAGTATTTATTGTATACCGAAAATTACTACATCTAGTGCCCTGATATATTAGCATAAATCTTCCAAAAAAGCGAAAGGCAATGTTAAACAGTTGAATAATCGCTCAGCAGCCGGATCACAATAACCAGAATAGGCTAAAGCATAAATATATATTTCGATACATCATACAAAAAACAGGCAAGACGATATGAAATGTTATACAAGTGAGAAGGATTTACATGTCCCTTTTAAAAAGCCGAAACATGCAAGGCGCGAGGAAACTTGGCAATGAAGCGGATCTTGGTTAATTTAAGACTCACGTCACTTATTTGCCTATTGTAAAAGATCTTGAGATCGTATTTTACCGATGACAGAGTATTATACTAGCGAATCATCAGCACGGTTTCAAAAACGTCGAAGTATTAACGGAAAACGCTACATACCGGTAACCAACTTCTTGTTCTCAGACAATAAGTCGGCTTCCATCTTCACAAGGTGGTTAGGCTTCTTACAGCTCTCGATCTATTGGTAAGATTCTCAGCTTGCTAGACGTACAAATCGCCCTTTACTCCAAAATAATTTTCGCTGCTAACTAATTAGGACTGCTAGAGATCAGAATAGTAATCTGATGATTGATACGGGTTACTTTCAGATGGTCATAAAAGCATTTGAGTGAAGTAGCGACGATACCCTCTTTACCAGCGTAAAAATGGCTCTCGGAGCAATATTAACACAGTCACATTTCATATTCAACAAATAAAAAACAAATTTGTATATTTTGTAATTTATTATCTGTTTAATAAGTCTTTGGCTACAACAAAGATCCTATATATACTCGTATATAATATATATTAATTAGTTGATCTTCCACGGCAACTATAAAAGCTAAAAACGCCACATTTTTTTTATAAAGAAGTTTATGGGCTAGAACAAATTTAACTTTAATTTTCACAAGTTTCGATTACGTAAAATTTGTATTTTTCATTTTTTCTGATTTGATTTCGCAGTCGAATTTGCGCCGTTAGTCGGTTAGGAAGCCCCAAAATTGGTACATTTTACAATATGTTAATTTATTCTGCCAAAAATTATGTTTGTACATTATAAAAATATCCTGAACTGAAAATTGGTGTATGATATTTTTTTGTAAATATTTTTTACATAATGAAATATTTATAATCTAACAAAATTCGCATAATTATAAGTTTCCCGTTTCTAATAAAATTATCTTGGCTTAAAAAAGAATAAAGTTTTGGCTTTTGTAAAATCAATACAAATAAAAACTTTTTTATAACATGGTATAAGTAGAACTTTATTATTCTACTTTTTTAATATTTTTCTTTGCTTATATTGAGAAGTAGACATACCACCGCTGTTGGAATTTGGCACTATTTTCTTATTTGTCGTGATTTGTTGCATTTTATGGAATGTGTTTACTATTTCGAAATGGTTTCGGCGGCGGCGTTGGTGGTCGAGGTTTATTGGTATCAGTAGAACCAACTGCAAAATTTTTCGCTTCGACGTACTCGTATGTTCTATTTGTAATACTGGATGTTGTGTTTGGTACACTAAAAATAGTGTAGTCATTTAAATTCCAATCCAAGCATTGAAGTGACGAAAAATCTGTGGAGTCACGTGTTTTTGCTGGCAGTGGAGGTGGTCTCATATCCTCATCGGATGTGGAGTCAGTTGTCTCTTTGGATGCCATTCAAAAAAATATTAAAATTTTTATTAAAAAAAATAACTAATTCAAAATATTTTATGGTACTTACCAATGGAGTTTCTATTGCTACTTTCTGAAAGCGAGCGTGTTTCATTGACAATAAAATTTTTAATTGTAGTGGTTGGCGTCGCTATGCTTGCCGGCCTGGATAGACGTCGTTCTTTTTCCTTTTCTGACCGTAAAGGTCGTTTTGATGTGAGCTTAGACAAACAAAAAATTTTATAAAAGTTTAAAAAAATATAATTTTGGCGAAACCAAAGAATGCAATACTCTTGCCGAAGTGGGTCGATCAAAATTAATCTTTAATATTTTTCGTGAAATATAATAATAACGTTTTTTATGGGTTATATCTAGACAGTTAAGTGAGTTGCCGTTTGCTAACTGTTATTTGGATAGTACATATCTAACAACGGCCTTAATAATTCTACTCAACCAATGTGAAAAATGGTGAGCACCACATCATCTCATTTTTACCATACGGACACTTTCAATTCATATCAGAATTGATATGATGTGTTGGCATAATTGACAACTCTCGCTTTTTCTGCATTTCATGCTAAGTTAAAGCTTTTATTCCATATTGCATGACGATAGCATTCTAATAGAAAAGTTTTTCGAACAGCCGAATGGTTTGTAACGAGTTACATATTATATTTGATTTACCATATGGAGATCATTTCAACAAATACGTATTTAGTAAATATTCAAAAAAATATATTAATCCGACTTCCAGATTAATAGCTCACTTAATAATAACAAAGGAAAGTTCTGTGGTTTTATTTTGAGACATGACACGAATATTAAAAATTAATATTTATCGACTCGAATTGTGAAGAGTATAAAAAAGACAAGACATATGGTTGAAAATACCTCTTCTGTCAGAACAAGCGGATCGGGTGATTTTGGACCTGCTGCAACATTAATTGACATGCTAGATGTCGATATAATCGATGTGTTGACTTCTTTCTCTGGAGTTGAACAAATCGTTGTAAGAGGAGCTGTGTACCATTGACTGTTGGTTGTTGGCCCATTTAGTGTTTCGCGATCCTAAAATGTATTTAAGTTATATTTGCATATACTTATTACATGGATTGAATACAAACCTTTTTCATTGAACCTCTCTTCGATGGAGTTTTATTTTTAGCCTTTCCTTTGGTACTGGGTGTGTGACCCAGACTTGGTCTGTTTAAAGAATAAAAAAAGTGCAAATGATCGAAAAAAAAACAAAAAAGGAGAAATTCACAAACATAATTTGAAAAATTTATATTATGTAGTTTTGTAATTTACCTGGAATTGAAGTTAAAGTTGGCCAAGGTTGATTTGATCGAATTTGTTTGCGGGCGTGGTAAAAATGTAGATTTTGACAGACCACTACTATAGGATAAAAAAAGGCAACTAAGCTTTTCAAAAGAAACTTTGAGGATTGTTCAACTTACTCGGAAGAACCCATGCTGGTTTCGGATAGACGATTAGTATTGTTGTCAAACATTGCGGGAAGAAACGAACCAGTTCGCCGTAAAATAACTGAATCTCGATCAAACTTTATATCGCAAGTCTAAGGTACAACATTTTATTATAATTTTCTTCTAAAATACATGATAGATATACCCCACCTTTCGACCATATCTTGACTCCACATGCTGTTGCATATCTGCAAAGCAAGTTTCCAAGTGGTCATGGAATAGTTTTAGGCTCTCTGGTGCTTTCTGTTTGTGTAAAGCAATTGCTGTGTATAAAAGCAATAATTTAGTTTAGATATTCAAAATGATAAAAATGTTAATAAATATACCAATTTCAAGCATGGGTATCTGTGAAGCAATTAATTCCTTTAGCTCCTCAACTAAATGTTTGTCTTCTGGATGCTGCTCGATATAATCGTGCGTTAAGAATGCATTCTCATATTTGCTAAAACCGCCCATAACTGCAGGGTCTACTATGCCATTGATTTTCATGCTTAGTGGATTAACAGGTATACTCTCATCATTTTTATGCTGTATTATTAAATCTCGAATGTCCTTATTCGTCGACTTCATGGTCTCAACAGCCAATTCAATAGGAGATATCTGTAATAAATTATTTTTCAACATTTGTAATAAAAAGAGTACATGTAATTTACCTTGAACTTGTGCGACTCAATCACGGGAAACCATCGTAAAATACCAGGTAGTGGATATTTCGTGGTTAACACTGTTCGTTCCAACCACAAACTTCGAACATCATCAGCCTCTGCTACATTAGGTTCACGGTAAGGACGAGAAAACTTAAACTTCTGCACGTTATTTGATCTAAAATATTTTACAATTTCATGGGATACGTTTTTTTCATTGTACTTTGCAAAAGCTCCATCCATAATAGGTTCAACTTTGTTAATTTGAATGAATTGGCCATCAGCGAGAGTTACCTCCTCTCCAGGCGGCTCTAGTGTCTGCATTAATTCCGCTTGAGGATGTTGAACTAAAATTCGTGTGCAAAAATCGCTCAGCCGTTCATACTCCTTCCCGCGAAAAATGTATACTTTATTCTGAAGAATTCGAGGAAATCCCAATCCATAAAAGCAAACGCGAAAATATTCAGAAGTGTGACGCAACTCTTTTAGTATTTTTTCAAAAAACTGTGCCATTTTATTTAGAAGTTCCGCAAGTTTTAGATAGTCATATATCTCGTTTTCATATTGCTGCGCAAGAACTTTGCACATATCAATAGCACATTCCCACATTTTCCCCTTGTCAAAGTAGTCTATGATCTCATAGTAAAGGGTCTCTTTGAGTTCTCGATGCGTACGACATATGTTGTGACGATGTGATCGCAACAATGGCGATAGTTCGGCATCATTCCATTGTAACAATTCGGTATGTAGCTTAAGTGTAAACGCGGCTTCGGTATAATTATCGAATTCCATGTGTAAATCACATAGCTTGTAAACATAGCGTATATACATTTCTTTGCGATTCACCTCCGAGTAGAATTGTAACAAGGAGAATGTGCAAGCCATTCGATTCTCTTTGCTCTCATCTTGTATTATGTAGCGATACTCGAGCAGTTTGTCCATTAGCTTTGACACCATATTAACAAAATTTGACCCTTCTATATTAAGAATGTTGTGCGCATGGCATTTTGTTAGCATTATTTCCTCAAAGAGTTGCCTGTACTCAATGTCACCCTTGCCTTAAAGTGAAATATTTATTTTAGTACAAAGTTTTTTAATACTTAATGCACAATATAATTTTAAATACACACCTGCACCAATTAGAATGTCTAGCTTTTCAATCATAGCTGTCTCAAAATCATTAAAATTTGCCTTATAGTGTGCATTGTTCCGTTTAGTATCTCCATAGCTTTCTGGTGCTATTTTCGAACTATAATATTCACACTGAATCATATCAAAAAAAATGGGTATGGTCGCACGTCGCAATTCGATTTCAGGTATCATGCTCATTTCCAGAATAGGCTCTACCAACTGCGGTACGAATTTTGGTTTGTGAGCTCCCAGCTGAAACCACATTTTGCGTATCTCATGAGCAGTATCTTTGCGTATGTCCTGATATCGAGCAAAAACCACTTGACGCTTATTGTCGTTAAAGTCATTCAATTGTAGTGGACTCTGTATCAAGAATGCAATTGAACATTGAAAGAAGTTTGACCAGACCTGCTTCTCAAACGGATCAAGAAAATGATCGGTTATCACAATTGTCAAATGTTGCAAGGCATGTAAAATGACAGTATTCTGATGCATTATCATGTCCATCCAGTCGCGTGAAAACACAGCCTTTTGATGTGGGGATACCAGCTCTTCAAACACCAACAATGTTTCAATAACAAAATCTTGCAAATCTAATCGATTGTTTAGTTGTTTTACAAATATATCATAATGTGTCGTGTCCATACGCTGAAGTATGCCAAGCATAATTGCAAAGAAATTGCCCACCATCTGGCTTTCCCGGTCTAAGGCATGAGACGCCTTCATTACTGTGCGTAATAAAATGAGCATAATGTCACGAATATCATTATGTGTGGGTCCAATATCTTCACGGTAGAGTAGTTTCAATATTTTGTTCATTATAGTAATGCACTCGGCAATCTGTTGAAGAAAAATAAGGGAAAATATTAGCTTGGTAGTACCACTGCTTAAATACTCTTCACACGTGTACTGAAAATATTCCTATCTTAAATGTTGAAACTATGCGTCTTTGTATTTTATTTATTTACTATCTTTACAGCAAATGTTTTTGAAAAGTTACTTAAAATATTAAAAGAGATGACGTTAACTTCAGTGGTACCAAACTGAACCTAGAAAAATATAATATACTGTATAATATAAAATATATAATATAAAGTGGTACCACCCGGCTCTGCTGTGCCCAGTAGAAATTTATTTTTATTATATACACCGAGTTCTTAGTTAATCTAGAAATCTAGCTTAAAGAAATTGCTACTGAAGACTTCAGTTAAAAACAAGTAAGAAAATCACAGTCGGGCGTAACCGACTGTAAGAGGCCCTGTACCAGTGCAGGTCGCCTAACAAACACATTAAATGTTCCCCTAGCTTATGACCAAACACATGACCACTTCTCACTGCACGACTAAGTGCCTTTTAAAACATTTTTTTATGTATGAAACGAAAAGGGGGGTCGCTCAAATTCAAATGCTTATAAAATCGTCATTTATTATCCGATTTTGATGAACTTTTTGGATTTTGGCTAAGAAGGACGATATCTCTATACTGGCATACTTACTTTTTTTTGTGCCGAAGAAATTTTTAGCCTTGGGGGTGATTTTATGGGGAAGGGGGGGGGGGGGAGGGGCAACTTTTTAAAATAAACTTGTGAAATTCCGGAGCAGTCCTAGTCGAATGCAAAAAACACGAAGTCTCTATCTATTACCGTTTCCGAGATCCTTTCGTTCATACGGACGGCCAGACGGACAGACGGACATGTCTATATCGACTCCTCTATCGCTCCTGACCATAATGGGGGTAACTTTGGGGGGTCTCCGATTATTATTTCTACCTGTTACATACATTTGCACAAAACCAATAGGCTCTTGTACCTTCGGTACAGGGCCTAAAAAATTGAAATACATATTGTTTATATGGGGCATTATTCCTGAACTGCCCCAACTATTTTTTGGTGGTGGCTACATCGATAAATTCAAAAGCTCATAACTTTTTTTCTATTAAAGCAATTTTAACTTCTAAAATGGATTCTGAAAGGTAATTTAATGCGCTTTAATAATATTTTAAGGTCATTTAATTAACATAGAAAAATAGTCAATTAATTTTTTTTTTTCTTTTTGAGGCCTTTGGGCATTTTTGATTTTTTTTTTTTCTTTTTTTTAATCGAAAGCCCATCTTTTTTACTACAAAAACCTATAAGGACAAAATGGAGAACATAAAACTTACCGAGATACAACAGTTAAATGAGCGCAAGGAGCTCGCGTGGTCGCGTTTTTTCAAATTTCGACGTGACCTTGCGCCCCATATATATCTATATGTATGTATGTTCTTTATAGACACTTAAACCGTCCCCACTTTTTTAATGGATCTTACACATCTCGCTCCCACTAACAAATATACCAAACTTCATCCCTCAACCTTAAATGGATGCAAAGATATGATATATATATGATACATACATATACTAAATTTGATCCCTCTACCACAAATGGATCCAAAGATATGATTAATTTTGTTTATCGCTTTTAAGAGGGGTGAGGCATAGTCCCCTCCGGTTTTGACCAAACTTAACACGATTACTCTTCCCGATCCCATTAACATGCATACTGAATTCCCTCCCTAAAACTCAAATGGATGCAAAGATATGTTGAATTTTTTGAATCGCTTGTAAAGGTGGTGGGGTATAGCCCCATCCGATTTTGACCAAACTTAACCCCATACTTTCGTGACCTACCCGAAGTTTGTCTGAGGATTTCAATCGGTTGAGCAGTTCCGGAGGGAATATACATACATACATACATATGTACTTTCATTTTTATATACATATATAGAAGATAAATAATATTATAAATTCTCACAAAAATTTAGGGAATATAAAAAAAATTTATATTTTTCTTAGATTTTTGACGGGCTGTATTTCAGCGGAAAATGATCGTATCGCAAAAATGAAAAATGCATTTTTAAGTTCCAAGACTAGTTTCCAGATTTCGAGCTCAACATTTTTTAGGAATTACGGTTTTGACATGATCCGAAGAAATAGAGCGAAAAAAATTTTTAACGACATATGCGTCCTTTTTGTTTAATCTCGGGTATCTCCGCGACAATTGGTCGTATCAAGCTAAATAAAAAATTAAATTGAAGCTGAATAAACAGGCTATGTGTTCCATAAGGTTGCATTGTCCGTGCCCGTAGAGCGAAAAAAAAAAAATAAAAAATTTGGGAAAAAAGTTTTTCGCTCTATTTCTTCGGAAATTTTTTTTTTATATTCCCTTAATTTTTGTGAGTAGTATATATTATGCGATACGATATAACAGGATTTAGAGCTACTCGATCAAAAATTAAATTTTTAATTTAATCACAGATTCCTGTGAATGCGCTTTTTATACAGCTTAGTTATTTTCTTAATCTAGAGTTGTTAGGCATATTGAGGTGACTCTCAAAGGTAAAAAAATAATTTTTGATTGTCTAGTCATGGCATTTACTCTAATTCCATTGTTTTACAAAATTGAACGTGCCACTTACCAATTTCAGTTCAAATTTTGATTGTTCAAAAACACAGACTAATTTTTTTGAGAGACATTTTTTAAAAACGGTTACAAAGCGTACTTTGTACTAGGTATTTTTTTCTCATTTTCTGATGTTATATTACTTATATAAAACCACATTCATGTATAAATCTTTTGAACACCCTACAATGTGTATAATGAATATCATTCTAAGCTAATTTTGCAAGATTTTCATCAATTTCGAAAGAACAGAAACACTTTTTCAGACTCAAGAAAAAGAAGCACGTCTAAGCTTGAAGATATTAAAAAGTTATGCGAAAGAAATTTACGAGGTCGCTTCAAAGCTGATATTAACATAACTTAGTTATCCTTATAAATCGCAGAAGTGGGTGGTTGGTTTGAATGGGCACTACCCCAGAAAGTGAATAGCAACGTTCTTTAGTATACTTATGGAAAGCGGCGGTCTTAAATAAGTGAAACTGCTACAGACTGAGCTAAAAAAGGTTTTCATACGTAATCACAAAGATGGGCGGTGGAACATTAAGCCAAGTTATGAAATTATTGCATTGTCATTGGGTCTTTATAAGTATGGACGAATATTCAGTCGACTAGAAACATTCCGTTACCTACAAGTGAAGTATATAAATGTGCGTTACAAATATAACCAATTTAGCAAAATCTCTTCCGAAATTAATGGAACTTATTAATATATTTACATATTTCTTTTTTAAATCTAAAGATATAATTAACCGTTATATGGGTTTTAAATTATCTATTTCACATATAAAACAATGTAAACATATTATGACCTGATATATTAACTAGTAGTATTGCTAGTTCCTATGTAGGACATCATACCTCACTTGAGAGTTTTGAGCAATTTTTATAATACGATATTACATATGGACATGTGGACATAAAATTACCAATTTACCGCTGTGCATTTTGGTTTACCTTTTGTTTGGCAGTTGTTTCACGGGTATGTAGGTGAGATTTTAATTGTCCAAGCACTTTGGCAGCTTTCAAAAGATTCTTTTCTTGTTGCCATATATCAGATTTCAAGTCACCCTATTTTATGGTAGATTGGTGAGTACAAGCACGACGAGTAAAAAGAGAACGTTGATATTTAGTGAAAATAAACAAATTGCAATAAAATGTGTTTTACACAGTGCGAATCGCGTAAAAGGAAAACATCGTGAATAGAATATAAAAAGATGTGCTTAGACCCATACAAAAATTACAGTTATATGTATCATAATATATAAGGATCTGGAGAAACATTTTAAAGCGAAGTGTTGCGGTTATTGAAAGAAGAATGATTTTTTAAAATAATAATCTAGTACATTAACATGTCAACACAGATATACAATATGATTTATAAAGATTTTTATCGTTTACGTGAATATATGATTTTTGTGGTTGAATATTTTTTTATTTTGCGAAAGATGTCTATAACGTGCACAGTTTGAGTATATATTGTATCTAAATTTATCTTCTAAACGATTATCATTTTGTGTTGACAAAGAAAAACTTTGGTTCCCTTTATCTGAATTTAGGTCATACATTTGATTTATGGTGTATATTAAAATTTTATTGTAAATGTACTACGAGTGCATTGTCTGATTGTTTAAAGACACAAAACAAAGAAATACTCCAATTGGCGTACTTAGCTAGGCATGCAGAATGTGACAGCAAAATCATTTTAACGATCACAGAACATGCTTTCTTACTTTTATGAAGTACAGTCTTCACTATAGTTTTAATGCAAATACTTAAATGTAATAAGATAAAACAGTAACTTCAGTGGAATAAATGTTTAAATACTCTTCACATTGCTCTTTTAGCAAGTGTAATAAACTGTTGAGATGTCTAGGCCCCAAGTCTATGTTTCGCTATAAACGTACAATTTGCACAAAATCAACTTTTATGAGTAAAATTTAATGGTACACCTAATTGGACATATATTACTATTAAAAAAATGAATAGGTTTAATTAATTTAAATGGAACATGATTTCGTTAACGGTACCTTCTAGTGCACACATATGTAATCGAACTGGTGGCAGTTACGTGTTCATTAAATATAAGTAACTAAAGAATTAATAAGAGAATCTAAATATGCAAATTTAAAGGCTCTATCTTCTTATAGTCTGCAAGTTCTCGATTTGCATACAGGCAGTTGTACGAACATGTCTATATCGACTCGTCCGTTGATGATGATCAAGAATATATATACTTTAAGGGGTCTGTCTCGCCTCCCTCTGCCTGTCACATACATTTGCATAAACTTAGTATACTCTTTTTCCCTATGGGAATTGGGTATAATAATAGTAAATATATTCGTTATATAAAGATGACCTAAATTCCTTAATTAAATATTAGTTTTACTATCATTGCAAATAATTAAGTGATTAAAAGAACGCATTCGTTGAATAGAATGACTTTTTGCGCTTAAGACAATAATAAGCCTATATACGGGTTTACAGGTGGATATATCGAGAAAAACATGTCTAATTCGACTCGTAAAGCTGACCAAAAAATACATAATTTAAGGCCCCTGATGATACTTTTAAACTGATAAGGATAAAACACACTAGTGTGAAGAGTAGAAAACACCTGATTCTTTCAAAGAAAATTAGTTCATCATTCATCCATTCACTTATCATACAGTCTTCGTATTTTAATACATTGCAGTATAAGAATGTTAAGATGAAACTTTTTTTTCAGTATTTAAAATGCACAGATTAATTATGTTTATCAAGAGTTATTAGTATTGTAGTTAAAATCCTTTTTGTGATATTAAAATGCATATTAGCAACAAAATGAAGAAATTTAAAAAAGACACTCTAAAAGGACATGTGAACTTACTTCCTCTTTACTTTCAAGATGATCTTTGATGTGGTTACAGAATACTGGCAATAATATGGCACGACATTCCGGGTGATTGAAAAGTTTAGTATCGACAAAATCTTTAATGCAGCCCATTTTTGATTGCGTTAAGCGTCGTGGAGGAAATTGTTTTAAAATATTAACAATAACAATGCTAAACAAGGAAAAAAAATTGTGAATTTAAAATATTGACATACAAAAAGTTTACAAAATTACGTTAGTCGCACGGGATCAAACACCTCCATTAGATCTGTGGCAATAATGTGCAAATTTTTTAGTAACGCTCCCTCGGATTTTAAAAGATCGCTTGGGCTACCTATCATGCGTATAAATGTTTCCAAAAGTTCTGAAATTAAATGCATATTTGTATATTTTAGTTAGACTATTGAAAAGTTAAACTAACCATGTAACCTATTAGCAAAGTCATCATAGTCCGAATTGCCATTTATGGCTGCAAAGAGCATTCGGGAACGTATAACGAACTTCATAACGTAATGCAGGTAGCGAGTGGTTTTATACAGACGTTTAACTTCAATTCGTTCCTCAAGCTCAATACCGTCAACTGACTTTTCAATAGGTGCAATAGCATCCGTTATATTGCGTTGGAGAACGTCCATAAGTTTTCTAAAATTGAAAATAAACTACTGAAACAAAGAAAAATTTAACTTCGGTAAAACCGAAGCCTTTATACCATTTGGTCACACCAACATTGTGCTATATTCAACATTGTGCTATATTAATGATAATTTTTTTAGTAATATCATTCGAAACAAATTCAATAAATGAATTTTATCAGCGTGAAGGTGGGGGTCATTTTCTGGAACTTTAATATCGGTTACAGGAGGAAGAAAGACATATTTAACTCAGTTTCAAAAGACGTATTACAAAGTTCTCAAAAACTTTAGTTATAGAAAAAAACCAGGCTAGGCTTGTTTTCCGATCGATAATATTGGGTATCTTTTTTTATGTAAAATTGAATTTTTAATGTTTTAAACAAATACATCATCGGAAAAGGCCTAAAAAATATTCTTCCAGTATTTCCTATAACAGATATAAATTAAAAGATCTAAAAAATTTCTTTTTTTTTTACAATAATATTACCATAAAAAAATTAACCACCAACGTAATCTGAAGTATATTTTCAATAAAAACCAGGATCAAAACAAAGAATAAAATTTTTTTTTTGAAATACAGTAGAATCGCGGAAAAGTTAACTCGCGCAAAAGTTATTCTCGGGGTTAAGTTAACCGAATTTCCACGTACCACGTACCGTACGAATTTTTCAAAGCAAACGTTTGTTTGGCAACACAAGCAAGTGGTGTAATTCGGGTATTCCCCGTGTTTGATTTCTGTTTCGAGTTGCAAAGACAGACATATGTTCATTTTCAATGTCAAACAACATTTATTTGGTCAGTCGTGAGTCGTGAGCTGTGTATATTAAAAAATGTCAACAAAGCTGAAAGAATCATCGCAAATCAGATTCAATTTGCAGTAGAGTCGAGATTTAAAAAAAAAAAATTATTAAGGTATTCACGGATAACGATTGGTGTTGGATTATGGTGTATCTAAAGCGGCCGTCTCAAAAATAAAGAAAAGATACCCATACCCCCCCCCCCCCTCTGCCACCCCCTGGATACGCCCTTGTATATTCTGGTTCGATCTGATGTAAATAGATATAATATTATATATTACGTACGCGTAAGCTAATGTTGCCGAAAAGCTCTCATTGATATAAACATCCAATACGGTGAGAAAATGTTGGTACTTCAGATCAGACACTGTTTCAATTAAATGTATAATGCTCATGAAAACAAGTTGATCGTATTTTTCCGGATTATCATTTTCAACTAGAATATTGAATAAAGCGTCTAGTATATCCTGCAGAAATTTAACTACTTCTTCACCAGGTACCGATGATAACGCATTTAGTGACTGCTCCAATATTTCTTTGTGCGCGGACCAATTGAGAAGTCCAAGAAGACTAACTGTAAATAATTTAAATTTTTTGAGTGATAAACAATACGTATATGTGAATTAACTTACCGCTTTGTGTTAGCTTGGTACTACAAAGATTAATGCCGACAGATAACTGATCCTTGGGTAGAAGTGATAAACCGCTAATACTAGGTTTTGTACCTAACAATTCATTGATTGCTGCAGGTAGGTCCATATAGCACTTGTTTTTTTTATCTAATTTCTTGTGATCGATTTTGTAAACAGCGAGAACGTGTTGACCTTGCTGTAATCCAAGTAGGGTTAGTTACTAAATTCTATATTCTTTATAAAAACTTACAGTAATAGTTGTACCATTGGACTGCATTAGTCTGACATATGCCATACCAAATGGCTTTTCTGATTTATCCTTTTGTTCATTGGAACTGCGATGTTTTAGAGTAAAGCGAAGATGGCTTTGTTTGAACTCCTCTATAGGTACATGAACTTTAAATGTTTCTAGCCACTTTGGTTTATCATCATGATAATACACCACTGACTTGTACTCGTCTACTGGAGTGTGACCGACGCCGACACTTATCACTCCAGGTATCAACTCACAATTTTCGTTGCAGACGCAAACCGTCACTTCAACATTTTTCTCAGAAGTCTTTGCAATTCTCGCAAACTCGCCACCACATATCGTAACATATAAATCATTGCGTACATCACCCGGCAAAATAACTTCCGGAAACCCCATTTTGCGTGCTACTGGCACGTTGGTGTGTACTAATCGAGGAAAATCCTCTTTGATTTGTTTTATATCGCCGCGCAATACTTCAACCGTAACTGCCATTTTTGAATCGATCTTACCTATATCTTTGTTCGAAATGAGCTTCCGCAGAGTTCCATCGAGTGTTTCCTTTTCACACATTATAAATGGCAAATCCAGATTACCTCTAAAATCATCTGGTTTGTTTATAATGGGTGTGAGGTCTTTGCAGGCTACGCCAAAAGGTCTACGCATGCTATACTCGATATTACTGCTTGACCCATTTGAACTTATTGAAAGTTGAGAATGTTTTTTGCTCGCCGTTGTGAGAACTGAATTGGTTATACTTGTGCGCTTCGAGTCGTCTTTCATCTCCATGGAACCAATGCGTATAGCATAGCATACCAAATAAATTTTTGAAATGCTTAAATCATTTTTACTGAGATCAGCAAACAATACGCGATTATTATCAAATTGATCGATGTCACGAGCAATGCCATTACGTGACCATTTTACTACATAATTTTCACTAATAGGTCTATGCGATTCGCCATCGAAAAGTGTAAAGAGCAGGTCAGAGTCATCCTGAAATTTGCACACAAATGCATTAACATGAAGAAGTATGTTGTGGGAAAACTTGTTAATCAAGCGCGTAGATCGCTCGCGCTGCTGTGGACGCTGCTTAAAAAAAAAATTCATAAAATTTTAAAAACTATATGAAGTGACCTAATCATAACTTTACATTGGCTTTATTAATCCGATCTACTGCGGACAAGTGATGCTCGTACAACTCAGTTGTACATATTGTATTTGTGTCCAGTATATCACCACTATCATCGCGTACGACCATGTCCAGACCGAGCAGACAGTTACCAGTATCAATTTGTGATGTTGCTGTCAGTTTGACCCGTCGTACCTCGTCGACTGGAAGATTACCCGATACTAGCATTGCACGGTTATTATTGAGGTCGTTTAATTTTGTGCGTATTGTTTGAAAGTCGGGATGTGTAGCCTACATTGGAGAATTCATAGAACTATATAATTTTGTTTGTATAAATTAACATACAGATAATAAACATTATTGTCTATGTCAACAGCAGTTCTTTTCGTCAACCTGCATTAAACTCCCTGCTTCGTTACTTAGCTTACCAAATAGTAACGCTTTGCTATAGCTCCCCATTCAAACAGCACTTTCGTAATTTCCTCTACAATATCTGTGCGTTTTATACAATATTCTTCATTGACAATTATGTAGTCACAAAGATGGATGTAAGTTCTAGGGAAAATTCCGCGATTTTCCTTCTCTCTGCAATCGGAAAAAAATTGTTATTGGTAGTACAGTGACAACAATTATATAGGATTGTAAAGAGAAGACATTTAAATTTAAGTTTCTTTGGTACAGATAGCAACCAGTGCACACTAAGTTTTGTAATTAAAAATGTCCTTACTCTCCGGACTATATGGGTTAAAACATCATACTTTCTAAAAAATACATCAGGAGAAAGGTAATAAGAGAGCTAATACTAACTCTGATTTAATGTTCTATTCCTGTTTCCTATTAATCTTCTATAAATTTTAGTCTATACTGAGGTAATTCCTGGATGCAATATTCTCAAATAAAAAAAAATAAAAAAAAAAAACAATGTATAATTATCTTAACTTAAAAAGTAATTTTTTTTTTACAATACATAAGAATAAATTGGAAATTAATTTGACACTTTGAATTTCAAATTCGGGAAATATGTATAGGAAATTCAATTACCTACAATTAGACTTATTGTTAGCAAGATCTAACATTTTTCGAACTATAAGCTACATGTGAACTCTACAAAAAAAGTTCGTAAAGCTGAAATTTATTTAAATCTCCCGGGTGGTAGGTAGGTAGGTAATTTTTTCTATGTCTCCAAGCACTACTTAGGTCGACTAAAACAGCTGCTGTAAGCACACTGGTTGATACTTCGCGCTAAAAATTGGAATCATAATTAAGGACATAAACATAGAAAAAAATTACCTGTCCACCTACTACCCAGGATATTTTAATTAATTTGCGTCCTGATATTTTCCTGACAACTTTTCATCATTATATTTTTCAATTTTTATAGGAAGGAGTGTGGTATGTGTTTTTAGACTTATGGTACGAACGCAGCTGGTTTCAATCGGATTGTGACTGATCTGAAAAGGATTTTAAAAAAATGTTGAGGATCGAACACATTGCTCGATGACGACGCTTATCCAACACAATAAGATTTTGCAAATTTATTGGGATCGAATTATTGCTAAGCGTTAAAAAACATTGAGAATAGTCCAATAGCATTGAATTTTGGTGCCGTAAAAATGGAGCCGAGACGAAAAGTGGATTTTCTGCGCCAATCACAAGCGAAAAATCACCCGTTCCGCTCAACCAACCATCATCAGCAAAGCCAAATATTCGTGGATTCAAGTTCATTCTATGAATCGCCCGATGGTTGTGCTGTTTAACAACTCATTGCCTTTGAATGCAATGTACACCGCATGTTCCAAGAAAGATTAGAAAAAGAATTGTTCAGCAATACTTTGAATATTAAGTTCGTAATAATTCATTTTCTGGAATATATCAAGAGCGCACTAAACAATAAAATCTATTTTGCACTATTTGGTTTTTATGTTTCTGTAAAAACTCTTCTAAAACTTCGTGATGTTTCAGATATATATATATATATATATATATATTTATATATTATATTTATATATTTATATATATATATATATATATATATATATATATATATATATATATATATATATATATATATATATATATATGGTATATATGTATATATATATATTTATATATATATATACATATATACCATACATATATATATATATATATATATATATACACATATATACCATATATATATATACGTATATACCATATATATATATGTATATAAATATATATATATATATTTATATATATATATAAATATATATATATTTATATATAAATATATATATATATATATATAAATATATAAATATAATATATAAATATATATATATATATATAAATATATATATATATAAGTATATATAATATATATATAAATATATATATATATATGTATATATATATAAATATATATATATATATATTATGTATATAAATATAATATATAAATATATATATATATGGTACATTTCTTAATATGCTAGAACTTCCATGATCTGTTGAATTTCGCAAGTAGGTTTCAAAACATTTAAATTCGTACAAACTTTTACCATATTCCTCTTAATTAACTATGAAACTAGCACTTTTATTGAGACCAATGAAAGATATTACAGGAACAAAAGTTAAATACAATGAACTACATTTTTGTTACGATAGAACCATTATATTTGCTGCTCCCACACCGATCTAAAGTTAGTGAACAGAGATTCAACATAGCAGCTAACGGTAGTCAACCTCGGTACTCAACGGAAGTAAGAACTATATTATGTGTGGAGAGATCTACACAATCCTAAAAATAACTTATACTAGCTTATACTGAGAACTTACAGTTTTGTTTCTTAGTATCGACCTTATTGGGCATCGCTAGTTAAACATTAATGTTTTGTGGAATTCTTGATTATATATTCAATAGGCTTTATAATACAACCATACAATATACTATAATACTAAAATACTGTACGATTTAAAATTAATTATTTAACTTACTTTTGCTTGTAGCCGTAAAACCAGTGGGTTGTCTCTTTTAGAATTATTACAGCATCACCCACATCGATACTAAGCCGATGTGGCTTATTGTCTTGGACAAAATGGCACTTAGCTGAAAATATGGCATATAAAACATTTAAATAAAATTTTAAAATTTATATGGCTGTATATATTATGTACAAAATAAAATATATAAACCAACCACACTAATAGAGATATGCTTGTGCACTATTTGCTAAAAACGGCGGAAACCATTACAGAGCATAATTTAAGCTAACATTTCTGACATTAGGGGAAACAATTTTGCTTAATTCACATCTATGTACATTTTTACTCATAATACCCTCCACGAATGTTTGGGTATAACGGTGGGTATAGTTGACTCGAAAAACTGTGCGTATTATATTTTGTAGATGTGGCACTGAAAATCTTTTGGGGTGAATTATAGTTACCCACCTCATCTTTTATATTTTGTGTAAAATGAAATAAAATTGTATAGTTTTTATAAACCTAAATTCACTTAATAACATGAAAAGGAAAGATCGACACAGTGGACAGTGCTCAACTTCAAGGAACTATGTATATTGTCATAGGCTCTTCAATTAAACCATTTATTATAACATTAACAGTTTAATTAATAACTAACAGAAACTAAACTGAAATTAATACTACAAGTAAGCATTCTGCAGTCGCAATTTCATTTTTCGTAAACTGTACATGTTATACAGCTGTTATAATTCCTGATGAACCTTGATGCAAGTGAAAATAATGAAGATAACTTTAGGAAAGCTAAAAAATATTTAAAGCGCCCTTGTCAACGCCAAGTTCCAATAAAACGCTCTAATAATGTTTGGTGTAGAAGCAAAACGCAAAAATCAGAAGCTTTTACTTTGCAATTTGCGTATGCTTTTCAGCTGTACAATTAAATTCAACCTGCTGCAATTTATAGCAAGTAGAAGATTTTTTTAGATTATTTTTGCCAAATGGATCTATTAATCGAAACTATTACGAATTACGACGTGGAACCTGCCAAATCATCAGGTTATGATAATGTAAACGGACGAGTAGCAAAATCGGTACCGCTTAAAGGGGTTTTACTACTGGTATTAATATATAACTGCATATTAAGGGCCAAACCTTTTTTCTATCCAATGGAAATGTGCGCAAATAATCATTCTATTGAAGTCTAACAAACTTGGCCGATTAGCCTTCTGCCAGTTTTTTCCCAAATTATTCGAGCGATTATTCCTAAGAAGACTGCTGCCAGTGCTAGATAAGCATGGTATCGTCCAAGATCATCAATTTGGCTTCAGAAAAATATATGGTAACCCACAGCAATGTCATCGTGTAGTGCAAACTCTAACGAAAGCATTTGAACACAAACTCTACTGTTCTTCTGTTTTTTAGAAGTGAAACAAGCAATTAATCGAGTTTAGCATACTGGTCTTAAATACAAATTAAAAAAGCTTCTGCTACCTTTTACTAAAAGATTATCTCGGAAACTGATATGCCAGTATTACAAAATCATAAGCTGCCTATTGCAACCTATGCTGATGATACAACAATACTTGATACTACAGCTACCTTAGCCTCGAACTACTGCATGAGCAATTTGAAACCATTGGAAATTAGTTTAATAAATGGAATATATGCGTCAACGCTGAAAAACATTCCAATGTGTAATTTAATGTAAGGAGAGGGAACTTTCCAAACGTTGTATTGAATCAAACAGTTATTCCAACAAAAACAACGGTGTTCTATCTCGGTTTTCACTTAGAGACACATCTAACGCATAAACAACGCTTGTTTAGAAATAAAACTAATGTGATATCTCAAAGTATGATATGGTATTATTAGTTTGTTGTAAAGTTTGGAACGCATTAAAGAACACATAGTAGAGCCCATTAAATATATTTATAATATTGGTTATCTCGACGATCGATTTAGGTGTTTCGTTATTTTTGTGTTGCCCTATTTCAAAAAATAATTTTTTCATATAATTGGCTGAATTCCGGTATAAAGATTTGGTTGCCTTAAGCAGTCGAAGTACCCATATTATATATACATAAGAGAACCTCTTTTTAAGACAATGTCAGATTTAAAGACGAAAAGCTGGCTTTTAATGAACGCCCACTTCAAATACATATACAAATGGGCATGTCCCCTAACAAAAACGATATTGAGATTTCAATTGACGGCGTACTAAAATTATTTTAAATTTAGACCTTTTTAACACATTTTCCTAACAAGTATAGACATATTTAGCCATTTTCTATTAAAGTTTCCTCTTGACAAATATAACGGTAAGGCATGAGCTTGGCAAAATTTTGTTATCGAAATAAATTGATTAAAGAATATTGTTTAAAAAAAAATTTTGTGCTCCAACGCAATTCAAATTTTGACTGCCATTTGGCGTGTTTACTTTGAGCCAAACACATTTTTAGAAATCGCATAAGCTTTTTATAGAGGACCGTACCCCTTCGTCATTACTTTATATGGTTTTGAACAAACCTAATAGGATTACTTTTCCCGATCCCATTAACATGTATACCATATTTCATACTTGTAGCTCAAATGGATTCAAAAATTTGTGTGTTTAATTTGTTTATCGCTTACATGGGAATGCGGAACAGCTCCCTCTGATTTAGAACTTAACATGATTACTTCTCTCGATCTTATTGACATTTAAATCAAATTTCGTCCTTGTACCTCAAATTCATTCAAAGATATGTTGGATTTTGTTTATCGATGTATGGTGGGGGCATAGCCTTATACATACATATATGTACACACACAAAATTCATTTTCGTATGTGTATGTGTAAAGGTTCTCTCATTGTTACGAACTATGTTACAAAGAAAATATTCTATTCAAAGTATTTATGTAGAGTATTCGGAGAAACTGATATTTCTTTCGTATTCAGCGTGGAGGGTTAAATAACATCACACACTCTTACGTACAATAGTATCTACGTATACATACACAGAATCGAATATCAGTGCAACAAGTTACACCGCGGCGGGAGGTCATATGCATGTTTCTCTCGATTTGAGACAACTGCGACGCATAATCTTTAACATATTTTCCCCTATTTACACTCAACACACAGAGAGTTAATATATTATAACGCTTGTAACATTTTAACGATTAGTGATCTAATAAAGTATAAATATATATATATTCATGATCTGCTCGTCAATCGAGTTGCTAAGGTATCACCAAACCTACATCCCATCCACAACCGACAAAAAGTCGCAGTTCCTGACAAACTCTTAGGCGACTATATTTTTATTATATTGATTAATTGATAAATTGATAAATTCTAAAAACTTCCACTCGTCCGATTTCTCTTAAAAATATATGGAGGGTGATGCTTGTGTATACTGTTGTTATGAATGACACAGCGACGCGCCTTATATGTAAATTATTAGAAAAGGCAAAAATATTTAAATAATTAAAAACATAAAACTCTAGGACATACCAATGCCGAACGACCTTTTCTTGTTGCAATCGTTCCAAACCATTGTGTTGCTTATATGTTTATATGCGCTCTTTAATAGGTTTGGCACTATATTTCACAGAAGAGCACTATCTTTTGTGCAACACGTAGCAATATTAATTTTACAGCAAGAACAATGACTTGATTACTCATTAATATATTAATTGATAATAACAAAAATTGCACTTTATAAAAACACAAACGATGGAATAATAACGAATAGTTTACATTGTTCACTTTGTACACTGTTTCTTTTGAGTATAATGAGTTTTAACATCGAAACTTTTTGGGAGTTGCCCGCGCGGCACTTAAGTTAATATTTTTCGTTCGCTCATACACATGCCTTGTCCTCTGTTGTTTTTTCAAACAGTGCTGGAAAGTTCAACAAAATGTACTTGCTGAATAATAGTGCATTTCCACCACTGCATTTGTTTCTTTGATGTCAGTTAGAGGATTTGGTCTTTTTTTATTTTTTAATTATTGTTGGAACAAACTCTGCATCTGTAGCAGTTAGCATATTGCAGTTGTGCATAATTGAAATTATTTTCAATCCAATTGTCGGATATATGGTATATGTATCTCTAGTATAAGTACGGTATAAATCATATATATATATTTTTTCATACGTTTTTCCACTACAACGACAGCAAGTTGCTGCGTGCTGTGGTATGTACTGCAGCGGCTTTTGCAGTTACATTAAATCCTTCTGCGAAAATTATCTATCAAAAGTGTAAATGGTAATGTAGTAAACTTAAACTTGGAGAGCCTTTAGCAATGAAATACAATACAACGTTCAAATAGACTATGGGTTATTTGATAATAGATCCAGTATAGTCTGGAGTTCATAACAACCTAATTTTGAACTGGCATATTACTTAAATTGAGTAAAATAAAGTCGAGTAGTAAAATAAAAACAAAGCAAATAACAATTTTTTTTTTATCGAATTATCGAAACACGTTTGACCGATGCTGTACATACATTAAAAATGTTTTTAGTGGAACCAGGCTATATTTATGAAAGTGGAAATGAGTAATAAATTTTTTGCCGCGAAATCGTGAATATGTGTTTGTGTAGTCAGTGTATCACAATTCTCCGAAGATTGTACCGTGCCATTTCGATGCGTGTTTCATGAAACGAAAATAAGCGCCATTTTCGTAAGAATTTTTTCAGTCTAATTGTTTCATTATCGTCAGTTAATTATAACTATTTTGCCTGAGAAAGTAAGGGTGCTTTATATGTAATAAGTGCACAACTAATTACTTAATTTGCACAGTTTGGCAAGAAATACGCATTGTGGTGTAATTCACAATCGCAAAATCGTCTGTATAAAAATCAGTAGCCAAAATGTTTGGTGGTGCAAAGCCGTCGTTCGGGACAGGAGCCAGCACGTCTGGGTTTGGCGGATTTGGTAACACATCGACCACTACCGCATTTGGACAGTCGGCTTTTGGAAAGCCAACGTCGTCGGCATTTGGAGCGGCACCCTCTTTTGGGGCTCAACAAGCTACGCCTTCACTCTTCGGACAGACTGCAGCCCCAACTCAGCAGACTGGACTTTTTGGGGGTGCTAGTACTTCAAGTGCATTTGGTACAACAACTACAGCTCCGGCAGGTTTTGGAGGTATGCAATCGTTTTCTATTGTTTTTTATGTAGAAGCTTTAAAATTAGTTTAAATCATTGTAGGGTTTACTCAGCAGCAGCCGAGCACATCAATATTTGGTGCTGCACAAAATACTACAAATAATTCGCTTTTTGGTCAATCAGGAGCATCGGCATTTGGTTCCGGCGTTAAACCAAGCGGGCTAACAGGATTTGGTCAAGCGGTGACAGGACAGCCTACAACTTCATTGTTTGGTCAACAGGCAACTTCCACAAGCACTACTGGATTTGGTGGTTTTGGACAAGCAGCGCCTGCAACTAGTAATGTTTTTGGCAGTGGCGCTACCTCGGCTTTTGGGCAACCACAA
Organism: Leucophenga maculata; assembly: GCA_035044805.1. Lineage (NCBI taxonomy): Eukaryota > Metazoa > Arthropoda > Insecta > Diptera > Drosophilidae > Leucophenga > Leucophenga maculata. The sequence goes on from JAWNNP010002997.1 coordinate 1,258,019, forward strand.
GCTGGAGGTGTTCCGAATACCGGAACTTCAATAGTAAAGTACCAGCCGACAGTTGGCACAGACACTTTAATGAAAAGTGGTCAGCCGAGTAATATAAGTACCAAACAGCACTGCATAACAGCAATGAAAGAATACGAACAAAAATCTCTTGAGGAATTGCGAATGGATGATTATTTGGCTGGGAGGAAAGGTCCTCAGGCTGGTTCCACCCCTGGGAGTTTTTTCGGAGCAGGAGCAACCGCTCCCCAACAGGGATCCGCGGTTACTGGACTTTTTGGATCTACTGCACAGCCTTCCACTGGATTGTTTGGACAAACAGCCACAGCAGGCACTGAAAACAAAAGTCTATTCGGACAAAATACGTTTGGTCAGCCAACCACCACAAATTCTTTTGGCGCTGGTACTCAACAAAATAACTTTATTGCGAAACCATTTGGGGCTACAAATGCACCAGGTTTTGGGGTTTCAGGCACAGATGCCTCGAACCCATTTGGCGCTAAACCAGCATTTGGCCAACCATCAGCAACTGGACTATTCGGGCAAGTTCCTACTGCTGGTACAGCGCCAGCGTTTGGACAAACCAATACCAGTAGTTTTGGCGGTTTTGGTTCTACCGCAAACACACAGCAGCCGTCAATGTTTAGCAATACTAATCCTGCAGATGCATCTAAACCAGCATTTGGTATTGGATCGGCAGCTTCTGGAGCAAACACCGGCTTCGGAGGATTTGGAACTACTGCAACTAGCACTGCCGGCGGTGGCAGCTTATTTGGGGCCAAGCCCACAACTGCATTTGGCACTGCACCCGGTTTCGGTGCAACATCAACTGCAAATACTGGGTTTGGAAATTTTTCTCTTAACAATACAGCGGCTACTGGAACTGGACTTTTTAATTCAACTTTAAACAAACCGGCAACTTCTGGCTTTGGTGGTTTTGGAACTCAAACTTCTGCTCCGTTGAATTTTAATACTGGCAACAGTGGTGGTGCTCTTTTTGGAAGCACGCCTGCAAAGCCCGGTGGACTATTTGGAGGAAATACCGGCCTTAACACAGGTACTTCTAGCGGAGGTGGTCTATTTGGAGGCGGTACAGGAGCTTTTGGAACCAATACCTCAATTGGGGGCGGTTACGGTGTATTAACAGGTAATTCAACGCTTGCTGGATGTTTTAATTCTAGTTCGCACCAGCAAGCCGCAGTGCCAATCCATCAACAAATTTTAGCTAAGGTAACCTCACCATATGGTGATACACCAATTTTCAAAGACCTAAAACGTAACGATGAACCCGACGTAACGCGCGCCACAAATCCTGCTGCTCAGCAGGCGATTCTAGATAGTAGTCATATTCAGTTCAAGGTTGATGTAAAAGCCAGTCCCTCAGTAATTAAAGTGAAGCCTGTAAGCAATTCAATAAACCGGAAATCACTCTTCGATGGATTAGAACAGTATGATGCCAGCGTTGAAAGCTTCACCCTTAAGCCGAGTGCAAAACGTCTTATTATAAAGCCAAAGACCAACAACATTTCAATTACCACCCAGTTTCAAACAAATAGTAACACAACACCTAATGCAAATAAAGAAGAACAAAACGAGTCATTTAGTGGTAATATACCATTAGAACCCCAATTAGAAAATGCTTTTAGTAAAGACGTTGAAACAACACGACGGGAGTCATGGCTACATCCCAACAATCTTGAAAAGGCGCGCCAGCAAAATCTTCAATGTTTGGAAAGTGGCGCTGCACTTAACAGCACACTGACTGAACTTGTGCCGCGGAAGCCAATTGACACATATACCCAAAGCATTGGGGGACGTCTGTCTGTTTCTATAATACCTGAAAATCCTTTTGAAGATCAGCCAGGAGCTATCTCTAGACGAGATACCATCACATTTACTTCTGATCAACAAGGTGATGGTATTATATCAAGCCGATCTTATGCTTCTCGCGATGAACGAAGTGCCATTGAAGCTGTCGAAGCGTACGAACCACACCCCACCGGAATTACGCTAAAACGCCTTGGTTACTATACAATACCAACACTCGATGAATTAAAATCTAATTTGGCAGAGGACGGTTCTTGCATTGTACCCAATTTTACAGTCGGTCGAGAAGGTTATGGCAACGTGTATTTTGGCAAGGAAATAGATGTAGCAGGACTCAATCTGGATGAAATTGGTAATCAAAAAGTTATTTAAATATATTATCACGAAACGGTTCTATATTATTTCTTATATTTATTTTTTGCAGTTCACTTCCGAAATAAGGAAATTATACTATATCCGGATGATGATAACAAGCCACCAGTTGGAAGTGGGTTAAACCGCGAAGCTCAAGTGACTTTAGATCAGGTATGGCCACAAGATAAATCTAAGCATGAACCAATTAAGGATTCAAATCGACTCATCGAAATGGACTGGGAAGCTAAACTGCGCCGAGTATGCATTAAGAATGAAACTAGATTTATTGAATATCGTGCAGAGACTGGGAGTTGGGTTTTCCGTGTAAAACATTTTTCTAAATATGGATTAAATGATAGCGACGAAGAAGACGATGTTCCATCGGGTCAGAAAAAGTCTAAACTAAATGAGAATGTTGATAAAAAATCTTTAAAAAATGGGCTCAACACGTCTGAAGATGCTGCTTGCGCTCTTGCTCAAAAATCTCTAACTGCGAGTATGGCTGCTGGTTTCTTTCCCATGGATGAATCTGCGGAAAAGTTTCTAATGGACAAATCACGTATGACAAAAAAAGAAAAAAATAAAAAAATTAAGTAAATATGTAAGTTCTATGCAATATTTTCAACTATTTGGCAGGGTTCTTTCACCCAAGTGGCACTTACATGTTGGATCATTCTGTTAACCCCATAACAAGCCCTACAACTACATTAGCCAAAGATGTCGCTTTAAATGATGCGCGCAATATACAACTAATGAAAGCATCATTTTTTGTAGAGGATGATTGTGAAAACAAATCAGGTATATATACGTTTTTCTTAGCCATGTGTAAAATATTTGAAAATGATGGTAGAGACAATAGTGAATGAAAAATTGATTTATATAGTGTTATTAATTATAAGTTTAATTTTAGAATAAAAAATCGAAACAAAAGCATTTGAAACAAACACCTAATTCGCATGTTATACTCTACATAGGTGTTGTGAATAGTTTTATAGTTTAATCACTTTTTGTGGAAAACTGAATAAGTTTTTTAAACATTTTATTATTCTACACGAGCATGAATAAAGATCGCGATATTTTCGATATATAATTATGTATAGCTGCGATTACAATGAGCTGAGTTTTAATATAACTTTTTCCAATATATTTTACAGTGGTTTATGATCTTGATACGTTTTACGATTCAACACAAAACATACGCAAAGGATTTCTTAATAGAGAAAATGTATATTCTTCCGATTTATGGAAAGACGGTGCAGCTTCACCAACCTCAACTCAATTTGACTTTGGAAAAGCTTCACCAACGATGCTAACATCATCCTCGCCTTCAGATTTAAGTAATATTCGTGAAGTTCAGTCCGATGTAAGTAAATGAAAGTTTTTAATTAAAATATAATTATAAATAACTTATTCTTTCAGACCTCTTCAATAGTATTAGATACTGACTCCTGCGCAAATGGATTTAAACCTGATGCGCACATTTGTGTTAATTTCAACATTCACCCGGAAGTGGCACCTGCCAAACTATTTGCATCAGTAATGCCGCTGGAAAAGTCTATAATACGTTCTTTAAGTCAGTTTTCCTTATGTGACTTGGGTATCTACAAGAGTCATAGCTTTAAAACTGGATTTGGACCAAAGAACTCTTTAATTGTTCCTACTACACAGAAAAGAAACAACTCTTCAGAAAAATGTACGTTATTTATTTCCTTCTATTATATAATTTTTTTTTATAATTTTAACAACTAATTATATTTTTAATATGTTAGTCAGCAGTTTTCTTGATGCGATTCCCCATATATTTCAACCGCGCGCACAAAATGATTTCAGTCCTACTATATTGCAGCATGTTTCATTTTCCGGCAGTTACTATTATGAAAACTTAAAGGAAACTATTGTTCCGCATTTGGAGATAGAATTACGTAATGTTCAAACTAATGAGGTAGATGGAAGTGACTGTGGTTGGTTTCAATCAGACGCCGGGACCGACCTTATTCTTAAACATTTGGAAGAGTCTATTAAAATGGCGGATCGTGGAAAATATGAAGAATATGCTGTATCAGTTTGGTCATTGTTGCTAGCACTTTGGGGAGAGCAAGATCAACTGGATAGTCAAGATGTTACCAGCCATTTTACTATAATGTACCGGCGAAACTTACTGTCGGAGTGGATTGAAAACACGCTTGCTGATAAAGAATCACATGCAACACTCGTATCTAAAAACAATTATCTTGAGCATATCTTAAATCTACTAATGAGTCATAGAGTAGTTGAGGCATGTGAAGTATCACTTGACAACGATGACAAAAATTTAGCGCTATTGATAGCTCAATTATCCTCAGGACCAGTTGCGCGCCAACTAATTGAGGATCAGTTGGCTTCATGGACCGTAACAAAAGCAGATAAATTTATTTGCATTGAACGATTGAAAATGTGCATGCTGTTGGCTGGTGTACCACTAATGAACTCGACACACGGACCAATTAACATTTTGGAGAATATTAATTGGTTAAAAGTTCTGGCGGTAAGTAAACTTCAATAAAATCTGTAACCCCCAGTATTATTTGAAAAATTTCTCACGTGTCCTTCATTTTATGTTAAGGTTTTATGCACAAATAAGTTACTCACATTGCGAAATATTTTGTATTGCAGTTGCAACTTTGGTATTTTTCTTCACCCACTTCTTCAATAACAGATATACTATTATCTTATGAAAAAATTTTCAAATCATCCGATGAAATTGCTTCACCGCCTTTGCCCAACTATAAGGATACACAAAATAAACATCGAAATATGTACGACTTGCGCTACCACTTGCTTTATCTATATTCAAAGCGAAGCTACCCTCTCGAAACCGTACTAAATCTTGCAACTCACACAAACGATCCAATGGATTATCGCTTGAGCTGGATGCTTTTGCAAAGTTTAGAAGCGTTAGGCTATCGCCAACTTTCAACATTAAGTGAGTGTCAACTGCATGTCGGTTTCGCAAACCAATTGGAGAGCTATGGGCTATGGGAGTGGGCAATATTCGTCCTTATGCATATCAAAGAGCGCCATCAGCGAGAGATAGCAGTCCAGAATATACTTTATCGTTATGTGTGCGTATCAAATGATGGAGGACTAAATAAGCAAGAAAATTTTGTGGTTAATCGATTGGGCGTCCCAGAGAAGTGGATTGATTATGCCAAAGCCGTAAAGGCTGGAGCAAGTCGTCAATACCATATCCAGGCCAAATATCTCCTTAAAGCGAAGCAGTGGGCACTTGCACATGAAGTGATTTATCAACACATAGCACCAGATGCGATTATTAATGGTGAGTGACCTTATGTAATTGTTTCTGATTAAATGTGACATAACGGCTTTATCTAATTACCTGTGTAATTAACTGTGTGCTACAATTCTTTGTTTATTTTTAGATAATCTCAACTATTTACATTTTCTTCTAAATCAATTTGAATGCACCGAACATCGTACTACAGTAAGAGTTCCAAACTGGTCTAATCAAGGTCAAATTTTTTTGGACTTCATTGACATTACTCAAAAGGTAATTAGTTTTATCCACGGCTAAAATGTCTTATTTGTTTTGACAAATGCTTTCTCACTACAGTTCAAACAAATTAAAACGGTTAGCAGTACCGCTGACATCGAAGCACGCTGGGAGAATCTTAAACCACAGCTCGCTGAGCTTTGCTCCAGAATTAATTTGCTGCCATGTCCTACGTTCAAACATCGTTTGTGCCAAAGTGAGATCGCACAAAGTTTGGCGTGCTTAGTTCGTGGAATGCTCATTGTTTGCCCCAACTTAAATCCTTGTATGACAATTAAACTTGCTCTTGAAAGGCTTCCTTTACCGCAAGAGTTCGCCAAAAAAGAACTTCGCTCTTTAATAGACTCGCTTATAGATGATGTTACCAAGCCCAGCATAAGGAACACTTCAGATCAATCCAGTTAACTTAGTTATTCTTGCTAACCGAAATAAAGCTATTGTTATTGTTTTTCGTAGTATTTTTCGTATCAATTAATGTTAAATCCAGACATAAAGAATTGTCCATTGCAGATTATATGTTAGATAAGCTTATTTAAAATTTCACAAGAAAAATAATTACAATAAATATAATTAAAACAAGAATCTTTGCAATCACGAGCTATTGGGGAGAAGTAATCCTTTTAAACTGGTCCGAATCGAAGTGGGCGATGCCCGCCCTCTATATAAGCGATATACAAAACTAATCAACTTAAATAAAAAAATATAGTTAAAATACTGGATTTACTTAAAAAAAACATACTTTAAGCCTTGTACCTTGGGTGAATCCGACAGAATCCACAGATTTCTTGGGGTGGTGCAAAAAAACAGTGCTGCAAAGTAAGACGCCCGGCAAAAAAAGTGCTGGAAAGCGTCAAAGCACCATATTAGATGTGTAACAACATCTGTTTACATATTTTTACCAGTCACAACACTCTCAATACGTCTTTGATCTCAACGTCTCGCGTAAAAAGTTGTGTTTTTAATATTGAGATAGCTGAAAAAAAAACAGAGTAAAATGGTATATTTTGTTTGCAAATGTATGTAACATACCAGTGAAGCGTGACAATTCATGTAAATATTATGTTTTTAATACATAAACGAAAATCAATGCTACAAATTTTCTCAATAAAACATTGCAGATTTGTAGTCGATTTATTTAACTATCACAATAATTTGACCGGTCAGGAGCTGCCAATGTGACGCTTCGGTAAATGGACAGAGAAGTTAACACACATTTGGATTTACAATACCAAACATACATCGTAATATACCAAGTATACTTCCCATATAGTATAGAAAGGTGAGAACGAAGTCGCAATGACGTTGCCACGGATAATTGACTATGAAATTCTCGATAAGCTTGGCGCTGGTAGCTACGCAACAGTTTACAAAGCCAGACAGAAGGTTTATGTGCCCATTTTAAAACATTGTCGTCCATAGACGATTCAATAAAAGTAATGTTTTTTTGCAGAGAGGGGGCACTTTGCACGCCATTAAATATGTGGAAATATCAACACTATCGCATCATTCGCGGGAGAATCTCATAACTGAGATACGTTTGTTGCGTTCCCTGACACATAAATATATTGTATCACTACAAGATTTTTTTTGGGATGACAAGTGAGTGAAGGCGCATGTAATTTATTTTAACAATTTTAACAATTGAATTTATTTTAGGCATATCTATATTGTACTGGAATATTGCAATGCGGGAAACTTATCAACATTCATTAAAACTAGGAAGGCGCTCTCTGAGGTCATTATATGCATATAGTATTTGGTTTTCCAACATATATATATAAAGTTTATAGGCTCTAATATAAATACATACTATTTTACAATATAGTCTGAATTTCATACAGTCTGAATTTATAAGTTAGCGAATTTAAATAACATATTTGAATTTATTTTAGTCTACCTGTCGATACTTTTTGCGTCAATTGGGTTCCGCTGTGCAGTATATGCGTGCAAATGATATATGCCACTTTGATTTGAAGCCGCAAAACTTGTTACTCACGCGTGGGCAAAATAATAGCGTACATTTAAAAATTGCTGATTTTGGGTAAGTTATCCGATCAGTAAACAATCTGTAACTAACGTATAATTTCGCAGATTTGCACAGCACCTAAAACTGGGAGAGATCAATAAACAATTAAAGGGGTCACCTCTTTATATGGCTCCAGAAATCGTGTGCAAACAACAATACGATGCAAAAGCCGACCTTTGGAGTATTGGTATTATTCTATATGAGTGCCTTTTTGGTAAAGCTCCTTATAGTTCGAAAACTATTGAAGAACTCCTTTTACGACTTCGCAATCAGGAACCAATAACTCTGCCACCAAATACACGCATAAGCAAAGATTGCCAAAATTTGATGCGCAGGTTGTTGGAACACGACCCGGTCAAGCGTATTACTTTCAATGAATTCTTTACCCATGCGTTTCTTGATTTAAAGACTTTTCCTTCAGAGAAGGTATGTTAATAATTGAATGAATGTATATTTAAATACTTATTAAATTTATACATATATATACAAATAGAGTATGCAAAAAGCAGTCGATTTGGTTACACAGGCGGTCGGATACGATGAGAAACATGATTATAAAGAAGCCTATTATCTTTACTGCAGCGCTTTGCAGTACTTCGTCCCGCTTATTACGGATGAGGTAGACTCAACCAAACGAATTGCATTACGGAATAGAGCTTTGGCCTACTTAAAACGAGCAGAGGAGCTTAAGAACGCTATTATTGAAGAAGAATATAGGAGGTTAAAACAGGAACAGCAAAAGTTAGAACATCCCCAATGCAATCCACATTTATCTAATATATGCGCTTCTACCATTGCTGATGTACTGGAACCAGATATGCGATACAAACAACTGTGTTAGTGCTATTGCCTACATTTATATTATTGGTTAATTTTATATTCATAATGCTTCATTTTCACTTGCAGTTGCACTTTCACACTCAAGTCCATCCTTAAAAAGTGCCCTACAAATTGGGCGGGCTGCCGAGCTGTACCTAATCGAGAGAAAGATAGAAGCTGCTCTTGATTCGTATACCTCTGCTTTGGGTATACTTATGCCATTTGTGAACAATGAGCCAAAGGGCGAAAGAAGAAATTTATTGTTGCAACAAGTATAAATTTCGCAAATCTCGTCAAATGAGTATTACCCATAACAGCATAATATATTTTCAGATGGACGTTTGGATGAAGGAAGCAGAAAGCATTAAAAGTATTCTTACCGCAAAGAATTTAGATGAGGAAGAACAGAAGTTGTCAACGGTACGCAGCTGTACAATTCAGTAGAACTAGAAGTGGAGATCAATAATAATGGCAAAAATCAATTATGTTAAGAAAATAACATGTATAAAATATATTTCAGTAATTTTTGTGATACATTTTTATATTTTGAAACCCTTTTTTAGTGCCCACTATGCACTGAATGACTATGTTTATTTGGCTTTACAAAAATAGTTGTGTATGGCTGTGTCTATGTACAATTTTATTACTGCAGTATAGGGGAGTGGGGTGCATATGTACACTCGAGGACAAAAGTATTTTGAAATTACAAAAAATGGCATATTTTGTGTGATTAACTATATTTTATTTATCCAAAAAATAGTAAAGAAATATATTTATAAGAGTAGTGTATTATGGTCATAAAAACAACAAAATTATTGAATTCTATAGTAAAGTTGAGAAAATAAAAATAAAACTTCATAAATGTTGGAGGACAAAAGTATTTTGACAATACATAACTTGGTAGGTCACAACTTGAGCTATCTATTTTTTAATCACCAGTCTTCAGTTGTAAGTTGATTGTCGGTGAGGTAGGTTGTCTGCGCTAGTTTAAAATTTTTTTTTTTTGTTTTTTAAAATTGTTTTATGTGTGATTGACATAACGACTTTTATATTTTAAGATTTAATTTTAATATAGTAATAAATTTGATCATATCATCGGCGAAGATAAAATCCTATGATCCTTGGGGGATATTTTAACGTAAATTTTGCATCAGATGATTATATACAGCATAAGTAACAGAACAAATGAATCAACAACGAATCTGGAGCTACAATTGATCCAATATTTTCACGTTATATCAAAAACTTAGAATCAAAAACATATGTCTCATATTTTAGTTATAACAAACCAATAATTTCAATATTACCAGTTGAAGTACCAACTAATGAAAATCTAAATGATGAATAAATATACTCTTTTTAATGCGAAGAAATTGTTGTGATTCTTTAAACATGCTGTCTCTGTATCTCACACTAAATATTTATTATTCTTCTTTCTAAAAAAAAGTTTTACTTCTGTAACGTGTACGGTGCTTCACGCGACTTTTTTTATTCCAATCTACAGATCGAAATGATCTCGATTTAGTTAAAAGATTTATATATGCCAATATGTACAAACGATTAAATATGGAGAAAATGTTTAGTTTATATTAGTTCAACATATATCGTGAACACAAATCGATCTGTCCATGTGTGTCGGTCTGTAATTTTTGGGGCTCTTGATTTGAAAATATCCGGGGCAAAATTTGTAACATTTCTAATTAGTTTCTCTAAGAAAAAAAATTGAGTTGGCAAGCCATTTTAGGATACAATTGAACATGGTATTTTCTTTCGGACACATGTTTCACATATATATTATGGGTTCGATCCCCCTGCTCCCCTATATACGTCACACAATATAAAATTGGCAATCTTTTTAATTGATAAGAACTGTACGCACGTGTCTATAAGTACCGGTGAGAACTCTTGATGCGTTTATAGTGAAAATGTTGTCGATGAGCGTGCTTGTTGTGGCTTTGTTTGTGAGCATTAGCTATGCTGCTCCAATAAGCGAGCGTGTGGTTAATGGGACAAATTCCAATATTGAGCGATATCCTTTTATGGTGACGTAATTGCAAATTTTTGTTGAGTAAATAATGAATTAACTGGTGGTTCTTTAGATATCAATGCGTGGTCCTTCTAACTCGCACTCTTGTGGAGGAACTATTATAGCCCCTCGATTTGCATTGACAGCGGCGCATTGTACAGACGGGCGCAGGGTAAACGATTTAAGTGTTCAATATGGTGTAACAACTATTGATGCGGCTGGTCCGAATGTTGTGCGTGTAAAGCGAATAGTACAACACGAGGACTATAATCCCGCCCAGTCATATGCTAATGACATTGCACTACTGGAGGTGGAGCAACCCTTTCCTATTGACAATGAAAAGGTTGCGATTGTATCATTGCCTGAATTAGACTTCGACACACCACAGGTAGAAGAGGGATCCGACGGCATTCTCACGGGTTGGGGCCTCAATGCAACTGGTGGCGTTATAATTAAGCATCTGCAGGAGGTTAATCTAAAGATTTATTCTGATGGCGAGTGTTACGACCGCCACAATGGAGCTGTTACTTCAAATCACATCTGCGGAGGAATAGACGATGGTGGCAAGGGGCAATGTAGTGGAGATTCTGGTGGCCCCTTACTCTACAATGGCAAATTTCAAGTTGGTATTGTTTCTTGGAGCATCAAGCCATGCACCGTCGCTCCATATCCTGGCGTCTACACTAAGGTTTCTAAATATATTGATTGGATTAAAAGAAACATGATTATTCCAGTTTGATTATATTGGCGTGCAGTCGTTTAAATAATTCAATGTAATAAAAGAAAAAAACTTTGATCTTTATCGTCCGATTAGAATGCTTCATACGGAATTTCCGACATTGACGATAAGAGCTGTGTACATAAATAATTTATGGCGTTTTTGATTGTTATAAGAACGCGATTAAATAGAAAGCTAGACACAAGCCTTTCAAAATCAATAAAAAATAGTTTATAAGAATCGAATATATACACTCGCAGCCCCGGATCTACGAATTTTTCGAACCAGGGCAAATGGCGCCCCCTCCCTAAAGTGTTATGGAAAAACTGTTAAAACTGACAAATGAGCAGCATTTTTATGACCATTTGTCGTTTAATAGATTTAAACTTTTTATTATCAATTAGGTATCAACTTTCATATGTGACATAAAACAGAAACACAGAAAAAATATATAACCAGGAAAGACTACAACTTTACACGGCTTTCTTTTTTGCGACCTGACTCATTGTTAAAGGTAGATAAGTTTTAATTATTTTCAGTTTGCTGAAGCTTCGCTTACAGATGTTGTTGGTAAAATGCTATAAATTATTAAAGGTATAACATTAGGAAACGCTTCTTGAAAGCCATGCTTGTACAGATGTTGTAACGGATCGAAGGCACTTTATTTTTCATTAATTTCATGTACTTGCTCTTTAAATACAGGAAGTTCCTGGCAAAAACCAACTGCATTCAAGTCTTTTGAATATTTTAAAGCTAGATCGGCTCAATTTTTTTTGCAGATCTTCTGTCGACACATTTAAAAAGGCGTGGCCACTGAGGAAGTCGAATTTTTCATGTAGACTCTGTAGTCTCTCTGCTTTTGTCTCAATATCTGTTAAGATTTTGTCAAATACTATTTTTATAGCTTTGAAAAATAGCCTAGTCGGATCTAGCATTCTTATTTCGTCTTCACAGATTTCGTCGTGTTGCTTTTTTTCTTTTTGGAAGTTCGTTTGTTTTTAAGAACCGGCTGAATTTCCAAGTTTTCTGATAAAGGTGTAGCTTCTTTCATCCAATATTCTACCGGTTTTCTCTCATCTCTTGCAAGAGCTTAACAAGGCCTTGTTTTATGGACAAAGTACGAAATTGTAATATCCTCTTTTTGTATTTCAACGTTCACTCTATTAATTTCTCGACGAATATTATCCCAAATTGTCAAGTTGAGGATACATTTAAAATCTATTACCCCATGTAGCAAATGACCAGCTTCCTAATAAGATTCAAATTTTTGAGACCATCTTTACACAAGGCTGATGTCGAAAAGATTGCAGGCAATGTACATTTTTTGTTTTCGAATAACCAAGCCAGAATCTTTTAATATTTTCGTTATTCGCCGTTGTTCCGAAACACATGATATGTGTTAAATGCCTACCGTTACGTTCATTAGACTTAAACTCTATGTTGACCTTTCTTGATCTGTAATTTTCTTGTGCCCCGACCCATTACCTGGATCTATCACATTTTTAATTTTATCTTTGCTACTCGATTGCAGTAAGTCACTAGATACAAGCTAAATGTCATCTTCCTGTTGAGATAATAAGGACGTTGAAGACTGTTCACCATCACCTGAGTTGAAGTAACTTGAGTGACCAAAATGCACGAATTGTTAGAAATTCCTGACATTGCATCAGAAGGTTCGCTCGGCTTGCCTGGCAAGAAAGATCACGCACACTACGCACGCGTTCAAAAAAAAATGTACTTGATCTGTTAAGATGTGTTCAAAAACTAACTGGACGTATGGAAATAAAACAGTTTATTTTTCAAATATATTACGTTAAGATTCGATTACTTGATAAAAACATTACAGATTGTAGGAAAAGAGGCTTCACTTTTTCGATATTTTGAATTTTTGTTTCAAGGATTTGAAGCCCCCATAAAACTGCCGCCCGGAGCAAGTGCCCTGGTTGCCCCCTCCTTACATCCGGGGATGTACACTCCTCACATGTAGAGTAAAACTTTTATCGTTTTTGCTGAGAAGTTTGTAAGAAGCCAAGTTCGGAGGCTCTACAAACAAAACAGAACGTATATAGCTATGAATCCTAACTTCCGGTGAATTCGAAGCTTTGGAAAACTATGGAAAGGGCTTTAAAAAGCTATATATATAACAGCTTTAAAAAAGCTAACCATTACAGCTTTAAAAAAGCTTCTGCGCGCAGCATCGGAACTCGTAGAGAGCAAAAAAGAGAGAGCGCCTGTCCATCCTCTCTCAACTGTAGCTATTTTGAGAGCGAATGGCTAAAGTGGCGTCCTATTTATTATTACACTATGCGCGCAGCATCACATAAGAGACATAAGAGACTCAACGTTCAGTTGACGACTGCTATTCAAACGTGACAAACGGTCCAAGCGGAAATATAGCTGGGAATTTATTCAATTATGTGTGTGTTACAAGACACAAACAAGCTCGTTACTGTTTGAAAATTTAATAATATTGGATTCGCTCTCATTTTTAATTGATCCAATTTAAAAAAAATCATTGAGGTGTTGTCAAAAAAATTAAATTAAATTAAACCCGCCGTCAATGGTCATGACTGTAAAGGTCAGATTTTAATTTCCCCTGATGTTCATATTCGATTCGCTTCATTGGACATTTTCACTGGGGAATTCTATACAAAAACAATATAATAACAAGTAAGAAAATACAGTCAGGCGTAACCGACTGTAAGAGGCCCTGTACCAGTTCAGGTCTCCTAACAAACACATTAAACGTTTCCCGAGCATATGACCAAACACATGACCACTTCTCACTGCTCGAATATGAATGAAAAGGAAAGGGGGGTCATTCAACTTCAATTGGTTATAAAATCGTTATTTATTATCCGATTTTGATGAACTTTTTGGATTTTGACTAAGAGGGACGTTAACTTTATACTGGCATACTCAATTTTTCTTGTGCCGAAGAAATATTTCTCCTTGGGGGTGATTTTATGGGGAAGGGGGGGGAGGGGCAAAATTTCAAAATAAACTTGTGAAATTCCGGAGCAGTCCTAGACGAATGCAAAAAACACGAAGTCTCTATCTATTACCGTTTCCGAGATCCTTTCGTTCATACGGACGGACGGACGGACGGACGGACAGACGGACAGACGGACAGACGGACATGGCTATATCGACTCCTCTATCACTCCTGACCATAATGGGGGTAACTTTGGGGGGTCTCCGACCATTATTTCTACCTGTTACATACATTTGCACAAACCCAATAGGCTCTTGTACCTTCGGTACAGGGCCTAAAAACAATATAACTTAAAAAAAAATATTTTTTTTTTAATTTATTAAACGTAAATAAAATAACTTTTGTCTTTAAATTGATTGTGGTTGTATTTTATATAAATTCATCAAGCCTTGGATATTTTATATCTAGTAACCAACATAAAAATTCAAATATATATCACACGAGAGCGTATGGAATTATATCATATCATAGTGATATTGTGGAAAAACTGATATAAACATAGAGCGTGTATAAACATATACACATATAAACATAAATCTGGTATCTAAGATGTAGTGAAGGTAACATCGAGTATATGAGACATCAAAATGTAATGGAGACTAAACAAGATATACAGCCATCAAACTTGTATATTTGGAGTTTCCAAATACCTCGTAATATAAAGTGTGAAAACTCGATTGTAGGGAGTAGGGAGCCATATAATATTGTAATTTTGAGCTAAGAATCGATTTGTAACTGAATTTACTATGATAATCACGAAATTGGGTGTTGATAATTATAATTATAAAAGCATGAAGCCTGGAACTCACAGATACCATTTTTAATCAATGATTGTCGCGTTGGCAGCTAGATTTTTTTTGCTTAGCACAAAGAGTATAATAACATTGACCCAACAAAGCACATTGTAAGATTTTTCTTTCTTATACTCACTCATTTTTTCATATTTTATTTTGCAATAGATAAACTTTTACTTAGAAGAAAAGTTAAATACATATATAAGCAAAACTATTAGTTCGTGTTAACTATAAGAGATAGAACTATCACGCCAAGCATAGAGGTTTGTCCTTAAAATACGCATTTTTCAAGGCCGCCAATATGAACCATTTCATTTTTTTCTTATTCCTCCATTCCGAGCATTTGTGCTTCTAATAAATTTTTATAAACAGAATTATATATACAATAACCACTTGCAATTTATTGAACATGTTCTTTTTTTTAATTTACTCGTATAATTGAAAATATAATTAAAAATGTATTGGAAAATTTATAACAATTCTATCTACAGTAATCGAAAGGCAAAACATATATTAAAAGCTATTGTCATTGGAGACAAATAAAATATCAAAAAGGAGAATATAAATGAAAATCTAAGAATACATTTGTTTATTGAATGCAATTGATGATACACTATTTTGAGTTAACATAAAATCGAATAGAATTAGCTAAGTGCATAGAATGTCAGAGTTTTTTAAAACAATACAGCAACACATTCCGGCTTTGAAAGAACCGCCAATTGAATCCGAATTACGTACACAGATGTCAACTACACGCGGAGTCATGAACCGCCTAAGTTTGCTGCCATTTCTGGCTGTTGTTCTATTATTGATGAGCGGTGCACTTGGAGTGAACGGTCTTAAGTGTCTTATGTGCGGTCAATATAACGAGGGAGTTGGCTCCATAACACCATGCCTAAACTATTCAGAGAAGAACGCACATCTGTACTTAAAGGAGTGCTCCAAAAAAAGCGAGAAATACTGTGTGGTAAGTTTTCATAAATGCCTAGTTCGGTCGAGAATGTCGGAAAGTTTAATGTTGAAAACTACAAGTTTAAAAACCACATAAATTAAATTGAAGTTCATCGGTCCTATTTGTCCTAACCTAGTGAAAAAGGTATTATATATATAGTGTACATATATACACTCATCATTAAATGTAGTTAATGAAGATTAGAAAACAAAAATGCCAAACCTTCTCATAAAAATCAATTTCTTCTTTCTGAGATTTTGACTGAAAAAATTGTTATTTTCTTGTTTTTTTTTAGATAAAAATGCGAAAACTTGAATTTATACCCGGCTCTACTATTTTGGAACTAATTTTATCATTAACATTACATTAATGCCATGAGTGACACCAATAAGTTTCATTCTAATTGTTACCTTTTTCTGCAATGAGGTTGCTTCGTTTCCTTTTGTTAGGTTTGCGTATCGATTCTTCTAGAGTATTTGTTTGACAATGTCTAGTTAAATCTCTTTTAATGTTTACAAGCAAAATACCATAACCATGGGAATTCGAGCAGCATGAGTCATAGTTTGTCGTATTTTTTAGATTTTCAGTTTGTTTGGTTTTGAAGTAAGATTTAGCGGTCACCTGATAAAGGATTTTTTATGAAAATACTGCAAGCATATATGTTCTACTATTAAATTGAACTTTTCTTTTATAGTTGTGTCGCTTTGCATGCCAGCCACAGATATGTATGAGCGAAAAGCTATTATACACTTATTTTTAGTAATACCAAACCACAAATTCGCATTTTCCCATTTCTTCGCTTTTAAAATAGGAAACTAATTTAAAAACTAAATTCGCCTGATTCCAATTATTTATCATACTGCCTTCGTACATGCGCCCTCATGTCTTTTCTAACAAAATTTGAAAGTAAAACCAATCTAAAGTCGTTTGCTAAGGACAAAGAACAAAATTTATCACAAAGCCTCAAACGGGTGTTAATTTTGTTGCTGAAGTGTACGATTTCTCAGCGATAGGATTGTACTAATTTCATCACCAACCATGCAGTCGCTGGCCGAGGCAGAGGAAACAATTGAAGCAGCATAAATAAAACCTTGTTAAGCACGTTGAGTAACCTCTGTCAATAGAATACGATACGTTTGTGTGTCAGCATTTGGCATGTACGTGTTCTCCTTCTAAATAATGATTTATGGTTGATAATTTAACTGAGCTTAATTACTTTAGTACAGCTAACTACAAACGACCTTCGCCGATCGTTTTTATACACTTCTCACATAGACCGAAATGGGTATTATAATGTTATGTTGAATTGTAACGCATTACAGAAGGCTGCGTAAGCCCCATGGTTTATTATACTTTTCACACATAGTGTGAGCTAATGCCCCCGTGTCTAACGCATCTTACTAAAATGAGGTAACGAGCAAATAAAGAGTTTTATCTACATAATCTTTAAAACCTGCTATAGAAGGGCCAGCATATGGTTTTAAGAAGACTAGGTCCTATGATAGCATAAGCACATTTCAGGTTGACTCGTGTATCTGACTTTCTTTTGGGTGTTACAAACTTCGTGTTGAAATTAATAGACATTAAAATACTATACGTGTGAAAAGCATGAAAACTCGTTTCACAAATCATAAGAATCAATTCTATTTCATATATCCGGTTAGAAGGAATTGAAAATGGGTTCGTAGCGCTCTGAATAACCAAATTTTTAATATCACAAATAAAAATCATGACTCCTATAACAGAGCATACTGACAAGTGTTTCGCAGTGATAAGGAAAACCAACGTGTTGCAACTCATATAAGAATTATAATGCAGCCAGGGGTTTTGCTTCTCTTTAATCCTACCTATGTAAGGTTATTTCAAAATTTTACTCTGATGAGATACGCATTTTACTCAATGAGTTACGGGCTGAAATTTAGATCCGGAATATAACAATGTGAATGTTGTGTAATTATTACGCTGCTCCCTAAAATACATACATAGTTATTCAGTCTTATCCAGGAATGCAAAGCAGAATACTTTTATGAATACTTTTATGATTTGGTGGGGAAATTTTTCAAAATCCGCGAAACACGTATTTAATATAAGAAATTGTGTAGAGTATAAACTTTCAACACGAATTTTACAAAAGTTTTTTAATAAAAAATTTTACAAAAGTTACAAAACAAATTTTGACAAGAGAAATCGTTAGCTTCGGTGGAACCGAAGCTTGAATACTCTACACAACTGCCTTTAGATAGGCTACACTGAAATTTAGTATTTCTTACTTAGCAAGTATGCTAGACAGTTGAGCTATTAAATCCTCAACTTTTTATATCGATATAATTGTACAGTTTCAACATTTAACATTACATTGAAACCTAATGCGAAGCCTAATTAGTGTATATTTATCTCTGTATGCAGTGGGCCTATTCCAAAAACAATTATTATTATTTAAAAAAAATGCATTGCATTATTTAATTGCTTTAATTAGCTTAGTAGAGAGCGGTACATTCTAGATATCATATTGGAAATTGTAACACTTATGATCGATTTCAGAACACAATAACTTTCTATTCCCAATTTCAGATCGATAATTCAAAATTGTACAAATATGTCAAGTATCCGCTCTTTAGAGGACACCTACTACATTTGATTTCCGATTCTCATTTCATAAAACCATTGAAGAGCAGGAATGCCTGACTGTAATTTTCTTGTTTTGTATTGAAGTCTATCGAATCATACCAGATCGAAAGCTTTCAAAGCTGGTACGGTTAACTTGCTCAAGGCTTATCGTGGCATTAAAATTTGGCGAGTGGAACGATATCTCGCATATTAAATTTCTAATATTGAGAAATAGAGTTGATTTAAGGAGTTTTCTTAGGCACATTATCAGGCTAATGGGTCTGAAATATGCCACACTGAATTCTTCGAGTGTGTCAGGAAGTGTCCTCGTTTAAATATCTCATTAACAAATGCGATATACGTAAAAGCGGAGCTATGGCGTTTAGTTATCATAATGAGTGTATTGACCTGCAGCATTTATTGTGTTAAGCCTGATTTTCTTATCGATTGAGGCAAATTCGCGCAAATGGGTATAAATAATTACTGAATAAAAATAGTTTAGGCGAAGATGTGGGATAGTATAGCTAATATTATTTATAGGAAATCTCAACAATTTTAATGAATATTAAAACACCTTAAATATTTAATAACAAAGACTAACAACGTTTGTCTTTGGCCGCCTTTGATTATTTGCTTCTTTATTGAAATTATTGATTATTGCTGAATGTTCAATTACATATTACAATCAACCTCAACAATACAATTGTAAAAAAGGGAAAACCGTAGTAGCCATAGTGTTCACTCGCTTCTAAAAATATCATTCCACCTTTCAAGAAATAAGATAGTATAAATTGCAAAACACACACAAAGCGAATAGGAAGCACCCATATTTAATGTTAAATTGACATTGGTTGTAATAAAGTTGCTTCAAAAATAATTTCGAAAAACAGAACGTGAAATTTCAAATTGAAGATCCTGAACGAATGCCAAAAATTTATGACAATTTAATGAGGGACAAGTTTCCATATTCGCACACTAATATTCGGATAGACGGACATGTCTAGATCGACTTGTCTGATTAAAAGTATAGCTACATACTTCATGGAGTCTCTGACGATTCCTTTTATTTACACTTTGTTTGATTTAAATTTATACTTAAACATTCATCATAAAAGTGATATCGGAAAAATTTTTGTGCTATTAACACTGCTAAGAACTTCTTTGTATGATATTCCACAACAATCCATTCGCAAGTAAAAAGAATTTATAAACAAAGCTATCGAATATTCTCTTTTTTGCAGAAATATGTCAGCGAGCTGTCGACTGTGAGAGACTGTGCCACCGAATGTGCTGAAAAAGGTAAAAATATTTTAATCAAATTGTTTTTGTAAAAGTATGAACTTGTTCAATGAAATACACTGGTACATATTGCATAAATAAAAGTTGTTGAAGTGTCCGTCTCTCAGGGAGCCTTTGGATTAGTACCCTTCACACCAAATTAAGCATAACTCGAAGAAATAAATAATTTTTGGTGGTGAAGGTAGGAAAGACAAAATTCAATATTAAGAAAACCTAGCCAAAACAAATTACAGTACCACTAAACTAAAATATAAAATAGATCTAATATGAGAACCCGAGAATCTATCTGATGAATATATTTTAATGAATACATATTTAGTATGGTATATTTTATAGGATTGAAACATCTATATCAAATTAAAGAAAATCTAGGTTTAGTAATAAACAAGTTCCCATATGATGTTTGGATCACATGCTTTTTCTAGCCACCAACGACCATGCTTTATTTTATTAAATGTTCTTTATACAAGCTTACCTATTACAATAGGATTTGGGTTGAATTTAAAAGCTGAAATTTCCATATTAGAGTTCTTAGAGTTTTGGTGCAACTGAGGAACCGTTTTTTTTTTTTTTTTTCAGCCATTTATTGACAAAAATATCTATTAATTTAGTAACAATTTATTATGAAAAAATATTGTCCTAGTTTACTACACATACTTAAGCCAAAAACAGTAATTAGCATTCGTGCTCCTACTTTCATTTACTTTTGCGATTTGCGGTTTCAATCAGATTTTTTAGATTTTTTGGAATTTAGTTTTATTTTGTAGGCGAAAATCGCAAAGCACAAAAGTTGATGAAAATGGGATCAGAGCTTTATATGCCTCCATCAAATACTTAAGTTATTTTAAGCCTTCCATATTTCTCTTTTTATTTAAGAAATATGGGAAACACAAACATACTGTTGTAATGAGGACGGCTGCAACGGGTCGAGTTTCATCGGACAATCAAGTCATCTCATGGTTGTGTCTTTGATTATATCTGCTCTAGCTGCATTTGAGCTCGGTCGTTAGGCCAAATGACCTGCGGAGGCGAAACAATGTTTTACATTTTAAAATATATTTATTTACATAAACTAAATATTTATCCTTAAATTTATTTACCATAAGAAACCTATATTTTTAATTAGCAAGAGTTTAAAATCAATAATTCCTACTTGTACTAATAACATAGTAGTATTATGTTGTATTCTATAATCTAAATATTAATTTTTTCGGTGCTGAGGATTGTTCTAATTAGTAGATTTTACATAGCAAAAATTACTTAATAGGAAAAATAAATTAATCAACAAAATAAAAATAAACAGGGCAACTTGTTAGCGTCGGTGGAACCGAAGCTTTAATACTCTTCACACAAAGTTTTAAATTGTATTGCCAAGTGTCAAAAAGAAATTTATTGTCGCCAAAACGAACAAACAGACCAGATAAGCAGATTTGTCCAGATCGTTGTGTTGATCAAAAATAATTATCCTTAAAATATTCTTTTGAGTGAAAGATATAAAAAATAAAAAAGCTTTAGCTTCGGTTAGCTGACTTTTCGAAATACGCATTTGTAAACATTCTGTTTCCGAGTACTGTTTCGGGGTTCCTACAAACTGAAACTATTTTCTCTTTATGTGAGTGAAGAGTATAAATAAAACATTATGCCGCTTTGTTACTTCACTAGTCTTCCCATGCAATTTAAAAGCAATTATAGTAATTAGTAATGCAAATATAATATATGCAATTAGTAAAATTACGCGTAGTAGCGAAACCACAAGTAATCAAAAATAAATTGTGAACAATTAGAAGTAAATTTCGATTATAATAACAATAATTATAATAATTATGTAAGTATTATCTGCATACACACACAGAGAAATTATATTATGAAAATCAGTTATCAAATTCATTAAATTGGCGTACCAATAAAATGTTGTTTATTACGTATCATAGTGATATTTTTTATTTTATCCGGTTCCGGGTTTCCCTCCGAAAATATCGTTCAGAAGCGGTTTCGATGTAATGATTTTCTTTTTATTCTCAGAATCATTGCGATTTGAAATATCTTGGCTTTGAGAAAATTAATTACAAACTAGCGATTCCAGGTGAATTCGCGCTATCACTCTGAAAGTGAAAAGCGAAATCTCTTCGAACAGTTTTTTCAAACACCGAAACCGTAACAATGGGATAAAATATTTTTTTAGTATCATGTTTGAAAATTGACAAGACAATATCAATGTATACATATTATAATTCAAAAAGTAAACAAGCATATAATTAAGGTACCAAACAATATTATTCTTTGCGATACTGAGTATTTTGAGTATTTTGGACCAAAACTAATGAGATTCAGTATCTTAACTAATTATATACATTCGCGTTATATCATACTCATATACTCGAACTAAAATTGGCTCTACTTCTTCAAGGTACGAATTAAAGCTTCTAAACGGTTTGAAGAAAACATCCTCAATGTTGTGGTAGTTCTAAATTATTAACCTATGCAGCGAGTTTAGTGAGCCTAAGCCGTAAAGTCTGTGCCAGCAATTCTCGAACAAGCAAGAAATCATGTCGGCGGAAGTACATGGCGATGAAAGTACATGGTTAGAGCAAATACTTTTGTGCAGTGTTCAATTAAAATATGAAGGTATCTAAGAAAGTGTTTATTTTAAGTAAATTAAATAAAAAAACATTTTAATTTTTTTTGTTATATACATGTACCCTTTATAATACTTTTCAGTGAAATAAATGCAATATAAACTTACAATTAAAAACTGCAAATGAGTTTCAATAGTTCTAAAAAAAAGTTAAGAGTTACAATACAGAATGTGTTTGATTCTAAAAATTTTGTGGACTACAATTGAATTGAATCGGCTTTTAATGGTCGTTGCGAGTTAAAAAGGCTTCACAAGTGACAGATAAATTTTAATAGTTTACGTTTTTCTTTTTCCATTTAATTTTCTTACGAATAAATATTCCTTATATAGTCTCTGAGATCGGTTGGTAAAATTAAGAATATATTTTTATACACGTCATCACTACCCCCCCAAATACATTTACAAAGTTGTTACGTTATCGTCCTTTGGATACAGGGTATAAATAAGAAGCCATTTGGCTAAAGTAACCAAGTGAAGTCTTAGAATTCTCACCAAATTTCGGCATTGTTAAAAATCGTAGATTAAAAGTATCTTTCACTCTATATTGTACTATTACACCAAAAAAATTAATAGAATTTTAAATGCTTTTCAGTATGTTGCTCCTCAGCTATAAAATCTCATTGAATGAGAAAATAGGACGCATAGAAAAGCAAATAGGCAAACAAATACAGACAGATAGAGAGGTGCACATGGTTAGAACGACACATCCATCTCCTGCTGTTAAAGAATATATTCACTTAATGGCATATCCGGTGAAAATTACAATATTGTTCACACTCTCTGTAAAGAGAATAAAAATCTATACTTAGGACTCGTCTCAAGGTCTAAAAAATATAAATAAGTTTTGTGCGATGGGACTCTCAATATCCCTTTGTATATCTTTTTCATGATTGATATTACATTTCGGCTGTACTTATCCGTAAAAGATTCTTCAATACACGCATAATGTGAATAATGTTCAATACACGCATAACGCTGCAGTCCCACCTCAGCCTGGGCATTTTGCCACTTGACTTACGTGGACAGTCGTCCACTGTGATTTATGCAATATTTTGAAATGGATGCATAAAGGCATATAAATTAAGCTCTGCAGTAAATGTCAAATTTTTAATTTCTGAGCTTTTCATCAAGGCCATTGCTAGCGGCGCATGGTCTGCTAAAAAATGCTAATCATCAAAGAGCATTTTTTTCACATCTGCATATTCTCCAACAAGCTTACGTACGAAAAATGTTGTCAGGCACGACTGACATTTTTCATTAAGTTTGCAACTTTGTCTAGTATAGATTGTGCCCGACAAAGCACTCACTAGAAGGACACACCACTCACTTTTCGATTTTATTAAGACTTTTTTTTTTTGTTTTTTTCTTATTTAACTTCATACTCCATATGAACTGCATATTTTGAGCAAAGATAACAGAAATGCTTCCACGATCCCATTAACATGTATACCAAATTTCATCTCTGTACCTCAAGTGGATGCAAAGATATGACCAATTTTATTTACCGCTTATATGGGGGGTTGCACATAGCTCCCTTCGACTCTTTAACAAAATGTAGCCTACATTCCTTAACAACGTCCCATCTTTTTCTATATCAAACAAAAGAACAAAAAATTGTGTATGAATACGTGATCTAGTCTCAAAGTTTTCATTACTTACTTAAATGGCCTTCCAACTTTATTCGGTCATGGCCGCATTTAGGAAGGCGCGCCAGCTTCTGTAGTCTTGTGCGCACTGGCACCAGCTGCCAGGTATGGAGAGATCTATCCATACATGGTCATTCCAACGCGTTCCCGGTCTTCCTCCAATCAAGTTTGGGCCCTTTTGTAAACCATGCGTGCTGGAGCTCTTCTCCATTCGAATAAGGTGACCAATCGAATAGCTCATACAGCTCGCGATTTATACAAGACCTAAACTCATCGCATACTCTAATATGACCAAAAATTCTACGGAGAATCTTCCTTTCAAAGACTTCTAACGACGTTTCGTCTGAGTCGATCACGGTCCATGCCTCTCCGCCATACAGTAGGACCGGGAGTATCAGCGTCTTATAGATCTTAATTTTCGTCTTCCGGGTGAGGCCTTTACTTAAAATATGCTTGCTCAGTCCAAAAAAAAAAATTATATTGCAAGCATGATTCTTTGCCTGTTGTTGCTGGTGGCGGGCGAGACGACACCAAGTTCTTCCTCTTGACCTTTTTCACCGCTGGACCCTTGAGCCGTCACTGTTTTTCACATCCTTATGGAAGATCAAGCCCGACAATTTCTGTATGTACGGGCACTGGTGTAATATGTATTCAGAAGATTAAAAGTCGCACGACACCGCATCACGCTGCTTGAAATCTGTCTTGGTGTCAAAGGGTTTGGAGAGGTTCTTTCCTATCTCGACAACGCTTTCTGTGTGTGATAACGCCATCATGTTTTATAATCGTCAAATACGTGGTGTGTATCTTTCTTTAATTCCCGGGTCTTCTCCAAGATTTGGCGTAATGTGAATATTTTGTCACTGGTCGACCTTTTTTGTCTGAAGCCACATTGATATTGTTCTATCAGTGAATCCGTATATGGCTTCAGCCTATTACACAGTACGCTCGACAGAATCTTATATCAGGTAGACAGGAGACTTATTCCGCGGTAGTTGGCGCAAACAGCGGAGTCTTCTATCTTAAAGATAGGACAAACAACGCTGAGATTCCAGTGATTGGGTATGCGTTCATCTGACCATATCTTGCATAAAAGTTGGTGCGTACTCCTAACCAACTCTGCGCGAGCGGTGTTTTTTAACGCAGCTGACAGCCCATCAGAGCCTACCATTTTGTTATTTTTCAGCATTTCAATAATAGAATCTTATAGTTCGGTGGCTTATAGTTCGGTGGCTCTACAATAATGCCATCATTAACTGGTGGTTCCGATGTCATTACTCTAACGGCGGTATTGTGTGCTTTCTCGCCTCCAAGCAGTTTAGAAAAATGACTCCTCCATAATCTTAGTGATTTCTGTTCACCCGAAACCAGATTTCCATTTACGTCCTTACAGAAAGTTACTTCGGTCCTTTTGATAACATTTTTGAACCCTATTTCTCACTTCTTTTTCTTGTGTCTGAGAAGGCGTTTCTCCTCTCTTTATTTCTCTCGATATCGCTATCTAACACTGCAGAATTCGCTGATTGGAAACGTTCTTCTGCAGTAGCATTGCGACAGTCCCCGTCGTACCAAGAATTAGTCACAGATTTTGTATAACCAATGACCTCCTTGGCAGACTTATCCATGGAGCGGTTGATATGTTTCCACTGCTTACCTAAATTTTGAGAAGACGGTTTTCCCGAAGCACTCGAGAAAATGTGTTTGAAAAGGTTTCAACGGCCTGTTTTGATTAATCGATGTTAGGACCACGTAACGTTCGCACGTCCAGCACATCAAAACATGATCAATTTGGTTGCATGTAATTTGATCTGGACACATCAGCCATGTGCCCTTGTGGATGTTGAGGTGTTAAAATCTGGTGTTACTAACTACCATGTTCCGACCTGCGGCGATTTAGTCTCTCTCCATTGGAGGTATTGTCGTGAAGGTTAAATTTTCCGACGGTTGCGCCAAAGATTCCTTCCTTCCCAATTTTGGCGTTGACGTTGGGACAGCGCTCGTTTACACGTTCCAAGCGCTCATAGAACTAAGCCGCATTCTAATTCTTTCTTACTCCATGACAGCTTTAGTAGATGTCGCAAGATATGTTTTAGAACAACAAAGTCGATGGTCATACAAGCCCAAAGGCATTTTTTTAGTTTTAGAATATTCACTTGAATTGCACGTAGGAGGTTTGTATATGCATATGATTAACATTTACATAAAGAGGTGTGGCATAACACCTGTAATAAAAAGGTCCACTGGCCGTTGTAGTGTTTGTGTAATATATATGTAATATATATATATATATGTTATAATATATATATATATATATATATATATATATATATATATATATATATATATATACATATATTCTTTCTATTACAATGGTGTGTATAAATACTTTTCGCACACGCTATATATATATATATATATATATATATACGTCTATATATATATATATAATGTGCTGCTTGCAATACGCAGTTAGTCGCAGAGCTCTGAACAAGGCCAACTCCACCCAATTTTACCACTGTTACGACCATCTGCAATTGATTTTTGCAAGAACAAAAGTTTAGCCTATTTTTTTAAGTTTAACCTATTTATTTTTAAACGAAAAAAAAGAAGCTTTTATTCGCTTTTAAGGCGCTTTGGTCATGTGTTGAAACTTTTAGTTTGAACACATGACCAAAACGCAGCAAGATTGCATCTGTATTAGTGAGTGTTCAAAAGTCCACCGGAAAAGGCCCGAGTCCACCCGAAGTCACCTTAAAATACAAAAAGCGAGGGTTTTTTCAACTTCCAGCACTAGATTTTTTCTTAAAACAAATTGTTCCTGAGATCCGGGAACCGTATGTTTCAAAGATGGGAAAAGTTAGTTTTTGAACAATAAGCTTGGAAGCATTTTTCACAGAAAATCCTCCATTTTCCTGTATGTTTTAGGTTTTATGAAAATTTCTTCTAAAGCTTAGTCATTTGTCATTAAATATTTGTTAATATAGATGCCTGAAAGAACAAAAAAGGGAAATCGGGTTGCAGATGATCACAGACCACTGAGAATATGGAGAGTCACTTCTCTAACTTACTTCGTGGTGATGAAGGAAATAATAGCGTCGAAAGAGAAGCGATTCAAGAACCATCATTTAATGATGCCTTTATTATAGATTCACCGGACTACAAACTGAAAAACATCAGCTATTATCAGTACACCTTTAGACTTAAAAAGTAAGGCAAGTCCTGGAGAGGACCCATGAGTTTGTCGATTTCGGCACGCCGATACTAACGAAGCTTTTCGACACGCTATCTGGACTCGGTATTATCTAAAAAAATTTTCACCTTTGCTGTTCCGTATACAAAGCGTTGTCAGGTATCCTTTGGTGAAGTCCATTCAGGCTTGATCTTTAGAAGGAAGTGTTGCTGCTCGATTCTGTGCTACGTAGCGCAGAAGTATAAATAGTGATTGATTTAGAAGAGAAGGCGTTGGGAGTTTCCGAGAGAAATAATCTTTGCGATCTTTTTTAGGCCCTGTACCGAAGGTACAAGAGCCTATTGGTTTTGTGCAAATGTATGTAACAGGTAGAAATAATAATCGGAGACCCCCCAAAGTTACCCCCATTATGATCAGGAACGATAGAGGAGTCGATATAGACATGTCCGTCTGTCCGTCCGTCCGTCTGGCCGTCCGTATGAACGAAAGGATCTCGGAAACGGTAATAGATAGAGACTTCGTGTTTTTTGCATTCGACTAGGACTGCTCCGGAATTTCACAAGTTTATTTTAAAAACTTGCCCCTCCCCCCCCTTCCCCATAAAATCACCCCCAAGGCTAAAAATTTCTTGGGCACAAAAAAAAGTAAGTATGCCAGTATAGAGATATCGTCCTGTTTAGCCAAAATCCGAAAAGTTCATCAAAATCGGATAATAAATGACGATTTTATAAGCAATTGAATTTGAGCGACCCCCCTTTTCGTTTCATACATAAAAAAATGTTTTAAAAGGCACTTAGTCGTGCAGTGAGAAGTGGTCATGTGTTTGGTCATAAGCTAGGGGAACATTTAATGTGTTTGTTAGGCGACCTGCACTGGTACAGGGCCTCTTACAGTCGGTTACGCCCGACTGTGATTTTCTTACTTGTTTCCGGTTAGTTTTGGTTCACCGAATAATTGTAATCCAGCTATATGTTTTACCTCTACCATTGGTATAGCCCCATGCAGCCATTTTTTTCTTGTACATCGTGACGATGTACAAGAGACATTTCCAATTAACAACAAATGCTTAGTGTTTAAAAAAAAACCGTTTTAAGTGGTCACAAATGTATTTACAAATTTATTAAATGTTCCTTACATTTTTACACATGGATCGGTACACATACATACAAATATTTTTATTATTAATAAAGGGTAGTTGCAAAGACCATTGAAATTCCAAGATGAGTAACACCATTAAACAAAATTCTATAAGGACCTTTTTTTTCGCATATGAAATCAAGTGGTCCGACATAATGAGTTCACGTTCCTTCCGTGTACGTCGAGCATAGCAAGGAGCATGAGAACATATGGTGCTGATAATGTGCTATCTGAAAAGCGAAAAACTACTCGAAAGTCACGCTACTAATTTTGTCTTACACTCAAATGTATGAAAATTAATCATCTTGATATTTTAATGGCACTAGCTTTATTGTGCCTTCGCTGTTGACTTAGACTAACCCAACTCATATGTATTCGCTCGTATTTCAATACAAGACTTTAGGCAACTTACGTATCGAGGCAAGTCGGTAAAATCTTAGGCACTACTGACGATTCTGTCAAACCTTATAATCTTAACTATAACACGACGCATGCTGAATGTTAATTAGTTTTTTGGATGGATTGATGATACCATGATTTGATTTTATTGCATTGCACTCGATTTGCTTTACTCCGAACAGCCTTGACTTCCATAAAGCAAATTGTCCAATTTTAATTTATTCGTTATTTCACCAGGAGCGCCGTGTCCTGGGCGGCCCCAAAAATTGTCGAAGGTTAAGAAGTGCTGGTTACAAAGATCAGCTTCGACTTGACGACTGACACTAATGGAACGTCGCTTTTGAGATATTTGCACATTCAAGTCGTGAAGGTAGCGTTTCGATATCCTTTATATAGGTTTCGATGTGTTGTAATAATTATTTCGGTTAGAATTTACGTACACGATTAGGTTTTTTTTTTGTGGTTGTAGTTGTTGTAGATTATGGATATACATATAGTAGAGAATTATAGTTCTTAATTTGTGTGTTAACATTCATTTGTTATCTTTTTCTGGTTTGTTTTTTAGATAATATACGAGTATGAATATTAATATTTTGGTCTACACTTTGACTTTAATAACAAATAAACAAGTTTTATTATATTTTGCACACAAAGGAATAAAAGAGTGCTAAAACGAATTTTAATTGATTGAAATGAAGGCTAGTTAAGTTGCTTTAAAGTGAAAACAAAGTAAAGGTATGAATGCCAATGTAAAACTATTCTTAAGTGAATGATTCGGACCAACTCAGACGACAGGACAGATTCCGACCTATAACAAATATTAAGAACGCACACAAAACGAATATACCTAATATGGCAATGCAGATAAATTCAGTATGAGCTAACATTTTACTTTAAACTTTTTTGTTTGAAGTAAATTGCATTAACGAATATGTAAAGTGAATTTCTTCAAGCAACATGTTGAAGTTGTGTCATTGCAGATTTTGTTGTTTTGTTTGATGTAGTTCAGTTTATGCTTGAATGCGTACCTATCATTCGAAGACGTCCGCTTGGTGATATCTGTGCTAGATAAGCTAATTGGTCGATTAATGCCACGCCGTCGCGCCAACAATGGCACTAGCTCCACTCCTCCTTCGCCGGTACTGTTGTCATCCATTCTGTTAGAAATGGCTGTTACTATTGAAGTTGCACCATCGTTTACACAATGCCGCATCATGCGGGGGCAAGCTTTTGACTTTGTTTTAGTGCAGTCGGCTTTGGCTGGCGATATAGATATATGTGGTTTCGGAACAGGCGGATGAAGTTTTTTTGTTAGTGGTTTTAGTGGGCTACTGCTAGCACCACTCATTGCAAGACATGAGCAAGTGCAAAGGTCACAGCAGCGTTGCATTTTCTTTTTTCGAAATGTTGGTCGCTCTGCAGGCGTGACCGGATTGTCTTGATCAAGTTCCTTTAGCATTTCTTTGTTAGTCCAGCCCTAAAATAAAAAAGGGAATGTGGAGGGCAAATTAAATGTAGCACGGTGTAACTTACCAATGATTTCATAAATGTATTACCAACCGATTTAGGGCTGCGCCATGGCTTTCCGCCTGGTCCTGCCTTGCCCCAGGGTTCTTTACTTAGCTAAAAATGTATGTCGAATGTTAGATATAAATCTAATCGCAGCAATAAATACGCTCACTGGTTTTTCCAGTCTGGATTGAAGCCTCTTCTTTTGTTCGTTGCTAACTCCTCTCTCCATCGGACATTTATCGCTGTCTGTCATAACAATCTTCTCTAGGATCGGTTTGGATTTACCCGGCGCTGGAGGTTTGTATCTCACTTCAATGTCCACGTGGCCTTTATTGCGAAACGACATTGAGGCATGTTCTTTGAGTGTGATCTCGATAGTCTCACCATTCTTCGCATCCAACCCGCCGCCACCAAGTTTAACGGGCACCTCTCGCTCGCAAATAGTCAGTGTGCTGCCCTTGGGTCCACTTTCCTGTAGATGATGTACTGAATGTGTGTGCTTAAGATGTGAGTGCGCATGATGTGGGGAGAATATGTGTTGGTGATGTCCATGTGAATGATGATTGTACGGGGCTAATGGATTGGCGCATTTCTTTTGCGAGGAGAAGTAATCATTATAGCGGCAAGGCTGAAGGGAAGTTATTCGGTGTGCAGTAGTCTGGCGGCTCCCGAAAAAAAAATTAAGTATGGAGCAACTATTAGAAGACTTACTATACGTACAATGCACTGAGTTTTGCTTACAACAGATGGAGTCGAATGCAATCCTACCGCTGTTATGTCCTTTCGTCTTATGTCAATGTTCGGAGCACCACCTCCTGGTCGTCCCCAGGGACAATGCTTCGTTAATAGATCGTAGTACTGGAAAATAAAAATTTATTTATTGTTAATACTTCTTGTTAGTCTTTACATTCTAAGCCCTGTACGAGTATATTCAATATGAATGTCATCTTCTGAAGTAGTGTTGCACTCTCCTAACGCTGCCTTCAATTCAGTAGAGAAACAATTACGATGTTTTAGTGCCGATAATTGCAACAATACGATATTTGAAAACAATGATAAACATATGTATGTATAGTGCCGAAATAATGCACTTGCCTCTACCACTTTAAAACAGATTGCATTTAGTGCTTGGCTATATTGCCTCATTTTTAACTTTTTATATTGAGAGTGTCACTATTATATTTGACATTACATATTGTCTTAGTCTATATCTTTCACCCTCTTAAACACTTGTTTATTTTAAAGGTTCTCAGGAGGAGCAGTGCACAAATATTTCGAAAAATATTGGGTCAAAATCAATGTAAAGCTCTTCACAAATTACAAGGGCATATTCTGCTCCAATTTGCCTTTCAGACATCTCTCTTTCAAATTGCTATATAGACACTTGCCACTTCAAAAAATTAGATGGTTTAAAAAAATGTATTGTAGTTATAATGGCTTAATTTCAACTAGTGGCCGAACTCTAGTACTAATAAAAAATCGTTTTATTAATCCATAATTCAATTCGTGACAATTCGCACAATTTGTATACATACGCGCATTTAAAGTTTTGGAAATGTATGTACATAATAGATATGAATACACATTATACGAGTAGATCTGATGTTTTTAATCAATTCAATTCTCAGCAAATCGACCAAATATGTTTAGGCCCTGTACCGAAGGTACAAGAGCCTATTGGTTTTGTGCAAATGTATGTAACAGGTAGAAATAATAGTCGGAGACCCCCCAAAGTTACCCCCATTATGGTCAGGAGTGATAGAGGAGTCTATATAGCCATGTCCGTATGTCCGTCCGTCTGTATGAACGAAAGTATCTCGGAAACGGTAATAGATAGAGACTTCGTGTTTTTTGCATTCGACTAGAACTTCTCCGGAATTTTACGAGTTTATTTTAAAATTTTGCCCTTCCGCCCCTTCCCCATAAAATCACCCCCAAGGCTAAAAATTTCTTCGGCACAAAAACAAAATTAAGTATGCCAGTATAGAGACAATGTCCCTCTAAGCCAAAGATCCAAAAAGTTCATCAAAATCGGTTAATAAATGACGATTTTATAAGCAATTGAATTTGAACGACCCCTCTTTTCTTTTCATACATAAAAAAATGTTTTATAAGGCACTTATTCGTGCAGTAGGAAGTGGTCATAAGTTTGGTCATAAGCTCGGGAAACATTTAATGTGTTTGCTAGGAAACCTGAACTGGTACAGGGCCTCTTACAGTCGGTTACGCCTGACTGTATTTTCTTACTTGTTTTTTCTTTTAATTGTCCAAATTCAAATAACAATACGTTTGAAAGGTATTTGAAAGCTCTTTTTTATGGAACATGTAATATTAATATATTATTAGACCGTCGCAGGTCATAGTAGCGAATTGAAATGTGCGATTTTTATGGCTATCCTGCTAAATTTCTCTATTTTGGAAAAAGATTTTTAGTTTAATGTAACACAAATAAACTAATTCAATATTTGTCAAAACTTTTATATGTATGAACCGATTTTATTGCTTTTGAGCTCATTGGAATTAAATAAAAAATGAGTGGTTTTAGTATCATCCAATCTTACTAAAAGTTAGTATAGCTACTGTCTGGGTTTTTTTCAGGATGCTCTAGTCAGAATGCAACGCCACTTTTAAGAGTTGCGCCATACGCACATTCAAGCCTATTTTCGACTTTAGTTCAAAAGGTCTATTTATTTAGAACGATAAGGGGTTGAAAATCTAAGCTTAGTTGGTATACAACACTACAAAACCATATTTATTAATGCAATTACCTCTTGCTTGTCTTTCTCCTTCCGAGCTACTTCCTCAGCTTTACGCCGTCGCCACATCCGCAAACTTTCCTCAGCGTTTTTGCGTTCGACGAGACGTTTCTTCTCATCGCACCACATTAATGGATGTTGGATATAGTCGTGACAAAAGTTTCCCATATCATCGCTTGTCGTCATTGTGACTACATACACATAAACTTCAAATTTCCGTAACAACTCAGCTTATACTTTAACTAGCGCTTCGTTCAACTAATGCCATCGAACTAAAAAAGTTCCGTTCAAATCCCAAACCTTTGACTTCTTAAAATCGAGTGAACTATGCGCGTGACTCTTACCGTGCC
Organism: Leucophenga maculata; assembly: GCA_035044805.1. Classification (NCBI taxonomy): domain Eukaryota; kingdom Metazoa; phylum Arthropoda; class Insecta; order Diptera; family Drosophilidae; genus Leucophenga; species Leucophenga maculata. The sequence goes on from JAWNNP010002997.1 coordinate 1,291,605, forward strand.
TGGTACGACATGTAGAATCGATTGGAGACGTAGCCCACAACCAATTTTCGCGACGGAGGTTAGTATCGGTTGTCTAGCAACAGTCTCATTTAATAGTATTTATAGACAAGCATAGGCTGGTCTAGCACTATTAAGCCTGCACTTGTTAAGCTAGGGCAGTATTTTGCCTGCAATCACCCGTAACAATCGAGGCAAGTTGCGTAGCAATTTTGCTAATTTTTTAGGTTATTTAAATATTTTGTTAGTGTGGCAAGTGAAAGTGGCACACGTGAATTGTTGACTTTCGCTGGCTGGGTTCGTAACTGAGTTCTAGCATACAAATATGTAAACAAAACATTTTATGGCCAATAGTCTCAGAAATGACCCAGACAGGCATTTATGTTGTGCAAGTTTGCCACATAATACAAGCTAAAACTGTAGTTTAGTAAGTTAAATACATAAACTTCGGCGATTTCTGCCGACAATTTAATTTAATCAAAGTCAGGTTTGCATTCCCACCATTAAAGTTACTGAATCTGAGGTTTTGTGTGATTGATTAAAACTCAAATCAGAAGCAAAATACTAGTTCAAATGACTGTGATGTGGGCACTAGAAAAAATTTTAGATAAAAGATTCTTTCATGAAATTTGTAGATGTTAATTCGGCCGAATCGAACAAAACAATTAAACGCTGAGCAAGGATGAGCCGAAATGGGAAAGAGCTTCGAAACTTGCAGAAGGGATTGTGTGTTCAATATATATAAACTTTATTCGACGCAGATGGAAAGATTGTGACAAAATTATAATACTTTTCACACTTTATGAAGAATATAAGAAGAGAAAATATGAAGAAGAAAAGAAAGTCTACTACTGCTTCTGTTTAAGTGGTTGTGATAAATGCAGAAGACAAATAGCTGTTTCATGGGTGAAGTAGCTATGACATCCACAAAATATTATTATTAGGTTTATGGTTATGGCGAAGTACAGATTGTTGCCATCAACTGTCCGCCTAACATTCCTGGTCTACTGTTGAAATGCTTAGTCGTCGGAGACTGGAACACACACCATCAATTCTGTGACTCCGTCAGAGTCGACAGAAGAGGCAGGACTTCGCACAAGCGACATTAGCGAAAATACTGGCAACAGGCAACCCAAAAAGGTATCCAGAAAATGACTGGCAACGCCCGTCTTGTATCGACTTTTGCATCTACAAGGGAGTCCATCACTGGAAACTTCAGATCTACAAACAGACAGCTCGGACAACTTCCCGATAACTGCCGCGCTTGACACTGCTACCAGTAGTTATCTCCAGGCAACGAGGCAAATCAACCGGAATACGGACATGACCCATTTCAAAGACTGATTGCTAGGCTTGTCCTCATTGCGGAGTCCCGAAGCCTGACGAGCTCCTTCAAAAATACGTTAATTAATAAATTAATAAATTACCAAATATGATAAGACCGATAGCTTAGATCTTTGTCTAAAGGAACCACTTTTTCTAGCGAAATTAACATTCAATACAATATATAGTTCATCTCCGACTGTGTGCGCTAATATCTGAATATCCAAGTTTGAATAATTTCCGAGATATTGGCGATCGATCGGACCCCTCTTTTGTGTATCAACTTTCGATGCATTTCTGAACTCCTGGTGGTTTTTGAAAAATCAAAGCAAAACTTAATTCGAAAAATTTATTTTGAAAAAATAAAATTGACAAAAACTACCAGAAACGCAGAAATGATTAGAAAGTGACAAAAGTAGGGTTGCTTTCCTTAAATCTGCAGAAAGATTTGAGTCTCTGCAAAGTAGTATTAAAAGTATGCGATTGTCTTCATCTTTATAAGAGGCATACGTCTGATCGCCGATAGGGGTAGTACTGCTCAAAATTTAACATATGCCACAACAGTCAAAAAAGTTTAATTTGTTGGTTCATGGTCTTTTTGCTCTAAGCCGAATATTTTACAGGAAATCAATTCATTACATTTATTTCTATCATATCCGATTTACAACGTCAACAACGCTTAAATACTAAATAATATTATTTTTTTTTGACTTTGAAATATTGTTTTCTATAAAAATAAAAAATTGCGTTCAGGAGAGGCTTTTGCTAGGCAGTGAAATCAGCGTACTTCTACTGAACGTAATGCTTTTTAATGCCAGAGCTGATAAACTTTATCGTCCAGTAAAATGAATATGAAACTCTCTGCTAATAATCATCGTAAAATCAGCGATAACAAAAGTCTCTGCTGAACGGAGTCAATTCTTTTGTTATGCTCGTTTTTAAATCCTTAAGTTCTATTATGTGTTTAAGTATGAATTTTTCTTATTCTGACTTTTTTTATTTCTTTCATCCGATTATTTCATCCGATTAATGACTAAATCTGCCACCACCTGGAGTCCTTTTTGATAAGGCGACTCTGTAAGTTCCTGCGCTAAACGTATCGCTTCATTGCAATGTTTCTTGGCTAGAAAGCGGGTCTGTTCCAAACCGTGAGACTTGTGGACTAGCTCAAAAGCGCTTTCAACATCACCAGGCTCACTAAAACGTCGCATGATCATGGGATTTAACTCTGGATACTGAAAACAAAAATAAAGAATTGTGGGATGAGTTAAAATTGATTTCATTATTGTTGAATAAGCTTAAAAACTAATTACATATTATGTCATAATTATTGTCTTATCATTAATCGATTTATTAGAAATATGTAGTTAGTTCCACTAAGAAATATGTATGGATACATCATTGTCGCTAAGCTAATACTACAGGCACCCAAGCCTGTTTATTCAAACTATTCAATAGCCTTTGGTTTAGAGATGGTTTTACAATATAAGAGGTTTTATCTCCTCAATCAAATATGATGGTTGAGGCATGATTATGGTGTTGTTTTTGGCAAAAAAAAAAAAAACAAAAAAAAGAACAAGCATGCATGTGATGCATTATATTGATGCAAAAGCCATTCAAACGTGGGCATAACTTTAATGTTATATTTCTTAACCAAACTGGAACTGCTTTCATGTGGCCGCTTCTTTTAGGATGACTGGGCTTTGGCTTCGATGTCATACCCATGTTTCATGACCAGTCATAACACTTTTGAGCAAACCTGGTTCGACATTATCGTCAATAAGCGATGTTCATGCATCGGTACTTTCTCAGACAAAAGGACACGTTTATCGATTATATCGACTTGAGGGAAGACACGTTCCGATTTGGAACATAATGGAATATTTAATAAGAATAAACGCAAAACACACTAAATTCGGCGGATGAAGCTGAATTAACCACAACAAATTTTTTACACAAACACAAGCGAATACGGATCACCAACTCATATTATGAAACTCTAATCTAGAAACCAGAAACTTAAGAATGAAACGCTGCGATTTACCGATGTTGACTATTAGTTAGAAGCAAAATACATAAGAGACCTCAAGGAGCATCTATAATATTGATATGCATATCAAGACAAATAAATTGGCACGCTCTTTTGGAAAGACCCTATATAAACTGTGATTATAATAAAAACTCGCATATTTTAGCTGCAGTTCTATAATAGTATTTTTTCATTACGAATGGTTATTACAATATTAAAAACGCTTAATACGAACCAATAAAAATAACCGAAGCATCGCGACTCTTATTTGCATATATACAATGCATACAATACTATAAAAACCTAATTACTATTGTGCGCGTGAAGTGTCAGTGATGGCGGAATAGCAACACGGAAGTTTTTTTTCTTATTGATCGTTGCAGTATGACGTAGCTACCTCAAACTTGATCTTGATACAAAAAACGTACCTTCTCGCAAGCGAATAGCACTGGGGCCGTTGCCAGCCCGAGTTTTAAGTCGGCCGCAGTTGGTTTTCCCATCGTTTCTGTGGATGAAACAAAGTCAAGCATATCGTCGACTAATTGAAAAGCTAAGCCAATGTTGCGACCATATTGAAATGCGACTTCAGTGGCATGATCATCGGCCTGCGCAATGACAGCCGTCTGTAAAGAAAAAGGGTTAAACCAACAAAGAAAACAATAAAACTTTTGTATAAAATTCTTAAAAACGTTGTTAAACGCATCATTGACTCCATCTTGTACTTAACGAGTCGTTGTCATCGCTGTAGTACTCACCGCCTTTAGCGCGTTGGCAATAAGTGAGGCCGTCTTCCTGTATGTTTTTGTCAGATAGTGCGCGAAACGTTCGTTTTCCGTTTCTCTTGACCCGAGCTGCATGAATTCGCCTTGAACCAAATCTGTCAAAATCTAAAAAAAGGGACAACGTTAATTTAGGTGGAACTGGTACTCAAATTTCAAATTTGCTCTTATCTGGGCAACGCTGCTAAGAGCCCACCATATACGAATATTTTATCGCCTTCATATTAGTACTAACTTAGATGTAGAAGTTTTTCGTACAAAACCCTAAAGTAGACAGTCAGTTTGTATGGGAGCTATTTTAAAAAATATGTTTCAATTGGGCTTCAGCCATATATATTATAAACTGATACAAAGAAATTGCGCAAAAACATCCATTAATATCTTGATCGGCTTGTCTGGGCAATTGAGTCAAGAGTATATACGCATTGTGAGGTTTCCGATGTCACATTCACATATATTCACTTTTTTCACACTACACATATTGTGCAGAGTATTAAATACAAATATAAACGACAATAATAAAAATACATAGTTAATTTGACCATTTTGGTTACAACTGAACTGCGCTGAACTGGATTTGGTTTCTGGGTCATTGGCAATCATTTAATTGGAAAGCAGTGCAGCTGAGAATTGACGAATCGACATGCTGGTAAACCTAAAATTTTGTGATAACTGCTATTGAAATTGTCAACCAAAAATGTTTTTCGAACTAGAAAAACGAGGTAAATATTTACACAAAAAATAATAGAATATGTTATCTTCAGTAGAACTGAAGCTTTAATACTCTTCTCACACATGTAAACTAGGTTAGAAATCTAAGTTCTATAAGTAGACAGTCTACCCCAAAAGAGAAGGGACACGCCCATTATTATATAAATATGAAGCGAACGTCCGTAAGAAGCCATTATATCAAAATATTTCCAAAAATGTCAAAAATAAGCTTTTATAATGTATTTTTTGTTTCATAAGTGAGCTTGACTTAATACCTGTCCATTTGTGAACAATTGGTAAATTAGATCATAATTTAACAGTTCCATTTTACACAAAGCAAACAATATTTATAATAAATAAATAAAAACAACCATTAAAGACAATGGGAAAATAAAGATTTCTAAAATTTTCAAAGGTTTCATAAAGTATCGTAAACAAATTTGAAAAATGTGCGTATAAAAGATAGGTAGTTATTTGGTCTACAGGGTGGAGGTTGTAAGGAGAGTCTTGCCTTCAGTTGAAACCACTCCATCGAATTTCAAGTTGTCAAGTTGACTGCAATAGAAACGTTGCTCGCTTTATAAGCGAAAACTAAGCAATGGGGTTTTATGGGGCTATGTATTTCATTGGGCGTGACACAGTAGTAATGCTCTGTACCCAAAGGGATAAGGGTATAATAATTTTGTCCGTATCAATGTAACACCCAGACTAAGGTGTGCCAGAATCATTAAGTGTATATGGTCTTGCTCAGCATTGGAACACAGACCGATCCTCCGATTTTTTAATATTTAAATGTCGTATGTGTAACCTAGATATATGTGAATTTTGGATCAATATATAAATAAAACCTGAGAGACAGTATGAGTATGTACAGGAAGATAAAAACAAACGGAAGGACGGTTATTGATAGTAATAATAAAGTTTTCTTTTTACAAAAGCCTCTTAAGTGCACGGTGGGTTTGTGTGGGTGCTACCTTAAAAAGCGGTCGTGGTATGGGACCATTCACAAATCTTGCGACCCTAACGTTCGTCAATATATATCAACCTATTGTTTCTGTTTTGACCTCCGACGTTTCCCTTAATGCGTGGTTTTCGTTAGAGCATAGTTAGCTTGTGCTGTGCATTTAAAAGCGGCTTAAATTTGTTTAAATTCAGATTCAAATCAGATTCAAATGTATATTTCAAACAAAGCTATAAAAGCAAAATTGGTTTTCATATTATTAAAGTAGTACAGAACGAGTTTAGCGCACTTGTCTCTATCTCCTTCAACACACTGGTTTGTGCATCAAAGTGGACGAGCGTGCAGACAACTGAGCGATATATTGCGCAATAATAGCCAAGATTATAGTGAAGACTGCGATTTAGACATAAAATCACCCTCAAGGCTTAACATTTCTTCGGCACAAAAAAAAAAACTATGAAAAAACTAGAAAAAACGTCCCTCTAATTCAAAATACAAAAATTTCATTAAATTCGGATAATAAGTGACGATTTTATTAGAAATTCCGTCCTCTATTTTTATTTTCATACTTTTCGTCAATACCATTTTTTTTATTAGTTTCCTACCTTTTGGTTTCGTGTATGAACTAGGAAAACATTGAATGTGTTTGTTAGGGAAGGATTTAGATCCTTAATAGGTTTGGAAATTCGAGCAGCAACCTGTATTGGTACAGGGCCTCTGACAGTCGGTTACGCCCGACATTCATTTTCTTACTTTTTAGAGTTGATATTGATTGTAATACTTAATAAAGTTTGTAAAAACTTAGAACTAATATTTAATCAATACAAGTTAATAATCGAAATGATAGTATGTTTACTCACCTGACTTAATACAATCGTCACATCATCGCTCCGCAAACGCGCAATCATAATGGATGCAATAGATAAAATGTAGTCGCCAGCCATTGTTACCTTAAATATGTAATTAAATTTCAGAAAGATGTATGGTGAACTTGAGTGAGCAAGCAAATTCTGTAGAGCCGCAGATCATTTTGACTACTTCAGTTCAAAAATGTAACTACGAGTTCCAAATAAAAAAAATTTATTGAAAAACCCGAGGAAGCATTTCTTCCGAAACATTTTGGCTGGGCAACGAGTAAAAATACGTACAGTTTATCTAACATCAAGTCAAACGAAATTCGTTTCTCCTTTGTATGTCGTAGGTCAATTTCAAAACAATTAATATTTAAAAAATAAACAAATAATTGTTTTTATTTAATTGAATTGATTTAATTACTTTTATTTAACGGCTTTTTTTGTTTCTTATGGGAGCGGTACTTTCTTATGGCTTTACCGTGGTCTTTCTAACCTATGTGCACCTTCAGGACATAGATCAATATATTAAAAATTAAGGGACTAGACAGGGGACTTATAGATGGACAGACGAACATATCGAGTTGAATTCCGACATATCTAGTTGGAGTCTCCGATGCTTCTTACCATGCGTTTCTGAAAATGTGGGTATATGAATTTTCAGTCCTTAAGTTACTATGTCAAACTTTAAATTGAAAAGGTATAGTAATCAATAACCATTGCAAAGGAAGCTATTTGAAAATGCCACAATATATAAAAATATATACTAGAAGGGACTAAGCGCCAACTCAACGAAAATTCTTAGAATTGGTCTAGTGTGAATCTGCCTTAACCCACAACTGCGCAAATATAGAAAAAGTTACGAGAATATTTTTCTATTATATAAGCTTTAACTGCAATAATTTCGGACGGGCGATGAGTGCTGTATTTATCATACCTTTTTGTGATTCCACAGGGCGTTAACGCTCGGTTTGCCGCGTCGAAAATTAGACTGATCGATGACGTCATCATGCACCAAACTTGCTGAGTGCACCATTTCGGAGAACAAGGCGATTTGTCGCTGTTTATAGACCAAATGACTGCACGACAAATAAATAAATGGAGGTACAGTATTTAATAGAAGCGCTGAACTGCTTACCTTGATTCGTTGTTTATGTGGTAGTTGATTGCTTTGGCCATGAGCATCGTAACCATGGGTCGCAGGGCCTTGCCTTGACCGTCGAAATAGTAACTCGCGATTGTGTCGAGTTCTGGCTGCGCAGTACCCTGTTGTAATAACTGTCAACAGAACTGTTATCCAAAAAAGCTAATAATAACTGAATTGTTAGTGGTATGATTCTTACCTCTCGCACATCGTCATAAAAATACTTCAGCTCGTCATCTAGAATTATATACGGATCAATTTGCACCTCCTCGACGGTTCCTGCTGGTTGCTGGGTATACACAGAGCTGAGCTGACGAATATTTGTTTTTGAGAACTGTGAGCAATTCGAGGGATTGGTGCCCTTGTCATTATTTTGCTGCAGAAAAAGGGAAACAGTAAATTAAATTATAACATTTTATTCGGTGTAAGCACATTAATTGTTTGATAGCCAGACAAACAGTCGGACTGACATGTCGATCTAGCCATATCCATCTGACTATCTGTGTGTGTTAATATGGGAGCTAGTCCTAAAATTGTTGTCATTCATCTTACTAAATCGGTATGTAGGGTCAGCTTTCATGAAGGATTCACAAGTTGGTATACCATGCTTAACATTTGCATAATGGAGCATTCACTAGTTGTTTTAAAGTTTTTTTTTAATTTTGGAAGTAAAACTTTTACTTTTTTGAAATGAAATATGTATTTAGTATCGTGTATGAACAAAAATGTAAGGTTATAACGTTTCTTCTTGTTTATATTTACATACGTATATTGTATATATTTATACTTTTCCAAATAAAAGTCGACGGGTACTCTAAATAAACACATAGGTGAGCGTTCATTAAGTCGCACTACCTGTACAAATTAGTTTTCTATTTTCGCTCGCTTATTAACTTTAAATTTTTGTAAATTAACACAGTGGTGTGATTCAACAAATTGTGAATTACAATATAATAAGTAAAAATTCAATAGTCGAGTTTGTCGACTAGATGATACACTTCACAGCTCTAAGTTTTATTGAAAACCATGACAAACTACTTCTAGTTGTCTCGTCAAGTTGATTTAAAATACATGTAGATAAAGTACGATACGAAACATCGTTTTTTTAATAATCATTCAGTTTTTTTCAAATTTTATTTTTGTACAGGGGAGAAAAATGTCTGAGTTTTCGATGTTTTTACGTTTCAGAATTGAGAGTTTCCAGACGAATAGCATGTAGCAAAAAAATATATAATAGCGTGTGTCAAATAAAGCAATTGGATTCTGTTAAGTGCAGGTGGCTTCTCAGAAACGAGATTATTAAGCGGAAAATTACCTCAACAAAAAGATAAAACTACCAAAACTGCTTTACAATATAGTATTTACACAGTGATGTCGATAGCTTTTCACAATACGGCGATGTTGTTTTTGCAAAGGTTAAATTGAGGAACAAAAATCCTTACAATTTTATATTGGCAAATTAAAAACGATTCAAATTCGAACTTTCCGTGGGGTCGGTGGGATGAAGTAAAAATGGTTGATGGGGATTTATTACCTTGAGCTCCCACTATCTATCCACATAACTAATATTAGCTTTAAGCGCGGCTTCGCATGCTTGGTTATACTAATAAACTTGTAGATTATTTGTTACTACACACTGATCTTAAAAACAACAGATTCCTGCTAGAGAAATTGTTGTTATTATTTAAAAAATATTTTTTAGCCTTGTAAAGCTTGTCGTCGTCTCGAGTTTGCTATTCTTCTTGCCCGTGACTTCTCCAAAGCAGCCTGTCATGGTTAGAAGCACAACACCAAAATAAACAAGTAAAAGCAATAGCCAAGGTGCTCGACTATTTTTTACACTGCCCACACCATATTATTCCTTACCAGAAGTAGATTTGCTTCCTATTTTGTTTTTTTACAAATGATGTTCCAAAGTAGACCAAACAAATTATTTAAAAAAACACAAAAATGCCTTTTATATAGCGTGTGGCACGGGGAAAATACGTTCCAATGGAACTTGCAGTTGAATATTTACATAAAAATTGCGCTTAGTTCACTGAGTCCTGTCAAAAGTAGACAATGGGTGGATAGCTTCGTTTTTAAAAGTAAAATACTTAAAACATTATGATTGAACACTGGTGACGTTGCTGATCATGAAACCTGTAGTATATAGAAATTAATTAAACGGGTCTGAATTGAGGCATGGGCACATGTGTACTCTTTTAGCGTACTAATAGATGAAAATTGACGTCTCCTCGAAATAAATTTAATTAATTAAAAGAAATAAAGTCCCAATAAATTAGTGCTTCATTCTTATTTAATAATATTTATCAGCCTTCAAGTGGGATCAACTTGTGTTCCTGGTTTTTCTGCTTTACTACTATAATTTGCTTTTGCAGTTTTCCAGAAGAAACTAGAAATTCTCACAATCTTAAGTGAGAGAATATGTTCATTTTTGTAGTCAGTACTGAATGCATACAATGATACACTACAACCTATTGACAACAAAACCTTGTTACGGAATATGTTGCTATCGTGCAAACTACCAGTAAATAGTTAAACAAATTACGCAATTTCTGGTATTTGGAATAGCTTTGTATTTGTCTATTTGCGTTACAGCAATGTCAATAAAATAGATTTACATATATAGGTGTAAATTTCATGTTGCCAACAAGAGCTTGTGCTGAAGCAGCTTTTGTAAATAAAATAGTAAACGCTGCCAATCGCCACTAATATATCACACAATATTGCACTTTTCAAATACATATACATAAGTAAAAGATAGTAAAATTTCTCTATTTATTCAAATTTGATTTTAAACAAAATAAGGTTAGTTTCTTCTTGCTAAAAAATACGGTAGTTTTAATTTGATTTTATTAAATGAAAAATGTTAATTTAAGTCTTGGAAATACAAAAAATATCAAATAACTATAGAATGATCACGAAATAGTGTTATTTTAACTCAATAACGAATGGATTTTCGTCTAAGGCAAAGGAAATATTGAGGTACGTTTGCAAAAAAAAAGGGCTTATATTCCACTTATTAAAGTAAAATGTTTTTTTTTCAGTTCTTTTGTGGTGGTTGTTCTGATGCGGAAGATATAACCAACCACAAAAGATATAACAAACAACAAAAGATATATACTTTATAATCATATACATATATTTCCAACACCTAAATCGAATGTTTATTTTTCTGTCATTAAACTTTTTTATTGGGCAGTTTAAATTTATCGTCTCTGTATTCATCATTACATACACACATGCGCTTTTTTATGAATTGTTGATTTGAATATGAAAATATGAAAAAAATATAAAAAAAATATGAAAAAAATTAGATTAAACAAGTAAGAAAATCACAGTCGGGCGTAACCGACTGTAAGAGGCCCTGTACCAGTGCAGGTCGCCTAACAAACACATTAAATGTTCCCCTAGCTTATGACCAAACATATGACCACTTCTCACTGCACGACTAAGTGCCTTTTAAAACATTTTTTTATGTATGAAACGAAAGGGGGGGTCGCTCAAATTCAATTGCTAATAAAATCGACATTTATTATCCGATTTTGATGAACTTTTTGGATTTTGGCTAAGAAGGACGATATCTCTATACTGGCATACATTTTTAACCTTGGGGGTGATTTTATGGGGAAGTGGGGGGAGGGGAAGGTTTTTAAAATAAACTTGTAAAACTCCGAAACAGTCCTAGTCGGATGCAAAAACCACGAAGTCTCTATCTATTACCCTTTCCGAGATCCTTTCGTTCATACGGACGGCCAGACGGACAGACGGACATGTCTATATCGACTCCTCTATCGCTCCTGACCATAATGGCGGTAACTTTGGGGGGTCTCCGATTATTATTTCTACCTGTTACATACATTTGCACAAAACCAATAGGCTCTTGTACCTTCGGTACAGGGCCTAAAAATAAAAGAGAGCGTAGGAGAGGGCTATATGGTACAAGAGAAAACAAAAAAAAAAAAAACGCTCAGCCAGACAGACAGCCGGATAACGTCTAGCTAAAGTTAATACTGACTATAAATAAAAAAGTTTTTAGTTCTAAAACTAAAAAATGGCATGGCATGGTATGCCCACATTGTATGCCCAATTGGCCATCGTGAACGAATACCGACACTCAAGATTCTATACAGAAACTTTTACTAAAATTGTAGGGACACTTTGGGACTAGGTCCCATATTCACACACACTCACAGGCAGACTGACATAGCTATATCGACTCATATTGTTACGCTGATCAATAATATATACTCTTTATGGGAACGCTGAAGCCTGCTTTTAAGTTTTACAAATTTCGTAGCAAAATGAAAATTCACCCACCCACCAAAAGAAGTGCATAAACATTAACTTAAAACGTTATAATTATTTCATAAACTTGTTTAAACCAAATTACACTTGTTCAAACCAAATAATACGTATCACTGGGGACGACAGTAATAAAATTACTCATTCGCTGAATAAGCTTTTGCTTCGTTATTGAACGCGATCGAGGCGTGTTATATACAATTAAAAAGGTTTTAAAGAAATATTTAAAATATAAAAGAGGGGGGTCGAAAATACCCATATATTGGTTATCGTGTTATTGCGAAAGTATGTACAGGTAGAAAGAGAAATGACAGAGAACTTTTAGTAAATTATCAAACATTTTCTTAAAAATTTTGGTAGTGTTGACTTATTTCAATTTGTCCACAGATATTTTACCTTTCAATTTCATTTCCCATTTTATGATGAGCAAGGAAATAATAACACGCTGTTGATTGTTGCATATACTTTCGGATATATACAAGGTGGGTCTATTAAGCCTTCGCATTGGACAACAATATATCTTCAGCAACTGTAGGATGGAACAGTACACGTCCCTCGAACGCACTGTTTTCGCACAGCTTTACATTCTATTCTTAATTGTGAAAATTTAATGAACGGAGCTGTAAACAAACAAAAAGCCACTAAAAAATTTCGATGAAAATGAAAATAAAATAAAAAAACATAAGGCTTAAATGATCCACCCGTTACTGCTCTTTTTACAGCTTTCTCAAAGAAGTCGAAATGCGACTCGAACAGCCGATAAATACAAGCGAAATCAAATGTTGTTGTGGTTGCTTCTTCGCCGAATTTGGACTTTCCCTTTTATATTTTGGTGACATAACAAACAAAAAAAAAAAACATTGTCGAATAAACGTTAAGCATTTATTTATGAATGCGTGTGTATTCTGATACAGAGAAGCGGTAGTGTCGAATACGAAGTAGTGAATGAAAGTCGAACGGTTTATTCGACTCTTGATGCTGATCAAGGGTATAAACATAATATCGCTCTTACTGTTTGGGTTTGCAATAGCTTAGTTTGATATTTTTTATTACATACCAAATAAGATTAATAACAATTAATATCAAACATATCTTGTATATAATTCAATTTTTAGTACAATAAAGTAAAGCCATTTTGAATGGAATGTTGCTTCTGATTATAAAATTCTTTAATTTTAAATCAATATCGCAAAGAGTGAGGGAGTAGGGCCGGCTCAAACACACAGAGTATTTGAGTTGTTCTTTAAACAACATCAAAACATTTGATCACTTACAATTGGGCGCCATATAGCACCGGTGTTTCTTGTATATTCGCATATGAATTTATATTAATTTTCACTTTTAAAAATTTAAAACGTACACAGAAAACAATAATATTGTATGTCAGATCGAAGCGCACAAAAACCAGTTTAAGTTATGATACTTGAAATTGGGTCAATATACAATTCAAAATATCCAAAAACGAAACAAAAAATACGAAAATTAGGTCAATTAGTTCACAATGAAGATATCTACATGTGTAGGTTACCGGTTTAATCATAAGAAATAGTACACTTAAATGAAAACCAAAGAAAATATTAACTTCGGTGGAAGCGAATACCAACTGATTTTCTTTTCACACCAGTCAAAAATTAGATACGAGTCATACTTTACATATGTCCTGGATTCGACTATCAAATGAAGCGGCCGTGGGTATCCTATTATTATTATTAACAACAAGTAAGAATGGTTTTTTGAATAGTCGGCTTTGTATTAAAAAGTAAAAAAGTACAAAATTAAACCTTAATTGCAGGTGATTGAATCGTTGCTGAACACGCAAAGAATGTGAGAAATGATGAAAGTGAAATTTACAGTACAGTATGAGGGTTTATGAGTAAAAAACATTTTTATTACTGTGTCCAGTTGCTCAACTGGCTTCCTTTTTATACCACTCATACTAACTGTGAAATTATAACAGTTGGTATTTAACGTATTAATAGAACATCGTAGACCTAGAACAGTATAGGCCCGATTTTTTTTTTTTTTTGATTTTTTAGATATTTAACTGAATTTAACTGATACGCCACGTTATGTTTTTATGGTAGCCCCCACATAAACTTACCGCGCCTACTTTATTTAAAAGAATATCGGAAACTCGACATTGTTGTTTGTTTTGGGGGGCAACTTTACACATATAGAATGGGCGTGACCTCATAGTTGCTATACAATTTGAAATTTTGTGTGAATGACACTAAAGCTGCAGTTTTATCCAAGTAACGGTTTTTTTTTTTTGTTTTATTCGGTGTTTCCACAAAACTCAGTAATACATATATGTGGGGTAAATGATAAAATCCTCCTTTATCATATCGCTTAACCGTTTATTGTTGTTTTTGTGCTATTTCACATTCTTAAGCCAACCAATACACTATAGTACATCTACTTATTGACCACGGCATTTGTTTCAAAATTGATGATTTACCATATTCATACTGTTTTCATGTAGTTTGAAAAGTATTATAATTTTGTCACGAAGTATGTAACATATGAAAGAAGGTATCGGATAACCCATATAGTATATTTATTCTTAAGCTATCCATGTCCATGAGCACAGGTTAGAATGAAAAATTAAACTAAAGCCAATCATATCAAACATATTAAATACCAGCAATTAATTCCTTTAATAATAATTTTTAGAAAATTGACCTACCACAATCAATGGTGAATCTAATTAGGTTTGACATTAAGTTGCACTAACTAAAGTTGACATTGGAAAAATTGTACGATATGCATAGTGTAGAGATGTAGCATACTTCCTAGGTAAGTAATAATAAATTTCAACATTACCGAACCAAAGGCAAGTGTGAACAGTATCAAAGATTGCGTTCCACCAAAGACAATGTTTTCTCTTGTTTTACATTAGGTAGTGATTTTTTATGTGAGCTTCTTTTGTTTCAGCCAACTTTCCATGTTTTTTGTATTTTGAGAACAAGTTAACACATCGGAAACTAGTATAAAAAAATTTAAATTTAACAATCACTTTGTCGTCCACATTCCATCACGTAAATACATCAAGACTGTATCGAATCCAATTAGATATTCCGCTTGGATTGATGATCAAACGATTTGAATTGATTAACTCATCTGATGCACACAAATTCAATTTTACTAACACACGTTTTACATGAGCATCAGTCAGATGGTGCCTCTATGGGGGCATATAGAGGCTTCAACATGCGAAATAATAGCATAACTATAATAATATAGTTATAATATAGCTATAAGCTGTTATAGACCTTGTAATCCAAGTTAGGTTAATATCAAGGGAATGAGTTATATATGGTAAATCCAAAGTTTTAATACAACTCATAAGCATCCAAATAATTTCTGTAAAGTCTTTTAGTGTAAAGTAATTGTTTTTATAAGATTTTACCTACAAAAAGAGAAACATATAATGGTCTGATTTGTATGAGGAATTCGACAATTAAATAAATAATAGAAACATTTACTTATAGAACCTCTAAACGTGGGTTTGTGGCACGTTAAATTTTACGTATGATTAACCTTAAACTATTAAAATTTAGTCTATTGATAGAAGGTGCTAGTGAGAAACGATCTTGTTTGAAAACTACCATCCATCTACTTCTGGGACTCAACTCGAATTGAACATTTAGCGACAATATTAAAGAAAAAAATTGTTTCCAAAGTTAAAACAGTAGATCTTAAAATCAAAATTCCACCTCTGCAGATAAATATTCGATTTCAAATACACATCTTTTCACATCGTGTGAAGGGTATAAAATAAATACAGACACAGTGAACAAGATAAAACTATCAAAACAATTAAATCTTGGACAGAATTAAAAGAAACTAATGCCAACCGAATATGTTATGTTGAAATAAAGAAGAAAGTTGCCGAAAAGCTCTTTTGTGAACCTCACAGCTACTCACTAATATTATTGTTATTATTATTTGTTGCTTATGGCGGCGAGACTAACGTATAGCCGAACGTGCGCTTTCTATTTGCGTTGTATTCATTGTTTGTCGATGATAGATTGATGGTACAATATACAATATAAATGCATAGTAAGTAGGTAAGGTAGTATGTGTAAATATATAAACGAAAGACGTAAAGGTGTGTGGCTGTGTGCAGTGGCTCTGCGGTGACTAAATTTTATTAAAAACTTGGTAAATGGTAAAATAATTCAAGACGCATTTTGCATATAAAACTTCGTTTATTATTAAAGTTCGTTATTGAAGTGGTACCCAAAACGATGATAAAATTAATAATATTTTAATGCGGTTATGTGAATGTACTTCGGAACCTAAAAGTATTTGCACCTTTCAAAATTTCTCTTATATTTCATAGTTTCACCTTTGCCTTGATTTTAGCTGAGTTCATGTCTAGTAAGTTCATTAAAGTTCATATCTGGAAATGTGTGATACAAGTTTTAGTTGTTTATTGCTTGTGGCCAACTTATACGTTGGTCACATATTAAAAATTCTGTAATATACTTTGCAGAGGTATGCGCACAGTTCGATTTAAATAAATAAATTTATTTAGCATGAAATCACTGCAATTTGGATATTAGTCGTGAGTGGTTAAATTTAATTTAATTTTTTAATAATTCTTTGTTTATTCGGCCAGATTATTTTTTGTGTAATTAAAAGCAAACAATGAGTGTACTCGTACATACATAATTGCCTCGGTTGGTAATTAAAATTTTTTTTTTATTGTAATTTATCAAACTATACCATATCAACAGTGCACCGAATGCGCTTCTAATGTGGTGAAGCGAATCAACCTCAAGCCGACCTTAAACGTTAAACATTAATTGTCTAATTGGAAAAACAAAGGCTTCATGCACTTCACAGACATTAATACTCATATATTCAAAAATAATGCTGATTCAAAATGTTGTTAATAGCAAGAAAAATATGTATTATGTTGCCATGAATACATCAACATCTCAGTTTTACAAGCTTTTATTTAATTTGCAATTTGTATTTATGTATGTTCAAATTGTGTATCTCCATTTTTAAATATTTCTCAATATTTGATTTAGCTGAAATAATTGCAGACATATCATTTAAATTTTTCTTTGATATGGGAGTCGTAGCACCTTTCATATTTTAGAGCATCGGTTTTCCCTCGATGCATACATCTATACATATGAATAGAATATGTACAATATTTATACCAAACATTAAATTTTTAAAATTTTTGTTTGTCCGGCTGATGGGATTTTCACAGCTTTAAGTACATAGATGATATTTGTTATACATGTTAATGGGATCAGGATAAAATCACATACTGAATTTGGTAAAACTCGGAGGGCATGATACCCCGCCCACCATATTCGAAAATATTGCATAGATTTGAGGAACAGATGATATTTGGTATATATGTTAATAGGATCGGAAGAAGATCACTTCATGAGCTTGGTCAATGTCGGAGAGGGCAGTACTTCATTCGAGAATAATACTTGGAATGCATTTTAATGAGATTAGGAGAAGTAAGATCCATTGGAAAAGTGGCGATGGTTTGGCTGTCAATAGGGAGCAAACATACACATAACATTCATATCGACAATAGTTTTTACGGGGTGCAGCGAAGCGAACATGGTATAACTAGTGGCAGATTAAAATAAATTATATTTTTTTGTTATTTCTAGCATTCATATGCGTCAAATAATTGGTGCTATTGACCTTGATCTTGTTTTGTCTCTTATAAGGAATGCGTCCCACCCTCATTATTTTTTATCCGGCTGCCCTTTATATTACACCGAAGTCATCCAATTGCGTCATCTAGATGCTAACATATAACTAAATTGGTTTCATCCTATATAGGGTCATGACTCTAAACATATTTTTAGTTTACCCATTTTTCATTTGCAACAAACAATATAATTGCGATTTTAGATTTTCACCTATATGGGGCGCTACGAACATGTAATTTTTCAGGTGGATATTTTTTTATCATACTTACGACGTTTATTCATCTGGGTCATAGTCGATGTTGTACCAGTCCCAAGTGGTATTGAGTCTATTTTTCATATATATATTTGATATTTTAAGCATAGAGACGAGTTAATGATATAGTTTGTTGGTTACTGTGTATGTGTGTTTGAAGTCGTATGTTTTGTATTTATAAACAAGTACGTCATTTGCATTATCATTTTTAAATATTTCTCTATGAAAGGATTTCTTTAAAATACTTTCAAAAAGAGTAAACCGTTGAAACTGATTTTTGTTGTCTATAGAAGATAAATATCTATTGAACCATTTATTAGAAGTTATATTGTGATAAATGTAGAAAATTTTCAACTTTTAACGTGCTTTACAATTACAAAGCCAATATCTTTCGATCGACTGGACAAATACCTAATACCTTGGTCTTGTTAGAAAGGAAAAATTGTAAGTAAAACCTTTCGGAATTTAACACACTAAATTAAAACCCAATACAGGTTAAGTTGCAAAAACTCTGAGCGCCATTAAATTTACCAAAAAAGAGCAGGTTAACATAATTCAAATGTTTGTTTGTCCTTTCTCCATATTGCTCATTTCTTTGAATAGCAAACTGAAATTCATATGTCTCTTTTTATAGTCTTTACACGTAGTATGAATAATATTATAATTTTGTAACACATGAAATGAGACCGAATAAAGTATATATATCTTTTATTAGATCAGATGAATCGAACTGGTCATATGCGTCTGTCCCCAGTTCGTATGAATCAAAACTAGTTCCCCCAAAATTTAGTATGAAGTCCTTTCATGGTTTGAAACTGGATATAGGTTAGAATGACCGCGTTGTGAGACATAGAAAGTACAGCTGCCATACAAAACTAATTAAAGCAGTTAAATCAATTTAATAAAAACAATTATATTTCGTAAATAATTATTGCTCATTTAGGTGTGACATTGTTTAAATAACTAAAGTTGATATGGAATATATTTTACGACATATAAGGTTGAGGCCTAGATAGATAGAATATATAGCCATACAAAACTAATTAAAGCAGTTAAATCAATTTAATAAAAACAATTATATTTCGTAAATAATTATTGCTCATTTAGGTGTGACATTGTTTAAATAACTAAAGTTGATATGGAATATATTTTACGACATATAAGGTTGAGGCCTAGATAGATAGAATATATAGCGTAGTCAGCAAGTCTACTACCAAATTCAAGGGTTGCCCAGACAAAGGCAACTGGAAACACCACGACGATAACGAATTCGATTCTTCTTAAGAATTCGATTCTTGTGAAAGAATCTGTAATTTAAGCATAAAAAGTTATACAACATGACGAACATTTAATAACATTTAATTACAAGGCGGTTTTTACACTTGACGACGAGATACTTGTTTTTGTCGGGTCCACTGAAATTGAGAATTTTCATAATATTGAACTGCAGCGATATAGATGGAGCTGGCCTTGTACTTCCGCACATATTTTAAACAGCAACACTGAAGTTTTTTCGACGTTTTAGCTTGCTTTCTTTGCACGCTTAATGCACAAAAGCATTACAAAAGCTGCAAAAACAACTGTGTAGCATCAACAAATTTCACTTTCATTCACTTTTTCATTTCTCCTATTTATCTTATGTTATGCTTTGGCGCTAAACACGATTCAACCAACAGCCAATGCACTTTGCCAACGGCCGATGCCGACGGTTCGGGATGACCACTTGTGGACATGACGGGCCTGAAGAAAAAGTTAACAACTAAAATAATGAATACATTGACAGCAACTAAAACCACGGTTTTAAAGAGCAAAAACAGATAATTAAAAAAAAATATGTTCGGGTCTGTGCATTAAAACGATAAACTACAGATGACCAAGGATATTTGTATTTAAAAAAAAATTCTTACCAGCAAGTAATTACGAATCTTGTTGATGGCAGCACCAGCTCCTGAATGTGTTAATCCGTATTGATAGCGACATGATCCCAATTGGACCACAGTCGAAAATTCTGAGTTGCGTGATATACATCCATTTGATAAGTATTTATTAAGCAAGAACTGAGATATTCGATTTGACATTTGATTATGACGCGCACCGAAAACAACGCGAGCGGAATTGCTTAAACAAGCCATTTTAATATTATTTAATTTTTTTTAATATTATTAAACTTTTCGCAAATGTCTTGAACTGAGTTACGATCCAATTTCGTATTATATTGGTATATAAAAAACGTTTAAACCACTTCCAAACCAATTTTGCATTTATGTACGTACGATTGTATTTGAGAAATAAGTTATCGTTTTATTTAAAAATTCAACTCACACAATAAGTAATGCAACAATGGTTTTGTTTAAAAAAAACCCTAAGGTGTCGAGCGAGTTGCGTCTGGCACGATCAGCTTTAGTTAAGTGTCTGAAGCGTTGAGTGGAACTCAAAAGATCTAGCAGGTGTTTGCACGACGTTACGTTGCATGTGGTGAATATAACAATGCAAGAGTCAGCATAATGGTTACGCTTGCTCCAGCTTTCACATGGTGAAAAGGTTAGACTTTTAAACACGTTTTTAAATGAGCAATTTAGTTATAACTCATTTCCCGAGTCCTGACCCTAAAAATCCAAATTATATTATTATTTAACCGCTTATATTATTTATAAAACTGCTTTTAAATTTCTTTAACAATAATTAAACCGTTTAAACTTATTTAATTGTTAAAAAATTTTATTCGCGATGAGAATGTAGACATTTTACCGAATAACAAAGTATTAAACTTTAATGTTAGTTGAAACACCTTTACAAATTATAAATATATAATGTTTATAGGCTTGTCCGGAAATATGATGCGGGGAAAACCACTAAAGAATTTTATATTGATTTTAAACCAAGTTAGTTATTCAATAGACCGTTTTATTGTTTAGTCAGAAATAGTTTTACAAATTTTTACGTAAACAAAACTAAGTTGGAAGCAAGGCTGGCGTAAATAGATACAGCTGTTCGCATTCCATTCAATCTATCGTGGGTTGTGTACACACTATGATTTCTGTATGACAAACAGTTAAATTCCGAGCCACCACAGACTTGTTAGAGTTAGGTAATTAATTACATGTTCTGTGTGCAATTCAAATTAAATATTACAATCGCAGTATTAGTTAAACTATTTTCCCTTTTCTTATTTTTTTATAGTTAATCCTTTTGTATACCAACTCTTCACCAACTGTTTACTTACTCGCACTCACCTTAAATTCTCATCTGTATAGTCTTATTTGTACAGTCGATTCTCCTATTAGTGCAACCATAATGACTAACACGGTTGAGAATAGTAAGCAATAGGTATTGTAATCGTATTACGTGCTGTGTTGAAGAATAAAGTTTCTGCACCTAACTATTGTAAAATGTCACGTAAACTGCTTTTGATTGTTGAAAACTTTATATGTCGCGTGGAGCAGCTGCTTCTACCACATAATGTCCCGCCGCCAACATTTTCAACGCTACCAGCACCTTGTCAGACAGCATGGCACAGAAACGAAAACTCCATATTAGAGAAGAAGTTCGACGAGTTCTTACTTTGGGCTGTACCGAAACACAGGCGAACAATCGAGAAACGGTTAAATCGTAAATTTGGAAGCCCGGAATTATTTTGGAAGCCACTGAAGTTGAAGTCTAATATACGCAGCTGCCAACAATGCGGCCATGATCATGAAGTAGGCGTACTTTGTCGTAAGCAATATTTTAATTTATGACCATAAAGCAAAATGCTAATAGCATCCTGAATTGCAGCTAACTGCTATGATAAAGTTCGCCAAGAAACCAAGCATATGCAGGAACGCATACAGAATCAGCTTGGCCTTCAGCCAGTAGAGCAAGATGTAGTCGTTCTTTATGAGGGCGAGCAGAAAGAACACCTACAAGAGTCATTGAAAGGAAAACGTATTATTGAAATGCAGAAGGCAAGGCCAGTGTGGTTTACCAAAAATCTATTGCAGAAGACATCGCAGCAACATACAGCAAGCACTGATGCAAAGGAACTAAAACCAACAAATCTGGGTTGAAAAGTAAACGTGTGGTTAATCATATTTATATAAATATACTACAAACGAATATTGTTAAACTGCCAATTTTTTATTTTGTTTAAAGATAGTACCAGCTTCTTGGCGTTGAACTAAAAATCCATTATGAAAGTCACAGGCACTCATAGCTTTCCTTCCTTGCAAACGTAACTGAAAAACTTCTACACATGATAGGTCAGCGCAACACACTACTAACGATCGACGATTTCTTTCGTAGAAAAAGGCTCCGGGAATTTTCGCCTTATTACAAGTATCAGTTTCGCTCAGTCTTACATCTAGTAGCTCAACTTTTATATCGAGGTATGTCGTGGTTAAAAACCTATAACCGTGTAAAGCCCTAAAGCGGTTATATAACGTCAAAGCGTTCATTGACCAGTTGACTTCAGATAAACATTTAGTAATTTTGGGAGCTGAAAAAATTTACTTTTTAAAAATGATTATGCGAAATACACTGATATTTCATAATTACCATAGGTTGCATCTTCGACATTTTGTTTTTGTGGGTTAACAAAAGTGGTTGGAAATCCGTTGATCGTTTCAACCAGCAGTTTTGCTCCGAATTCCGCCAACTTTGGGTGCAACTCGGACATTAACATATTCGGAGTTATGGCGACAACTCGCTGCGCAAGAATCTATTAGAGGAGTTTGGACTTTAGAATCGAAATATATTTTTCCAATTTGAGTCACTTACATCGCCTATATCAAAATGCTGTGGTTCAATCTTCATTATCGATATGCCTGTCTCAGTATCACCATGCATTATTGCATGTATGATAGGAGATGCTCCTCGCCAACGCGGAAGCAGACTAGCGTGTACATTAATCATACCACTGAAGGGAACGTAGGAAAAAAACAATTAGTTGCAAATAAAAATATTACATATCAAACGATAGATTACAACATACTAAGGAAACGATTGTATAATGGTTGCAGGCAGTAGATGACCAAACGAAACCACAACACCCAGGTCATATTGTGGGAAGTGCTCACCAAAACTCATTGGCCACCGATAAAGTTCAAGATTTTCCTGCTCCGCATAGCGCCGAACACAGTTGATAGGTTTCTTAAAAGATGTGACCACGCCTAACAAAGATTTTTGCTCACTATAAAAAAAAAATTAATTAACTTTGAAATTACTGTGATTTGTAATTAAATAACTAGAAGATTTAGAGTCGGTTACACAACCCTTTAGACTCAAATGTAGAGATTCTCAAAGAACTGTTTTTAAAGTTGGAAAAGTTATGAAAGGCAAACAGGCGGACATATAGGTCTAAGTGACCTGATCAAGAATATAAGCTGTATTTTCAACATTGCAAAGGAATACCGCCGTTAAAGAGATGAAGGTGAAGATTTTGATATTAACTTATTCTAGTGTTACTGATCCTTACATTCTGTTCGTGCTCGCGACGGTAATAACAATAAGTCAACCAGCTAAAGGAAATCTTATCCTCAGTCAGCGACTGTATTGGTAAAATATAAACGAGTATAGACACATTTGTACATTTAAACATCAGCCATCGCTTCTAAAATACTTTAATACATCTTACACAAATCAATTCTCCAAATACGACTTTTTCATCATTTTACCCTAAATCTTACCAATTCTTGTGCAAAGATTTCAGACTTGGAAGAGAAAAGCTGTCTGTACCGAAAAACAGAATTCTCAAAGGTGTTTTTGTTGTAACGCTTCGTCCTGGTAATGGATTTAACACTTTTCTCCTATATTTATAGAAATTTTTCAAAGTTTTATTAAACGAGTTAATGGATAAAGACAACATAACCAAATGCAACAACACTACCGGCTCGCTGACATTATACCCGGTGTAAACTCGAACGTACCATAAAAAATGTACAGACCGTACACTAAATGAGCAAAAGACAAGTGAGATAGCACTATTTATTATGCTCTTATGTGCTGTACTACAGTAATATTGTACCTCGTACCAATAATGTCAAAACTATATCTTTATAGATAAAAAATACGTGTCACGTTGTTTGTCCGGGATGAACTCCGAAACTATTCAACTGATTTTGATTTTTTTATTTGGCTGGATTTGTGTCAACCTAAGAAATAGTATAAGTATTATTTGAATTTATTCATGGTCGGAGAAGGCGGTAAGCGATAAACTAAAATCGAAGTATCTTCCGTCTATTTAAGGGTCGGGTATGATCTATGTATATACGTGTTAATGAGAGCGGAATAAAATCACTTCATTGGTTGGTCGAGGTCAGAAGTGGAGGTACGCCTGCCCCCGTATAAGCGATAAAATAATTCAACATATTTTTGCAATAGTTTGAGGTACGGGGACGATATTTGGTATACGTGTTAATGGAATCGGGAGATGTAACTCTAAAATTTTTAGTCCGAATCTGAGGGAGCTATGCTTCACACTCCCTATTGAAAGCGATACACAAAATTCATCATATCATTGCATTGATTTTTGAGGTACAGCGATGAAATTTGATATGCATGGTAATGGGTAATGGTAAGGTCCATTGGACAAGTGTAAACAGTTTGACTTCACTGGCCGCGGGTGGTGTTCCCCTACATGTTGCGATGTGGTCTAACAAAAGAGAAACACCGAGGGTTACGTACCAGAGCACGCGGGGTCGACTAAAAATCGTACCATGCTATTGTAAATCTAATATTGTAAAATTAGCCTTGAAAAATTTCATTCGCGGCGCTACCTTAACTTTACAAAAGGAAGACAAAGAGGTTGCTTAGTAATGCAAGACGGGTCCCCTAGTATTTATATATATACTATTTTATGTAATACATTTCATATTTTGACTACATTTTAATAATACGCACTGTGTGAAGAGTTTAAAAACAGCATTAAATTACCATTTTTTTCAAGCTTTTTCACTGAAATAGCATCTTCTTTAGATTCATCTTTTAGATATTATCGGGATTATGCTTATGGACTTACGAGCATTTGTGAATTTTGATTCACAACATTCGAAGAGGATTATAATATATTTTAGTTAATCTAGTATAGAATCTAGTGGTAAACGAACTACTTAATAATTTTCGCTGGAAAACTTCCAAGACAACTGCATATGCCGTTAAAAGAAGTACTACGATGTGCCACAGAGGCGCCGGATTAAGTATAAATGCTAATTAGATGATCCTTATTCTTAGACCCAACCCTAAATAAGCGCAACACCACTTAAACTAAAAAAAAAAATAAAGTAAAATACCATGGGCAAATATTGGACAGCAAACTGACGAAAGAAGAACGTTGAAGTAATGTCGATGTAAATCGCCACATTTCGGGCGGACCTGTTAAATGTTGTAGGCTGCCGTCTGCAGGCAATTTTTGAACATTCTACAACTTAATTAATCTAGTTAATGGAAACTTTTAACTTGTTTTTAATAAAGTTTAACTAATTCTTATTTTTGTGGACATAGTGAAACTCTTCAAATAAAAAGCAATCAGGAGTCAGTGCTGCTAAGAATCGAAATTAACAATATAAACAGCTGATAGTGTTGTAGTGCGTCACACACATACACGGATTGCATTGCATTAAAGTATTTGGTACTAAAAAATGAATAATAGAAATCCTAAATAAGTGACTTTGTCACTTCATTGTAGTTATAATCATGGAAACTCCAGCTGACAAGAACTCATTCCGGGACAAAAAAACAAATAACTTTGCAGCTTTGCAGGTTCAACTTTAATAATTATTAATGCAAATTATTGTTTCAATTTCTTTTATTTGCAGGTTGCTTTGCAAACAATGAAAGAGCGATGTGTTCATTTACAGCGCCGTCTCTCAGAGCTAGAAAATCAAAGGCTCCATGAAGATGTTGAAAAGATGAAAGATAAGCGAAGTGAACAATACGCTGAGGGAATATATGTTGAAAGTCTTCAAAAGCAAGTGACGGAATTGAAATTACAGAAATCCCGCCTTACAGAACAGATAAACATGGTATCCGACGAAAACCGTAGGTTGTGGTCGCGGTTGTCTCAAATGTCAAAGATCAGTGACTTGGTACATAGCAGTGGTGATAACCAAAATCTAATCCGATCAAAAACATTTACACAGCATTCGCCAAACCCTTATTTGCGTCAGAAACGTATTTCAGGTGCACAGAACGATTCTAGCCTTGAAGAAATCGCTTTAGTTGATGTAGGTGCTGGTGAATCCATTGCTAGTTCTGATGAAGTGGAACTGGACTATCCTTACGTACAAGTAGAAAACGTTGTGGTTGTTACTGAATCGGAGTTCAATATGGACGCAAAACGATGTATGGAGGGCTTACAGGTATTGCGACGAGAGGCATTGAAGCAACAAGAGCTTTTAACTCTGTTAGAATCAAAAAAAAAGGGTAAGATACAATAACATTCTTGTAATGTACTAACATAATATTGTCCTCTGCAGCTCTTCAATATTGTTGCCCGCAATGTGAATTAAAAATTGATAAACCCGAAATGGCCGATAAGAGCCTTGAAACTGACGACAGCCTCTTCGAACTAAAAAATAGCAATAACGGTTGTCAAACTTCTAAATTAATTGATAACAATTTGCGAAGGGTGTCGTCTCCGCATCTTAATATTTTGCAGGAAAAAACCAATGCCGATGCAGTTGATAAAACTTGTCCCATGTGTGGTAAAAATTATACGAAAATGGTTTCATTCAAAGCTTTCCAGGAACACGTGGAGATGCATTTCTTAGATGATTCAATAGAGCTCGAAGGCAGTATGGAGCGCAACTTCGAGTTTATCTCACATGCAGTTGGCGATTTTTGACATTCAGCGCAACGAAAAATAAATGGGGATATTGTTCAAGAAGCCAAAAACCTTTCTACTATTCATTGATCAATGAAATGTGTGCTAAACTTTTACAATGCAAACAAAAAAATAATAGTATATAAGAACATGAAAAATAATGTAATAAAATATATCGGTTAAAAGCACTATAACATCAATTGAAAATATGGTTTGCTCATTTGTATCAAGAATTGCTCTTCACACTGTCAACTCTAACAATAAAAAAATAATAATAGACATGGCCCACTTCTGCATTGACAATTGAACATTAATTTCAAAGAGTTTGACAGAGCGTTATATATATTGTCAATAAAATATGGTATTGTGTATTGAATAAAAATACAAAAGTGTAAACATGAACGCGCTATTGTTTATTAGTGTCAAGCTGACTTCAACAAGAAATTCAATTGAAGTCATCTGGAATTTAAATATTGCATTGTGTTGACAATTTTATAAATAAAAACAGTATTTTTACATAATAAGTCAAAGCGTTAAAACAAGTAAAGCCCGTATTGAGTTGCTTAGCTAACGTAGTACAGTGATAGAGATTTCGAATAAAAAGGGCCAAATTGTCTTCTTTTGCTTTTGAGCTTTCTAAGTTTTTAAGTTATGCAAGGTCAAAGGGACGGATTTCACTTTTGTTAAGGTGAGCTATCGCCGAGAATGAAATTTTGAAGTGTAATTTTACAATATTTGATTTATCATGGCTAGCTACGATTTTTAATTGACCCTGCATGCTGTGCTACGCAACCCTTTATTGAGACCACATCACAACGTTAATATAGTGACTATAAATTCTCCTGCTGTTAGCTTCTATCGCCGTATCACTCTCACCTACTCATCACACTCTCTACCAGAGCGCTCACCCTCCCGAGGCTAATTTCTTAGACTACCGGCTATCACAATCCTTCAGCATCACACGCCAAAACCTTTCGCATTAAAGTCATGTGAAATATTATCACCTTTTGTGATTTTTGCACTATAAGGTTCATTTCGACTCCGCCGCCTCGCATCGTCAGAATCTATGGTTATTTTTTCTATGGTTATTTTTTTAGAAGCTAAAACTGAGGCTGTGGAAACTACGGCTGTGATTTTACTTATGTAAAATTATTGGTTATTTCAGGTTGTAAGCTCAGCAACACTAGCTCAATGAACTCAATATTATCCACAACACATTTATAAAGTATATAATAAATAAAAGTAATTAACATCTTATTGGGATGAGTCATACGAAGCAATAATGGTTTAAGAAACAAAAACCATAAAAGCGGCCGTATTTCAAAATAAAAACTTACTCTACACAAATTCAAATGGTTATAGTATATAGCTGCAAGGTAAACCTATAGTAAACTTACCACCCAGTTACTTAAAAATATATATTTATTTTTTACTTTCTACTACTTTTCTATCTAATTTTACAACTCTTTGTAAATCTGTTTTGCATAAAAGATAAAGTCTAGAATATATACTCGCTCGTATGTACATTATATAAAACCGATAAATCGAAATTCGATCAGCCAGGTACGTCAAGACATTTTATTGACTTCTTCATATATCTAGGTAAAATTAAAAAAAAGGTTATAATAAAGATCCATTCATATTTAAATTATAAATTTTCTGACTTTGGCCCAAATATGGAAATGCATTGTTTTAGACCGGTTTTAAAATTGGAACACACGCCCATTTCTTCTGTTCTTATCATTGTTTTAATTTTACTTTTTCTCCAACCGTCGTAAATATACACTTATATAAATGCATAACACATATTCAAAACATCCATAAAAATTAAATGCTTACGAGTATTGATAGACACAAGTTTTAAACTAATTCTCTGAGCGCAAAAACAAATTAAATGTTTCCGTTATCGGTAAAACGAATTGAAAAATCGGAAGAAAAGTAGTTTCGTATATAGTTTGGCGTCACCAAACGACCACTATATAAGATTTACCGAATCTGCAAAGCATTTCAGTCATCGAGCGTAGTCGTTACACATACCACGCGTATAGTTGCTTTGTTTTCCATTTGTAATTGACTTGAGTTATGAAAAATAGTTTCCATCATTCGTTAACTTTTAATTTGACGTGACAAAATATTTTACCTGCGTGTAACACATAAAAGCCTCATACAATTAATTTAATCACTTTGAAATTTAATCGTGTTAAAGTATCACTATTGAAGAACGGTTATAATGATGACCCAGAGTGCTTTTCAAAAGCTCTTTCTTCTCTTACCTCTTGCCTATCCGAATCAGCCAGGTAATCAATCAATCAATTAATCAATCGTTCACTGACAATAAAATCAAATTTTATTTAAAACGATTGTAAAAAAAAAACATTGAAACTAATTTAAATTTATGTAGAAAATAACTTGCCTCTGACGGCATCATCATTAATCTAACGAAAGTGAAATCTGGTAACGGCTTATGTTTTGTTTTCTCACATAATTGCGAATTTAAAGATTCCAATGCTTTAACTTTCTTCATTTAGGTAATCCAAGCACAGAGGGACCAAATGGTTCCTGGAACTATGATAAGAATGGTGCTGATTGGATTGGCACTTGTGAATCTGGTTTACGTCAATCGCCTATAGGGCTCAGTTTGTCTAAAGTAAGTTAAAATAAAGTTTATCTGAAGTAAGAAGTAGTACAATACTCCACAGAGTATTAATGAAAAGGGAAATATACATTTAACCTAGTGTCAGTATGTATTGACTGTAATTGCATTTGAATGTCCCAATTTACAAATTGGTGTGATTTTGCGTTATTTTTCATAAAAATAAAAGTGGCAACGAAATGCGAACAAATAGTTGACGTACGTAATTTTTGTTAGCAAATTCTGTCAAATAAAGAGGAATTTTTCATAAATTTTCCGAATGACATGGTTATGACATCAATTTAAAGCAAAGTAGTTTTAGTCGCCAATTTTGTTTTGGTGTGCGTTGGCAAATTTTATGAATATGAAGACAGTTTAGTGGGCAAATTTTCCCAATAAACAATACCTACCAGCACAAAACGATTTATTCATATCAACAATTATTTTTTATGAACATACATTTACTATTACATTTTCAGTCTATTATAACACCACTACCGCGCATAAACTTTGGTAACTACGATATACCACTGCGCGCACCTATTGTTCTGGAGAACAACGGACATTCAGGTGAGTGCACAGTATTTCTTAAAAATCTTACCTAATATCGGATTATATTTTAGCGAACATAAATTTACCGGAGACTCGAAATGGCCAGCGTGCTTTCATTAGAGGCGGCATGCTGAAGGGAGACTATGAGGCCGTAGGGGTCCATTTTCACTGGGGTTCAAAATCTACCCGTGGCTCAGAACATGTAATCAACCAGCGTCGATTCGACGCTGAAATGCATATTGTACACAGAAATACTAAATATGAATCTACAGAGGAAGCATCTAAGCACTCTGATGGCGTCGCAGTGCTTGGCGTTATGTTGAAAATCGTCGATGTTAGTGCTTTAGTTTGTGTTTAAAAAACCATCTGTAATGGTAATTTTATATTTCAGTTTCCCAATCGTGTATATCCTGGTTTAAACAAAATCTTTAATCATGTGCCGCAAATATCTGGATATCAGTCAAACACCAAATTGCCTGGAACTCTGACTGTTGGCCAACTAATTGGTGATCTTGATACACGACAGTTTTTTACATATAAAGGCTCTCTAACGACTCCCGAATGTGCACAAGCTGTTACTTGGTTCGTGTTTCCCAATCCGTTGCCCATTCCACGTAGCCAACTTTCCAAATTGTGGGAAGTCGAGGACGAAGAAGGTAGACCATTAACAAACAACTATCGCATACTTCAACCACGCAACAATCGCCTAGTCTTCTTCCGTTCTTCAAAAGATGTAAGTCAAGTTTATTTGGGATGACAGACCGCATAAAGCACAAATTTTTTACTTAGCACATAATTTATTATATATGTATGTATTATACGTAATTCCAAAGAGCGATTGGATTTAAGTGAAATAATGTAAATAAAACGCTAATTTTTCAATATTAACCATTGCAATTTTGCCTTATTTTCTACGAGTAATAACAGCATTCTGAATGCTGTCATAAACATTTTGAAATGATCTTCTTCAGCCAATGAGCTACGGCGTATGGTTCAACCACACATACGAACGAATCGTCTTTTATTGGTGATCATTCAGTTCTTGAATTTGAAAAAATAAATTAAATTTATTGGAAAAGAAATATAGTATCCTCAAATTATTAAAATTCGACGGGTTCACAATTTTTAATTCTATACCTCAGATTTATACCTTGTATTTTTGGAATAAGCAATATCACATTTTGGAAAGTTTGATTTGTTGGCTCAAAATGTTCCAGTAATTTGAGTACAAAAAGAAAAGCAATTTTCCTTCATAATGGCATTGAACAATCTATCAGCATAACTTCTGTTACTTCTGTGCAAAGTTTTTCCAATTCCCAATTGCTTATTCTCACTAACGAGTCGAAAAATTAGTCGAAGCAATTTTGAGGAAATATCTGGCCGGCTTTATGTGAAATTCTTAAAAATTAAAAAAAAAAAAACAATTAAAAAACCAATTTATTTCGTAAGCTGTCGCAATGTGAATATTTTGCCAATGCTCCATCTTTTTGCCTTGGAGCTATACTGATATTGTCCTATGGCTGCAGCCTATAACACAATTCGACAATACAATAGTGCCATCATTTACTGATGGTTCCAATATCATTTTTCGTTCGGAGGTATTATGCGTTTCATCGCCTCCATATAGGATAGAAAAATCACTGCTCCATACTCTCAGTGACTCTTGAGCATGTGAAACCAGACTTCCATTTTCGTTTTTACAGAAAGTTTCTCAATTATGTCACGTTCCTCTCAATTTCCTCAAACTAATACCTTTCTTGCTCCTTTTTCTTGCGTTTCCGTTTCTCTCGATATCGCTCTCTAAAAGCTCGCGTTGTTCCCGAATACAAAGTTCGCTGATAGGCGGCGTTCTTCTCTGCAGTAGCCTAGCGATACTCACAGCACGATCAATTTGATTGAATAAATTTTGGGTCAGGACTCAGCCCTGTAGCGTTGAGTATATTGAGATGTTGAAATCTGGTGCTGCTAACTACAATGTTCCGACTTGCGGCGAAATCTATTATCCTTCACCATTTTGACATCGTGTTTAGGACAGCGCTCGCAAAGACGGTCCAAGCGATCATAAAATTCATCTTTAGCATCGTTGTCTATCTCTTCCGTCAGGGCATATGAACAAATCAGGCTTATATTAAAATATTTAGCATTGATGCGTGTCGTGGCCAGACGTTCATCAGCAGGTGTGAATGTGGAGACGAGGCTAAGTAGTTCCCAATTTACCCCGCGATCGCATCCAAATTCGTGCTTACTCTCACGGCAGCTATTGTAAAGCTTTTTTAGAGCAGCCGTATCCTATCCATCGTATTTCCTGGATTGCAGCCTTGTTTTAATCAACCAGCTGCATATTTACTCCATTACTATTAAAGGTTCGGACATTTTGTATATCCTCAAATCGTGGTTTTCATATCGTTTGCCGAGGTCGTTATCATAGGGGTGTCTTATCCAAGACTCCTTTCGTTTTCATTAGAGTTATATGTATATTTTGACGGTGGCAGGGGCCAAACTCTCATAGTTTGCTCATCTCCAAACGGCTGGTAAATGGTCACCCAGGAGGTACATGGCCCAACGGACGTTTCTACGCTCCATAAGCCGTTTGCAAAAGAATCGTTATTGGTCATTCCTAAATGAATAGCATTCACCAGCTTTTCTCACAATATGAACTTCTACAAACGACCCCATCTCCCAAGAATAATTAAGAATATATACTTTATAGAGTGTGCTACTCCTCCTTCTGATAGTTACATACAGCTCTATTTATACTCTTTAAGGTCTAATGCTCTAAAAGGAGAAAACCAGAACGATCGGTATTTAATTGAGAGTTCCAACAAAAAAAATTTATATAATGTTACAGCCCATAACTGAAAGGATACTGTATCTACTCCATAGCTGTTGTAAAAGTATTGGGGCTGTATTTTTCTAGATAATAGATCTATCGTAAAGGAAATTTCTAGATAGATTACAAAAAACAGCTACGCAAAATTTTAAATCGTTAGTTTAGTTATTAATACACGTTTCCATACATAATGTTAATGTGTTTTTAATGATCTGAGTGCGCAAATTACAACTGGATATCTGGGTAACCATATTTATTATATACAAATTGCAATTATAATTTGCAGAAATATACACTAAACACTGATATTTATTTAACTAAGCCTAAATAAGTAAATAAAATATATATTTTATACAAAAAAGCTAAAGGGTTCTAAGTTACCAACACCATTTTCCCCCTTGTTATGAGCACAATACAATATTTCTAGACGATACTTGGAATAATTATTAGCTCAAGGTACAAAGTAAAAAATACACCCTTCGACTTTTAAGTTACATGTGATGGTTTTCGAAGTAAGATGTTTATGTAAAAACTCAGAAAGGAGGAACAGGTTTTGAAGAATTAGCACGTTCATTACATACTATTATAATGCAATTCTAATTATATATTCTGTATAGGGCCATTGTAGAATAAAATTGTTTGTACAAATTTTTATTCAAGACTTTTGATGCCATCTGCATTCCGAAGTTATCAATTTGTCTGATTAGATTCAATTCAATATTAAGAAAATTTATGCTTTTTAGAGAGTACTATAGGGGTGAGCAGAGTATAAAAACAGGATAAACAAAATATTACGAATTTTTTTTTAAATAAAACAAGAACATATGCTATCGTAAGATTATACATTTTTATACCCTTTACTTATAGCGTGAAACAAACTTGTAGCACAACAATCTAGTTATGTTCATCTATGATTAGGTATATTTAGAATCCGTTTTGATATGACACACCCACATTTAGTACTTGCTTGATACAAAGCCATCGGTCAGTGGTCAGATTTGATATATAGAGGTTCGTTATTAAAATCATTTTCCATTAAACTTAAATGTATTGGAATCGTGTAGATACATGGTTTTTCATTGTGAACTATGGGTAAATATGTATATTAATTTTAACCAATGTGTATAACAGCCGAAATGATGATGTACTTTAAGCGCTTATTATAAT
This sequence comes from Leucophenga maculata, assembly GCA_035044805.1. NCBI lineage: Eukaryota > Metazoa > Arthropoda > Insecta > Diptera > Drosophilidae > Leucophenga > Leucophenga maculata. Next base: position 1,325,635 of record JAWNNP010002997.1, read on the forward strand.
TAGGTAGTAGGCACAGCGACCTAATACTACAAATTTAACATGTGCTCTCCAAAAATTATTGATCATATTCTTAAGATCCAATGTTTTCTTCTCATTATTCTGCAAAGCAAAATGATTCTGTATAGTTGTTCCGATGCAAAAGTATAAAGATATTTGTTACATATCAGACTATCCCTTACAGCCAACGAGATTCAAACATGGATATATCCACTCGATATTTAAACTGATCAATAATGTATATTCTTAATGAGGTCTGCCATGCCTCCTGGACAGTTACATATATTTGCACAAACTACGCATACTCTCTTAGACTGCGGATACAGGGTACAAAAAGACACAAGGTTCATTGACTTTGAGCTTCTTGAGTATGATATCAGTCAATAGCTAGTACTTAGCAGCAGTATTGTGGAAAATAGCATTTAAATATGCGGTGAACCAGAATGTATTCTCTTTTGTCCCTCCTTATACTTGATCTCTAATAACTGGATAGATATCCACCCATTAGCTTCGTTGGAGTTTGGAGAAACGCCGTGTGGAATGTAGACAGACATCTAAATTTAATGAATATCTATAGTATGTGTAGTTGCTAAGAGATAGTAGAAAGAAGGAAGCGCCGTCGCACCGCATAGAAAATACATAAAACTCTAAGGTTATTACATGCATGCTTAATTGGTTTAACACTATTGAACACACTTTACTGCAACATAAGCATAACTAATCTTATATAAAATTCAATAAGGTGGCAAATGATAAAAAAATTTTCTTTAAAAATTACTAGTTTTACTCCTTTTTATTTTTCATTTAACTGGTACTCTGCAAGAATTTTTATACAAATTCATAAGAATCAAATTTTGTTTTATAGTGTAATTTCGTAGCTTCGTCGCCGTTTTTTTGTTGCTGTAGATCCAATCTAGACTATAAAATGATCTGCAAAGCGAAAAGATGCTTTAGTTTTCATAGTTGTTCCGAAGCGATAGTATCAAGAAATGTTTTTTATAACAGAAAGAATATGTTTCTTATTTTTGCTGTTGCCGCTGCAAGTACTTTGCAGTGACAGTCAGACTGCAAATGAACAATTTGTTCAGCGAATATTCAATGGAGTTAAAAATCCTTCGAAAGATGCAGATGGAGAAATAGTTTGCGATCCAGGCAGCTATAACTATGATCAAAATGGTGATGATTGGTCAGGCACTTGTCAAAGCGGTCTCCAACAGTCCCCTATAGAATTAAATATTTTCAATGTAAGTATAAATATGTAGTGTGCTAGGATAGTTAAAGCCTTGTTATTAATAAAATGTACTTATTTTAGTCTACTATTTCGTCTGTGCCTCGAATTAGATTTCGAAATTATGAATATAAGCTGCGGTCACCCCTAACGCTTATTAATAACGGACATACAGGTTTGAAAGTTACAATTGGCACCCAAATTCTAATTTAACAAGTGTTTTGTATTGACAGCACAATTGGAACTGCAACCAAGAGATGAAAGTAGAAGAGCCTATATTACTGGTGGCTATCTGCGTGGCAAGTATGAAGCGCAAAATGTCCATTTCCATTGGGGCTCTCGTAATTCAAAAGGCTCTGAGCACACTATTAATGGAGTAAGATATGATGTCGAAATGCATATTGTTCATAAAAATGCACGTTATAGTACTGTGGATGAAGCTTCGACTCAACCAGATGGACTAGCTGTACTAGGAGTAATGATTCGTGGAGTACCGGTAAGAAATTGCGACTTTCAAACTTGTATACTATTCGCAAATAGTGCGAACAGTAAATTAATTTTTACTCACAGTTTGTCACAGAGAGAAGGGCCATTCAAATTCACATTAGCTAAATATATGGTGAGATGCTTGTCTGTGTATGGTAATGATACTATGAAACCCTTAATATTCATTAAATCGGTCCAAAATTTTTCTTTGAGACAGCCATATGTTATAATACCTAAATCAATAGCTTTGATGGAAAACATGTTTGTTTTTCGATTTCCACTAAGTTACAGTTTACTTATGTTTCATGTCTCTCCATTTCTATAACTTAACATATCCATTCCAGTATAATGTTCGACCTACTCGGCTGGTAAACATTTTTGATAACCTTCCGGATATAGTTGACTGTGGTGACATGGCAAGTATAAGTGCAAGCATGTCCGTCGGTGATCTTCTTGGCAACATAGTTACGGGTCAATACTTCTCATATAACGGTTTGTTAAGATCTGCTAATTAAATTTTTGGCCATTTTTAAATTTGTTTTGTGTGTACAGGGTCACTAACTACACCAAACTGTGCTGAGGCAGTTGGCTGGACTGTATTCACAGATGTAATGGAAGTATCCCAAAAATACATAAAACGGTTTTGGAGCCTAAGAGACAATAGAGGACAACCGTTGATCAACAATTATCGCAATTTGCAAGATATATTAAATCGGACTATATACTATAGATCACTTAACAACTATATATAATTGACTACGACGCATGCTCAGCCAGAATAAATAAATATATTTTTTCAGATTACAGATATTCTAGTTACCATTAGACACAAGGATGCAATTATATTTTATATGCAGAATAAATCAATTTATTTATATGAACTAGAAGTATACAAAAACATTTTGCTCGAAATTTTTCCTAAATACAAACATATTTTTTTAATTATAGTTTTTTAATAGAGCATTTGGTTTATAAGTCATTTATAAAAAAAAATTACCTGTACATATTAATTGAAAGTTTTTTAAATTAGATTCGCTGGTATGAGGGTAGCAATTACGTCATGTAACTCAGCAATTACCCTCATCAAACACTATTCAACACAATCTAACCAAATTGGATGTGATAGAGATACAGAAACTAATTTTATTTCAAAAAGAAGATGTATTTTTGGCGTGGAAAAACCGCGTAAGTGGAGATATTCTTAGCTCTGCGGTAGACAATGAACTTTTTCATTTAATAAACGTTCCAGGCTTTTTTTCTACCAGAAATCAAATGCAGTGTTCGCAACAAGAGTTTTTTAACTACGACAAGCATGGGGATGATTGGGAAGACATTTGTCTATGCGGTATTAAGCAATCTCCTATTGAATTGTCTAGTAAATCGGTATGTACGTAAAAATTAGAAGGAACTTCATCGAATAGAATTTCTGCGGCACAGAATGAAATGTTTGTTTCGACAAAAAAGTATATTAAAAATGGGTTTCCAAATATTTTTTTAATTATAGGCAATAGCGTGTTCTTCCGATCCAATCAACTATATTAATTACGATAAACCACTCCTAACTCCTTTAGTTTTGACGAACACGGGACATACAGGTGCGTTAATTTAATTCGTAAGTTTACCTTTTTTTGCGCATTTGTTTAAATACGGAAAAACGTAGCTGAGATCATCATCACGAATACTGAAATGGGTCCAGCGTTTATTAGTGGAGGTGGGTTAAAATCGCTTTATTTAGCTGCAGCACTTCACTTTCATTGGGGATCAAATTGTAAAAAAGGATCAGAACACATTGTTGATTCTCAACGATTTGATGCGGAATTGCATATTGTTCACAGAAAAGTTGGATGCAAGTCGATGGAAAAAGCTTTGCAATGCTCAGATAGTTTCGTTGTCCTAAGTTTGCTGCTTAACTGTATAGAGGTTGTATCAACCTAAAATGTTTACAAGAACTGGGCCTATTAAATTGATTTGTTATAGGATTTCAATGATGAGCAATCAAACGGCTTAGGTGCCATACTTAAAGAGGTTAAGTATATAACCAAGTGTAATGCCACCTCAAACATAAAGTCGGAGTTAAGCCTGGGACTGATCTTGGCGAATACGGACAAAGCAAATTACTATACCTATCAAGGTTTGAATTTTAACCACATTAGTTTTGGACCAGATTTCATTTAATCCTAATTCTAGCAGCATAGTCCTGGGGGGAAAAGTTTTGCAATTCGACTGACGTAAAATATTCAAATAGTCTGTTAAATTGTAGGTTCATGGCAGAAAAATAAATCAAGTATACCAATATTTCATATGGAAATGTTGGCAGCAAGAGAGCAGCGGTTCATTTTTGCAACGTATCTTAGTAGGGTAACATTTTGAAGCAATTTTTTTTCAATATTTTTAATTAAAGTCCGTTTAAGTAAAAATATGAAAAAATGTACAGAAGACATTTTTAAATTTAATATGCATCTTTGAAATTTATCATGTAATCAAATCTTCATATAGATATATGACCTAGTCTATAAAATGGAGGGAATTTCCACCTTTATCGATTCGATTTTTTAACAATTTTCGTTGAGTTTGAAGATTGTAAACATTGGAGACTGCCACCATCTAAACCTACCCTTAGGGTTAAATGAAATTTTCTGGTCGAAAGTTTTGTCTACTATGATAATTCATTATTTTTATATAAGGATCGCTAACAACGCCACCATGCGTCGAAGGAGTTCGTTGGTTTATTTTTACCAAACCCGTAGATGTACCGAAAACACATGTAATTACGTAAAGTAATATTCGCCTTGATTACTTCATTTTATCATCTTTACAGCTCGAATTCTTTTGGCAATTATTAGACGTGCGTGGAAAAGCTCTTGTTAATAACTATCGCAACATACAAAGTCATAGCTCCCGCCATGTCGTTCTGAGAGATATACAACTGAACAACTGATTGATTTTTTTATATGTATGTTATGTCAAAAACAGCTGCTACCAATGCAATAGATAAAAAGTGTGAAAAATTTCTTTGTGAATAAAATGTAAAATATATTTGGCAATTATGAAGAAATCAAGTGAAGAAGTACATAACGAGCATGAAGCTATATGGGTACGCCAAAGTGAACAAAAGCGAATGTCGGAAGCAGAGAACAGCTTGGATGGGAAACTACCCATTGTTTATTCAAAAAAATATGATGTACATTTTGGAGGATTAGAGAAACTGCATCCGTTTGATTCTTCGAAAGGACGCCGAATACAGAAGGTGTAACTAGAGTTATGCTCTAAAAGCAAATATCAATTTTAATGTGAAATGTTTCATACTGTTAGTTTTTATGCCAGCTGCTGGACATCAGCGTTGGTCAATTTTATGCACCGCCAGAAGAGATTAGTAAACAAGAACTTGAACGTGTACATAGCTATAAATTTTTAAACTCTCTAAAATGGAGCGTGAATGTCGCACGAATTACAGAAATCCCCCCATTGATATTTGTACCTAACAAATGTGTTCAGAACGGATATTTACGCCCAATGCGATTTCAAGTTGCGGGTTCTATTCTAGCGGGAAGGTTAGCTCTGGAGCGTGGCTGGGCAATTAACCTCGGAGGTGGCTTTCATCATTGCTGTAAGTGCTGCTCTCTAGCAAACCTCGTGATAAATATTTTCATTACATTCCATATTTGCATTATTAATAAAGGCAGCTATAAGGCTGGAGGCTTTTGTCCGTATGCGGATATAACTTTGCTTATAACGCGTTTGTTTGAGCAGGAGTCTTCGCTACGGTTTGCAATGATCGTTGACTTGGATGCACATCAAGGTAACGGTCACGAGCGTGATTTTATGGAAAATACTAGAGTCTATATTTTGGACATATACAATGGGAGAATCTATCCACGGGATCACTTTGCAAAGGTAAGTATTCGGTGTGGAGTCGAGTTATTGCCGGGAACAACGGATGAGACGTATTTAAGAAAACTTAAAAGGTAAATTTAATCAGCAAATAAGTACTGGAGCGGCAATCATTTATTTTTTCTGTTTATGCAGATGCTTATCGCAAGCCTTGGGAGAATTTCAACCCGACATTGTGATATACAATGCTGGCACCGATATTCTAAGTGGCGATCCATTAGGATTGCTCGCCATATCGGCAGAGGTAAAATTATTTTATAGTATTCTCCCTTATTTCTACAAATCGTCTTCCTCGTCATTAATATGCGCCCACTTCGTACGACTATCCAAGTTGGATACGCTGCTTCATTTTTTTGTTATATTTTTTAAATATTAAAAAACATAAACTAAAATCGAAAGCAAACTCAACGAAAATTGTTAAAAGCCTGTTCTTGCCAGATATCTGGAAATGTCTGAACCTATCTTTATATCAGTCTACTTCTATGGAAATTAGAAGTATACTATAGTTCAGTCATTTAGAATGCCAAAATAAAGGTTTTTGTGTTATTTAACTGCCTAATAGGAAATAAATAATAAAACTATGACGAAGACGATTTACAGAATAAAGCGATATACTTCGATAAGGGTTTTCAATTTTAACTGTATGTGTATATATCCTTAGGGCATAATGGAACGTGATCGGCTAGTGTTTGCAACATTCCGCCAACGAAAGATCCCTATTGTTATGTTACTTAGTGGGGGATATTTAAAATCATCAGCTAAAGTTATAGCCGATTCCATTGTTAACTTAAGGCATCATTGCCTGTTAACATAAGATCTGTTACTTCCGTTGGCGCTCGAAGAGAGTTTATGGTAAGCAAATCAACTGGTGCTACGGTTAATTGAATACCATTATCAACTACGTTATTTATTATATTGTATTTTGTAATTAAAAATAGCTTCGATTTGACCCAATAGTTGTTGCCGGTACGGTGAAATCCAACAAAGCTTTCGCTGTTCGGGATTGATTATTTCCCTCTACATATTTATTATAACAACCCTATTTATATAGTATAACTATGTATTATATTTTTGTATAATTACATTTAACTCAAAGTAAAATTCGACACAGTTTTTTAAATATCTGTTATGTTTTAATATTAATGAATTATTAATTTAAAATTCTTTATTTTATTAAAATATCAAATATAGAGTTTAAATAAATACAAACTACAGTCAGCTGACCAAGGATCATCTTAGCATCGTAGATTTTGGGTGTGATGAAACTTATAACATGAAATTTTCAAAATTTAACTAAATAAGCTAAAATAATTAATATAATTTTTAGGCAATAACAATCAGCGTTCTCAAGAAATTTAGAGTACTTACTCAGCGGTGCTGGTGGCAGCCTCCACAAAAATAACATCCGATCGAGAGTTTATGATATAAACCAAGCAGAATGAAACAACGAGGAGAACTATTCCAATGCTTAATGTAACAATCTCGTGCATATTGGACGGACGCAAAAAAATACGAGCGTTAAATTGCGACCAAGTTGACTCGGTCCAAGTGGAATAGTCGCCGGATTGCCAGTCGTATCCTATGTTAAACAAAGAAAATGATAAGCTATATGGTGGAAAGATGACTCAATATTCACCATTAATAAGAAATGCTGGACTTAGGGCATTACTGTAGTTGTTAGTTGTAACTCCGCATTCGCCTTTTCCATCATAACCGGCAAACCATTGTAATGGAAGGGTCGAACAGTTTTCCTTAGCATAGGGCAGTTTTTGAGAAAGTAGATATCCTACTAGCCGGTACGTCCAACCCGAAGATTCTTGAGAGGCACCCGCAACGCTTATGTAACTTATATAAAAAAGGCATAAAGATCATAAATATCACACCTTTACAAATGTGTGTCTCTTGATTACATACCGAAGTGGTGGCATTGGCAAGCCTGCAAGGCTATTTGGATGAGAAGCAGCTTTAAAAAGTGGACAGTCGGCTGATTGAAGAAAACAGTAAAGGAACTCGTCGGTTAGTACAGGGTTTCCAACTGAAGTCCTAGTGTATGTGCTCCCAGTAAGAGTTTCGTATACTGCTAAGGCAACAACGGAAGATATATTTCGAATCTTCAATTGCACTGAGTCAATAGGAAAAAGTTTTGTGCCCTCTTCAACATCCATTAGATTTGTATAATCAGAAGAGGTGTTGCCATATATAAATTTTACATTTTCAAAGTCGTCATAGATGGAATGATAAAATTTATTTGAAGGTAATGTGTTTAATACGAGCGCCGGAAAAGATGAATTAACCCTTAAGAAAGATTGCGCTGAAGTTGGTGGTATTTTGTAACCAACAGTAGCCTGAAAATCGATTTTAAACTGATATTTAGTATCGTTTGAATATTTGTTTAACTTCTTTATAAAATGTTGAGCTTCTGTTGTCGGTTCAAGTGTATGCAGTTGAACTGTGGAAATATCATCCAAAGTGCCAATATCCAGCATGAATTTTATGTTTTCAAGCGAAATGGGAGAACTTTGTGTAGAACGAGAAGGAAACGCTAAGTGCTGAAGATCGTAAACAAAACGTTGGGAACCAATGTAGTCGTAGGATTCCCCATTAAAGAACACAAAGAGAACATTGTGTTCGTCTGGTACGTCGCTCTGATGTGGGAGCATAATGTGAAGAATATGAGCAATGTTTATAAGCGTTGCGAGGCCTAGAAGTGAATCCATTGCACCCAAGCCTAAAATTGTAATCAATATTATTACTAAACTAATATAAAAAATAAAAATCGCAACGTACCCACTCCGTCAAACATTGAAGTAGTGTCTAAACGGCAAGTAAGCAAAATAAATTTCTCATCCTTAAGCGGTTTGATATGATTTCCTTCATTTGGTGTTGTTATTTTCCTTGGAAATAAGGTAGCATAAACATTTCGTCCTTCCAAAGGATCACAGAACTTTGTGCCACCAAGATTATTTATGAAATTCGTACGACGCATGCAAACTTCAGAATTAACAGCTGCGGACATGAATGCCTTTATTTCCACGGCACAGAGACTACGAGTTGATTGCTTCTCGTAGTCAAAATTGTTGAATTTCTCAAAGCAATCGACTAGTTTATTTATTTCTTCCTCTTCAGCCACGTAGAATATTGGGAAAGGCAAGTCTTCGTGCAATAAACCTGTACCCCAAGGATTCCATGGAGTACCTGCATCACAAGTTGCGCTTTCAGTTGTGTTATATTGAACTATACCACTATGTTGATTTGGACAGTTAAGTTCATGTGAGAAATTTGTCATTTTTTCCGATCTGTTAATAAGTAAAACAACAGATATATTGCTACCAAAATCATGTTTAAATCGCAATATATTCTTTCTTGTAAACAATTCTGGTGGAACGAGAACAGCATAAGGTGGCGAAGGCGCGCCATTAAGAAGAAAGTCGATATCTGCTTCCTTTTCTATTAAATGTAAGACGCCAACTGAACCGGATTCTTTGGCTTAAAACGAAAAATAAATATTTGTGAAAAAATTAGATTAAATAGTTATCTATTTACATGAGCAGCCCGTTTGATGTGTGCCATTTAGCCGCCGAAAACAACTTGCACCCAAGATGGGATCATACATCTTAGCGCGCGTACGTTCGCTAAAAGCTGTAGCAGGATAGCATTATAGAATCGGAACGATATGCTTAGTCATTACTGAGAGGTATTAATTCTCCAAAATCCAATGAATAACATTAATACGTACTTATCACAACGCTTTGACAAATTAGGATACAACAAATAGCCCATGCCTCACCGGTCAGCCTCATTGCTCTATTCCTTTTGTGTTCCCTTTGTTGCGTTATTTTGAGCAGAAGGTAAATAACTTTTTTCTTTCTTGTCAATGACTATTGCCGGCCTTAGTAGAGGCGTTCTTTTTCCAGCTGTAAAAAAAACAGAGATTCCCAAATTTTTATTGACAGAACTATTCAGTAAAACTATCCAAGCAGTGCTCAACAATGGCCGAAAAATTGTGTTCGACGATGGTGCCATCTCCAGCGTCGAACCCACGACGCTCGACTGTGTAAGCATCGATGTTCGACAGTGTAAACACCAGTGTTCGTCAAACTTGCACGATGTTTGACCAATACTGGAACTCAATAGTGATGTTTACACTGTCGAGCATCGTGGATGGCGACACCCCGTTATGAACCGTTTTAGCTTTGCCCGAATCCGTTATACTGTTATTTCTTGGCATTTGCTACCAGTGGCTTTGCGTTTTTAATTTTTTCAAGTGTTTTTGTTGTGTTCCTACCTATTTTCGAGGATTAACCTCCTGCCTGTATTTTTGTTGCTGGTAATTGTGAGTATTGTGGTTTTTGTCGTATTTCTGTTGTTAAGTCTGTAGGATGAATACCATTCCCCCAAATGGTTTTGCGCATTATGCGCCAAGCGCTTTCGCAGGGAATACGTCCTGCTACTCCATAACCACAGCATGCACGGCGGCATCAAACCGCGTCCCCGGTGCAGCAAATGGGATGTGGCATTTAATAGTATGACTTCTATGATCGTACATAAAAAAAAAGTCCTCTGCCAACATCTTTGGTGGAAAGCCAAATTAAGCGAGGTAATTTCTTCATATCCTGCAAAAAACAGAGCCGAAGCAAGTTGAAAACGATAAATGCGCACATAACATGTAAAATATGTGGTGGCTACTTTATCGATGCCACAACCGTGGCGAAATGTCTTCATACATGTGAGTTGGCAATGTGTCAAGGTGTTAATGTGTTGGGGCGGGGTTTCCACGAATTAACTAAATAACTCATACATTTTATTTGCAGTCTGCAAAAACTGTTTGATTAACACCTAGAGAAGAAAAAAACCTGTCCCACCTGCGACGTCATACACCAATCGCATCCTTTGCAGTACATCAGTTTCGATCGCACTATGCAGGATATTGTGTGCAAGCTGATGCCCAACCTGCAGGAAGGTGAGTGCTTTAAGAAAGCATAATCTGTTTGGTTTTATTTATGCTATAATTGCTGCGACTTTTTTGCAGATGAATCACAACGTGAACGCGACTTCTACAAAAGTCGTAATATGCCTGCCCCAAAGACATTACACAAAATCATGAGGATAATGAGAAAGTTATGGAAGCGCATGCTAACTCCGACTTTCATCGACTAGACGAGCAGGTTAACGTCTGCCTCGAATGCATTAGCAATGATTTCAAGAATCTGCAAAGGCGTTTCACACGCTGCAACTCACAAGCAACGACAACGCATCTGAAGAAGCTTGTCGCGAAGAAGATACTCAACGGCATCGAGAAGTATATATTTTATATCTGACATTTTGTGCAATGAAGAGCTGCTGGGCAACGATCATACTCTCAAGTTGGCGTTTTCGTGATCCGCCGTTGCGTTTACAATTTAGTCCGCGCGTCGAGCTCTAACACCGCTTTTGCTGGTAACTGTGGTAATGGTGCCACAATGCAACTTATATTAGCGCAATGTGTAGTTGTAGTGTCTAGAATCTTAAACTCAGTGAGGAAAATTTTTTTATTGCCGGTGTTTGATAACGAGTCTAAGTATAAAATGTAGTAAGTGCATATTAGTGAATTAAGTTATAAAATATATAAATAAAATTTATACATATATGTTTCAATTGTATTGTATATATCTATAAGTCTATTGTATAGAGTAGTCAGTCGCTGTCTCAATAGTTATTTGAAGTTCCATCTATGTTCAAATTTAAATATCAAATTTTAGTAGTTCTTGGCCTAAAGCGAAAGTGTTAGGCATTTTAGTAGCCGCTTATGGCATGAATGTTTTTTATTTGTTTTGTCTGACTCATTTCTATGATTATTCTGATGTTATTCGAGCCAAATATGGCTTATATTTGTACTAGACAGAAGATGCCATAAATTATATACAAATATTCTTGATCATCATCAAAAGTTCTGTAGATATAAACTTATCTGCCTGTCTAGTAGTCTTACAACACGTTTATCAGCGTAGTATACAGCTTTTCAAATATGTATTACTTAATTATAATTATTTTTTTCGATTTTCATTTTGTGCGTTCAAAGCGCTCCCGCAAAAACAACCTTCTCCTGCAAGAGCTGAACACAAAAAGAATACGCCAATTTTAATGTCTACTTCTGTACATTACAATTCGTACAGTTGTCACAAGTACATCGAGCTAAGCAATATTTACTGTACAGACGTAAAACGCATGTGTGCAAGAAGTATAGTAACACGAACTGGATTCTTTTTGACAGCCGGGCTGTCAGCTTCACTCTCTTCAGTAAATTAAGTGGACCCTGAAGCGTACACTACATTTAGATCAGCTGTTTACTATATGTATAAGTAAATACATAGATACACATATATATAGTTTACAAATTTGTACAAGAAAAAGTGAGTTTTCCTTTTTTCGACATTGTTTAAATTATTTATTTAATCTAACTTACAATTCATTAAGATGTCGCATAACCGCGATGCTCCCTTCCGCGCAAGACTTCATTCTCTTTTTGCGAATATCGAAAAAGAATTTGAACAGCTATACTTGGAGAACATAAGCTTGCACGAAAAACTAGATTGCATGAACAAGGATTTAGCTACTACAAGCGAACGAGTTGTGGGATCAAGCGCTACACCGTTGACAACAGCACCAATACATCTACATGAGGATAAAGGGAAGGTCAAAATTGGTGCAACTGGTAGCAAGATAAAAGCGAGTAATAAAATCAAGGCTCAAACTAGTCGAATTGTCTCAAGTTTCAAAGCTCCGAATCTTGTAAGCAGTGTGGTGCGTGAATTTTGCGGTCATAAAGATGGTATCTGGCAAGTATCTTGCAAAGTCGGCCAGCCAATAATAGGTTCCGCTTCTGCTGATCACACAGCTCGTTTATATGGCATTGAAAGCGGCCGATGTTTGCTTCAATATGCAGGTCACGCTGGTTCAGTAAACTCAATCAAATTCCATCAAAATCGTGATTTAGTTTTAACCGGAAGTGGAGACGGCACTGCACATATCTGGCAGGCTGCTGTTAATTGGGAAATGCCCAAGTAAGTTCGAAATGGATCCAAAGCGCAACTATCTGAGACAATATTGAATTCTTAAATAGTTTAATTTTTCTTAATTAACTATCATTATTTTACAACTGTTCTTAACAGGAAAGGCCATTCATCAGAAGAAGAATTGGATGAAAGTGACGACCAAATAGATGAACGCGATCGTATAGACACTTTGAGGACACCGCTATGTGAATTTACTGGCCCAGGAGGGCATATGTCGGTAGTTGTTGCTGCAGATTGGTTACCCACAATGGATCAAATTATTACTGCTAGTTGGGATCGCACTGCAATTCTTTGGGATGTTGAGACGCGAGAACCATTACAGCCACTAACTGGACATGATCACGAACTAACGTACGTATCCGCACATCCAACGCAACGAATGGTGGTCACCGCATCTCGCGATACTACGTTCCGTTTATGGGATTTTCGCGATCCTATACCGGCCGTGTCAGTTTTTCAAGGGCACTCAGAGACTGTCACTTCAAGTGTTTTCGCTCGAGACGACAAAGTTGTTTCTGGTTCAGATGATCGCACTGTCAAGGTTTGGGAATTGCGGAATATGCGTTCAGCGCTGGCCACCATTCGGACAGACTCGTCCGTCAATCGTTTGTCAGTAAATCATAATCAAGGAATTATTGCAATTCCCCATGACAATCGACAGATTAGGTTATTCGATCTTAACGGTCAGCGTATCTCTAGATTACCGCGTACAAGTCGACAGGTAAATTTGTATACACACGGTTTATTTTAAATAAAAAGATTATACTAGTCATAACTTTTTACAGGGCCACCGACGCATGGTTTCCTCTGTGGCATGGGCAGAAGAACCACTATTAAATTGCGATTTGTTCTCTTGCGGTTTTGATAGACGCGTATTTGGCTGGTCTATCTTATTTCCCAAAGACAATTAATGATTTTAAAGGTGTATTGGAAAAAAAATGTTTTAAAACCTCAAGATATAGGTTTATATATATATATTAGCCTATGTGCTGGTATAATTGTGCATGTTAATCGCTGTATATTTCATTTTTCTAAATTTTAATGCTTATTTTCATTACATATTGAAATATTCTATTTAAAGTACACTTTTCCAAGAGCTATAGTTGAGTTGCCCAATTATACTGTACCATATCATGCACAGTGAGAAGTTGTATTAATGTTATGATACGATACTTTGAAGCTGTGAATGAACGACTAATGGATTCATATTTGTTTTAACGAATGTGTTGCTTTATATCAGCTCGCTGTGCAATGTATACTGGTAAAATTGTTTTGGAAACATAAGTGTTTAAAATAATTAAAAATTAGATTATCATCTCTCGCCAAACCAAAGCAATTCAGAATATAACAGAAAAAGTTGTAAAAGATAATTTTAGAAATAATGAGTAGAAATCAATAGCAGTTGCAATTAGGCAAAAAACGAACGGGACCGTTAGTAGTACAAAATTTTTTGTTTTTACCTTTTAAAAGATCGTAGCATCCTATATCATTTTCTTTTAGGAAACTAGATAGAGCTTCAATGGAAGTGTGCAGTTCAATTCGAGTTTATTCAGAACTTTTAAAAAAGACGTAAGACAAACATTGTATAATCCATAAATTCAAAAATATCTGATATGAATTTATTCTCCAATGTCTTAGGAATTTTAAATCAAATGATTATATTGAATAGGTTCTGCTGTTAAAAATAGTTATTAAGAACTCTGCAAAGCGAATTTAGTTAATATTTAAAAAATAGTTGCTCTCCGCGAGAGAGACGACTCACATGACTCAGATTATGTATGTACATTCAGTCATTTTAGACTCTCACTTTGATCTCAAAGTTTTCATTTGCACATTCAAAAGCAAGCGCTGGTACTGATCAGACGGTCCGGTCTGCAGCAACCGAAAAAACAAGTTCTAAATATAACACTGACGGGTCTTGAATTTAAAATACCCACTTCGTGCATTGTGGCAGACAGAGAAAGGTAGGTCAATTTTTTGCAAATTCTAAATGATGGTGGTGAATAAACAATATAAATAAATGAATATGTAAATACTTATATATACAAAGTGATGTAGTGTTAAGCTTAAAAAAATACAAATATGTGTGGAAATTTTAGTGTGTTTTACTGAAAATCAGTGCTAAAACCACGTGATTCTCATGATTCTATCATAGATATACATGTGTCCCTCTTTTCGCTCCTTTTGTGACCTAAGTTGTGTCTCTACTTCAATGTGAGTTAACACATCATCAAATCAACTCATACTTTAATATACACACACACGCCCAAGTATAGGAGTGCGCATGTATGTATCTGTGCTTCAGTAGTAATAATCACGCACACCCGCCCTACGGTCAGTGGCGTTTCGTAAATTTTATGCCAGTTTACTTTTGTAATCATGTGATCAGTGAAAACTGCACTTATACAATTTTTTAAATTGTTTCGAAGTAAGAAAAGTTATTGACCAATTTAATTTCTCCCAATGCTATTAATAAGGTTATAATTATTGATATGCTTCAAACAATTATTATTAATGATTTAATCGTTGTCATTGTGTGTTTGGAAGTTATCGATCAAATCAGATTGACAATTGGAGTCAATCAATGCGAATAGAAATACAACAGGCCCACAACAACAAGTTGATTAATTCTTAACAGATGATATAGGAAAAAGTATTTATATTGATTTATAGATATTGGGGTTGCCTTTAAAGGAGCGTCAGTGGTGCCGTTGCTTTTCAATTAGTTACCCTACTCATGTGAAATATATACCTTTACGACATAGAGAATTTCTCAATAAATTTAAAACGTTTGAAATATATTTTGACGTTTATATATTTCTGTTCAAAGTAATGCACGGCGAATAAAACATGTCATGTAGACATGTCATGTGATGTCACTTGTAAAACTTTTCCTAATCAAAATTAAATAATCTGATTTAGAGACTTCTTTTCACTGCTTTTCAAATATTGATCGCCTTGGTCTTTAAAATCAAAACTTGAATACTCATGTATGTATATCCTAATATATGTACGTATGTTTATGAAGATATTTGTATGTACATTCACATATTGATGCAAATACACAGGCCCCCTCAATTTTAAAATGTTCGAAAAAAAATTTATTACTACATATGTATTTTCGTACTTTCATATAATTTCTTTGTTTTATTGAAATATTTTTGTTGTACTGAAGTAGTGGCTATAATTAGTAGATGGGTTCTAAGGGTCCTAAGCACTTTAGAATACTAAAAAAAAAGACAGCCTCCCCTTTCGAGGACAGCTGCCCCCCACCCCTTCGAGGACAGCTAGATACGCCCTTGCATGTACAGATTCATATGTACTAAGTGGTAAGTATGAATACCGATTAAGATATAAATATATAATTTCGCTCACACGTCAGAAACAACAATAATATCCTCTTAGGGGTTCGTGAGGTGCGCCAGTACTATCGACTCAAAATTCCGTCCAAACAAAGACAACGTTCTGCATTTCACTTTGATATTGACATTTATCAGACTTGCAAAAAAATATTAGATTCGTAACACAAATACGGCGGGGCGTTTATGTTATCTTACATGTATGCATTGATGGCTTCAATATGATAAAATTTCTGGTTCATCAAAGATGAATGACACCATTGATATGGAAGCCTTCGAAGTTTGCTATCTGATTTGTAGTTTCTACGCAACCAGTCGAAAACGAGTTTGAACGGTTTCGAAATTGTTGGAAGTTAATTCTACATAGTGAATTACATCCAGCAATTTATCTGTATTTCACGGGCTTTAAAACACATGCTTTTAATGTTTGTATGCGAAAATTGGTATATTGCCTCGAATTTTAATACTTAACAAAAATATACAGAATGTACATCCATATACGCTTTACACATATGTACATATTTACAAATAAATGCAAATAAGTATATGTATGTACGTACATTCTGTATATTTTTGATAAACATAAAAATTCGAGGCGATACAACCATATACATATACGCTTTCCTCTCTGGGTAGAAATACGCCATATTTAACAATTGCTTTAAAATACATAAATATAGAAAATTCAATGACATAATAGGAAAATTATTAATGTATGCATGTATAGTAAATATATGCATTGTACACATTAATGTTAGAATCGTAGATGGAAGTCCAAAAGAAGAGTGATAAATAACACGATAACGTAATTCAAATCGCTAAAAGTTATTCATCCCCTCACTTGACAATACTTGTGAGCGCAAAAACAAACAACAAAATACTAAAAGGAAAACCAAACTCAAAGAACAAATAATCGAACAGAAGCAACGTTGGCGACGTTGGTTGATAAATGTTTTAGTTGTTGTTTGGAAGTTGAAGTATATAGTACAAATTACTCTATTGTGCGTGTCAAGGTTTGCAGTGTAAGTCGCTCTCACCGATATCGTTTCCAAAATTATTTACATATACATGCGGCCATGTCACGAGCATTCCATTCCAACCATATTCTTATTCTCGGTGTCACGGAAACATTTTTTGGTTGGTTTGAACTCGCTCACATTTGCATGAGAGATTTAGTAGATTGCAGCTTTAATAAATGGTGTTAAATTCAGGTAGTGATAGAAATTCAAAGAGAATTCATTTTCGAATTAATTTGCATTCGTTTTTATAAACTTTCGTTAGATTTAATTTGTTATTTTGTATTTTAGTAAACATCTCGGCAAATATTGCATTTTGTTAAACCAGACAAAAACCCACCGAGCACAGTAATGCAAACTTGTTAAAAGCAAAAAATGAAATCATTCGGAGTGTTTGTTTCAATGAATTACTCAATTTCTTATGATTTATATGTGAACTAAAATTTAAATAAAGATTGTGGTATTTTTATTTGTTTAATTTAGTGTAACTAAATGTGTATTTAAACAAACATTTTAGTAGAGTTCATTGCAAAAAGTTGGCATGTTAACAATAAATAGACTGTGAATGACTAGTTAAAAAGAAGAAGAGTGTTTACATTTTATAATTGAATGCACTCCACCCGCTTCACCCAATTGCCTTCTACGAAGGAAATCTATTGCTAGGAAGCCGGCAACAGGCATTTTTATTTTATCTTTAAGAACTTATTTGGTTTTATCTTGATGCTATTAATGTGTGTTTGCAAGTAACATATGCGAGTTGACAGTCACAGCAAATCTCAAATGTTTTGCATATCATAGTGTTGTCGTTTAAATTAAAAAAATATTATTTATAATTTTTTCGCCCAACTATGCAAATAAATCGAAATTAAAAATAATAACACACATAATTGTTATAGTGCTGACAACCCTGCTCAATGCCCAGCTGTTTCCGAATCAAATGTCCGAAAAGTGAAATCCCTCGATTTTCTGTGACACCGAGTTTTTGCTCGAGGGATTTTAAAACTAATCCAACTGAATTTCGCTTTCGATTTCCGTGACATGCCCGATGGTGTTAAATGTTTTCTAAAGTTTTCAATAATTTTGTGGAAACAAATCCGAATTTTAAACATACATACATATGTATGTATACGTATATACAAGTGCATATGCAACACTGTGGACTGCAGTTAGCGCAAATGATGAGAGCCCACCTCGGTGTGTTTGTACGCGCAGTAATAGTACGTTTATACGATGGAGTTTTTCACTTAAAGTAAAAAAAATTTAACATATAAACGCATTTTCATGAAATACTGGTCATCATTTTTCTATGTCATGTATTTCTTCCTTTGTTGCCACCTTATAGTTGTATGGCAAATGTAAATTTTTGAGACTCTGTAGGCGCCAAATTTAAATTGAAGCTGACTTTGTTTTGTTTTCAGTTTCCAAGAACGGAAACAATCAATTACCGTAAATTGATTTTTTTTTTGGATAGTATTTTAAATAGTATTTCATGTTTATTTATAAATTAGTTTTGAGTATTTTTGCTATTTATTTTTACTGATATATGCTGCCTCCTCGTTTAAGACTGCAACTTTCAATATGAATGATGAACTGATCATGAAATTGTAAATATTGTATAAACAGTGATTTTTCTTATTCGTGAAATGAACAATTTAATGAAATGTGTAGTATAAACGTAATATAATAATTGGTATCAAAAGTTTTATAGCATGTGATATTTATACGCTCCTAATCCTTCTTCAGATAATTTGTATTCAATGCGGTACAGGATTTGTCGAAATCGAGCATACTCAACAGTAGTTTTCTCTCTTGTTTTTACTTTAATAATTTTTAATAGACGCTTTTAAAAAAATAAACTACTTTTTTCCTTTCTAGCTCACATAAAAGCGTAATGTTAAAGTTTTTTAATAATAATAATATCTATTTGCGTATATCTATGTAATTACAGGTATCGCTTTCAAGATGGGAGACATGTTCCGAAGTGAGGAGATGGCATTATGCCAAATGTTTATTCAACCCGAGGCAGCGTATACCTCTGTTTCAGAGTTGGGTGAAACTGGTTGCGTGCAATTTCGCGATGTATGTTTGTTTGTGAAAAAAATACGGCTTTAAATTTAATATATTTTATTTTATCGTAGTTGAATAGTGGTGTCAATGCATTTCAACGAAAGTTCGTGACCGAGGTACGACGTTGCGACGAACTCGAGCGTAAGATTCGGTATATTGAGACCGAGATAAAGAAGGACGGTATTGTGCTTCCTGATATCGTCGATGACATTCCGCGTGCTCCGAATCCAAGGGAGATTATTGATCTAGAAGCACATTTGGAGAAAACAGAAAACGAGATTCTAGAGCTGGCGCAGAACGAAGTTAACTTAAAATCCAATTATTTGGAACTGACCGAACTTCGTAAAGTGCTGGAAAACACCCAGGGATTCTTTTCTGATCAGGAAGTACTTAATTTGGATTCCAGCAATCGTGCTGGAATTCAAGTCCCCGATGAGCTTAACCCGCAAAATCGTGGACGCCTTGGCTTCGTTGCTGGTGTCATAAATCGGGAACGTGTCTTCGCATTTGAACGAATGTTGTGGCGCATCTCGCGTGGCAATGTTTTTCTTAAACGTTCCGATTTAGATGAACCCCTGAACGATCCGAGCACCGGGCATCCAATATACAAGACCGTGTTTGTTGCTTTTTTCCAGGGTGAGCAACTCAAGAACCGAATTAAGAAAGTGTGCACTGGCTTTCACGCGTCAATGTATCCATGTCCAAGCTCACATTCTGATCGCGAAGAAATGGTTAAGAACGTAAGAACTCGTCTGGAAGACTTGAAGTTGGTACTTAGTCAAACCGAAGATCATCGCAGTCGCGTTCTTGCAACGGTATCTAAAAATCTCCCTTCTTGGTCAATTATGGTAAAAAAAATGAAAGCCATTTACCATACATTAAACTTGTTTAATATGGATGTGACAAAAAAGTGTCTCATTGGAGAATGTTGGGTGCCAACAAAGGATTTGCCTATTGTTCAAAAAGCATTGTCTGATGGCTCAGCTGCAGTGGGCAGTACGATTCCTTCGTTTTTGAATGTAATCGATACCAATGAACAACCACCCACTTATAACCGGACAAACAAATTTACTCGAGGATTCCAAAACCTCATTGATGCTTATGGCATAGCCTCATATCGCGAAGCTAATCCTGCGCTCTATACTTGTATTACATTCCCTTTCTTGTTCGCAGTTATGTTTGGCGATTTAGGACACGGTCTTATATTATTGCTTTTTGCTGGTTGGATGGTAATAAGTGAAAAGAGCCTGGCTCGCATTCGTGGTGGTGGCGAAATCTGGAATATTTTCTTCGGGGGACGTTACATAATCTTGCTCATGGGACTATTTTCGTGCTACACTGGATTTATATACAATGACATTTTTTCAAAATCGATGAATATATTCGGCTCTACGTGGCATATTGGATATAATACTTCGACAGTAATGACAAATCCGCATCTGCAATTGCCGCCAAGATATTCAGCGAATGGAACTTATCCCATTGGATTGGACCCTGTCTGGCAGTTGGCTGACAACAAGATAATTTTTCTCAATACCTACAAAATGAAGTTGTCAATAATAACCGGTGTCATCCACATGGTCTTTGGCGTCTGCATGTCAGTTGTTAATTTCACTCATTTTAAACGATACTCAAGTATCATACTCGAGTTTATACCTCAAGTATTGTTCCTGCTGTTATTATTCGGTTACATGGTTTTTATGATGTTTTTTAAATGGGTCCGGTACAGTGCTAATACGGACTATCAACCCTCCACGCCTGGCTGTGCACCTTCTGTGCTTATTATGTTCATTAATATGATGTTGTTCAAGCACACTCCTCCCTTACAAGGATGTGAAGAGTATATGTTTGAGTCTCAACCTACTCTGGAAAGGACATTTGTTTTGATTGCTCTCCTTTGTATTCCTTGGATGCTTTTGGGCAAGCCATTGTACATCAAATTTACTCGCAAGAATAATGTGCACGTAAGTAAAAAAAAATAAATGAACTAAAGTTATCGGTTAATTATCAATATAATTTAAAAATTTATCTCTATAGGCCAAACACAACGGTGAACTCACGGGAAATATGGAGTTAGCTGATGGTGAAACACCCTTGCCAACCGGATCGTCAGCTCACGAAGACGGCGGTGCTGCGCATGGGCACGATGATGAACCTATGAGTGAAATCTATATTCACCAAGCAATACACACAATTGAGTACGTTCTCAGCACAATCTCTCATACAGCTTCATACCTTCGTCTTTGGGCATTGTCTTTGGCGCACGCACGTAATTAGCTTGAAAAAATTTTTTTTTTATGTCATTTACTTAATTCAATTTTCTTTTTAGAACTATCTGAGGTTCTATGGAATATGGTCCTTTCGTTGGGTCTAAAGATGACTGGTGTCGCTGGCATTATTGGTCTTTTTGTAATCTTTGGTGCTTGGTGCTTGTTTACTTTGGCAATTCTTGTCATGATGGAAGGTCTTTCAGCGTTCCTACATACCTTACGTCTTCATTGGGTAGAGTTTATGAGCAAATTTTACGAAGGTTTGGGTTATGCCTTCCAGCCATTCAGCTTTAAGGTTATCCTTGAAAGCGAAGAAGAGGAATGAAGGGCTCAAAAGTATAAAATGCCAAAAAATGTTATTTGTTATGTTGGTACATTTCTTTTCTGTTGTAAAGTCAGTATTGTGTTACTTTTACAAAATCTTTGGTAATTTTTGGTTGTTTAAATTCAAATATTAAAATTTTGTTAACTTTAACGCCCAGTTTAGACGACCAAATATTTTTGGACAACGTCGCATATTGCTTTGAATTTGAAGAAAAAAAAAGTTAAATTTAAAGTGATAAACTACAAAATCTGGTGGAAATATATGATCGTCTAAACTAGGTATAGCAAACCGAAGCAATAAATTGATATTTCCGTTGTAAAATTAAACGAATGTAATACAATTTGTATTTGTTATACATTAGACTTGAGTTTTCTTAAAAGATAAATTAATTATGTGAGAGATAATTTAAATTTACTTCATACGATTTTCGGTTATTCCGCTTGTACACAAGTTAAAGCAATTAAGAAACACATGAAATAACTGTGATAAGGTCTGTTCATTTACTTTGTCAGTAATAATTACTTAGTAGAAAAATTTGAGAGTATTTAAAATGTTTTTGTCTCAAAATACTTACTGTTTTGCATACTGAAAAAAACAGCCGATTTCGAAAAGAAGAAAAAGTAAAATTGAAGCAGCCATATTTTAAATTGAGTTTCATGTTAAAGGAAATCCTAGACTAAATACTAAATTAAATAATTAGTATATGTGAGAACAGCTACCTTTAGCAATCGCTACTACTACCTCTGTTGTTACAGCCGCATTACTTAAATTTATGATAAAATTAAACTCAATTTAAAATATGGCTGATTTAATTTGAATTATTCATCTTGTACTTAGCGGTTTCTGGCAACATACAAAATTATACCAATTTACGTTTGGTAATTTTCTTCAGTTACTTTTCTTTTGACAGAGAAATATTTCTTTCTCAAATTTTGTTTTCAGAGTAATTGTTCCTTGAAATTTTGGTCTTTGTAGCTGAATTAACAACTATCGGGTCCGCCAAATAATTTATTTTTTTTTTTAAATGCTATAATATGAAAACTACAAGGGATTTTTTCAAACTGTTTTTTTTTTATTTGAAAGCTCAATCCTTCCGGTTAACAGTGGAATATGATTTCATTCATATGGCTGCCACGGCAAGCCATGCAGTACACAATTTTTTTTTTTTTTTTTTTATTTCCTTAATACTTTATTTTCAAAAAAACTTAAAGTATTACACCTAGTTGGAGCATAGGGCGAAAAAAATACGGTCGGTCCAATTTTTGAGTACATTTTCGACTGTGTGCAGCCCTATCTCGGCTATGGTATCGCGAATGTTGTTGGCGTAACACTTATCTTTGACGGCTCCCCACAAATAATAGTATAACGGTGTCAAATCGCAGCTCCTTGGTGGCCAAACGACATCAGAATTTCGACCGATAATGCGTGGCACGGAGCGCCATCATGTTGAAACCAAATGTCACCAAGGTCCTCATCTTCAATTGTTGTGAACAAGAAATTCAAAAAAACGTTTGATGGCGAACCCGATATAAGCACCAAGAAACGAGAGGCAGATTTGTATGAGGATACCCCCTTCAAGTGGTCTTCTATGGAAATTTTTTAATCTATATTCTACAATATTTTTTTTTTAAGTAGTGCCAGTAAAGGCGGACATGACTATATCGACTCGACTTTTGATGCTGATCAACAATACAAGGATATATACCTTATGTTACATAGATTTGCACAAACTTGAGATTTCGTAGCGGAAATTAAAACACATGTCTTTGTTGCTATTCAATTCTGTGTTATTTAAAGTTGTAATATTCGAAATCTTCATATTGACGAATATGTATGTACAATAGGGAGCATCTATTTGGTTCACAAAAAATGGTAACCAATTGAACAATTTATTATTTTAAAATTTTATTTTATTACAATATCTTTAGTGTTTTTAGTCTGATCCTGACAAAATTGCTATCAACACTCTTGTTAGGACAAGGACTTTTCAAAATTCTATAGAATCAAACGAACAATTGTCCTTAAAATATAATTTTCGTCCTTGCAAGACCAATTTTATGAATCGGTTCTGTAAATATAGATCTGAAAAATATCGTTGAAAAACCTGTTTTTTTTTATAAAAAATGTCAAAATATGGAAGTGGAATGTTTTTAAGATTTTTTTATTTTTTATTGTTGTACAAATTACTTTCCTGTAACAGAAAATGCAGAACATATGTTTTCTAAGCATGTTCTAATTAAGAAAGTCCTTTTTGCTCTCGCTTCTTGGAATTTTCGTGTGACTCTCGATACTTTTTTGTTACGTGTTGTGAAACAGCAGTTTTACACATCGTTTAGTACCTTGAATATGTGAATGAATTTCTGGAACAGGCAATGGTGGATCGTCAAGCTCAAGTAAATGGGGGCTCGGATAAAATATTGTCATTATCTAGGTTTACCAAATCATAATATTCCGTCACAATTTATAGCATGCTTTTTATAAGCTCTTAGTTTTGTTGGGTCATACAGCTTCTCACGATAATGCATAATTTTGTATGGCTCTCTCACGGATAGATTTTCTATCATCAAAAAACATTGTCAGCAAAACACTTTCCGGGTGAGCAAAATATGAATTACATTTTTCAACTGAAAAAGCGCGGACCAGGAATTGATTTTAGAACTATGGTTTCTTGGTGAAAACAGCTTATAATTGACCATAGATTATATATATTGGGTACCAATTTAATTTTTTTTTTTTTGGGCCCATACAAATCGATGCTCCTTAATGTACATACATATATCTCAATAAAAAAATCTCATTTCTATATGCAATAGAAATAATATAAGTAAAATTTGGAAAATGTCGATATATATGAGACGTACCACTTTTAATTACTTAATTTAACCAGTACTTTTGTTGACCGACATCTTTAAATTGATATGTCAGCAATATTGCCTACATAAAAGTTTTTGCTAACAAAAAAAATTTGTGCAAAGGCCAGCAAAATGCATGTTAAAATAAACAAACTGGGTTTTCACGTTCAACAGGTGTTCAACGTTTAGAATTTAACACAGAAGAGCTGAACCAAGCTATTTTACTTTTACAGAGGTTTTTTCGCTTTAATTTACAAAACGATTGAAACAGTCAAGAACGTTTCGTGGAACTATTCGGTTTAGCGCACTAAAATAACATGGGTAAAACTCTCACGTTGGCACTACTTACTTTCGCTAGTCTGACTGGCTACGCTGTGTCTGATACAGTTGTTCAATTAAATGTGAATCGTCCTTTTAATGACGTTAATAAAAACTTTGTCAGCTTTTCTATTAAACCTGAGGATCTTTACGAGGTTTTAGATGGTCCAAATAGGTGCGTGATGACTTTATATTTTTAGTTATATTCTTTTTTAAAGTTTTGGATACAAATTCTTAGGAAATCTGTTACAAACATGGCAGCAATGCTGGGAGATGCGTATATTAAATTTGTAGGAGACTTTTTTTTTGCTTCAACTTCAGTAAGGAAACTTCGGAATCCTTCAAAAATAATATGGAAGGGATTCAATCGTTGGACGCGGTATGTATTGTAACTATTCAAAAATATTCCGAATGGAATATGAAAGTTTGATTATTGAATAAAATTGTTTATTGAAAATTAAGAGAGTTAAGGTAGAATTGTCAAAAGTTACACATAATCCACACGTTGCTAACTACTGTCTTGCAAACCATTCCAAATTATTTCTTTAGACACATAAATTGGACTATGATCATTCCTGTGCCGTATACTCCTAACAACTGGGACTCTATGCACACGCTAAAAATTTTAAACACATCGTACATGATTGGCATAACAGACTGCATTTATCAGTTAGGTTCTGATTTTGGGACGGCACGTGCAGACAATTACGTGAATGAGTTAAACACACTACGAGTGATGGTAGACGCATTTCGACCCTATGTTGGTCGATGGGAGTTCATGGGCGCCGATATTTCTGCTGGCAGCAGTGTTGATCAGACGAAACGGTATATAGACTTATCAAAGAACTTGAATGCTGCATTTGGTTGGACTCAGTAAGTGTACAATTTGTTAATTTAAATACCTACTTTCAAGATAAAATATTTTAATAGGCCTCTGCACATGCTGCCAGCTACGAGTTTGGGAAGTTACATTTACGATAGTGATCCAGCATTGCGTACGTTGCTTAATCAGCGCGTGCCTGTGTGGCTTAGTTTGCCTCAAGAACCGGAATCACATGATCAAACAATTAGTAAACGATTGTTGGGTGATGAAACCACCGATGCTTTACGTTGGGCGCAAACGATGGGCGATGCAGCTACTAGTGGTTTTGATGTGATTTTCAAGCACATTTCCATTACCGATATGAAGAGACCCACTTACAGCTTTTATATTACGGCTCTGTTCAAAAAGATTATGGGCTCACGAGTTTTTCCTGCTCGCCCTTTAAATTTTTTTGTACCCACAAATAAGCTGTACACGCATTGCGCCAACACAGTATCTGGTGGTCTAGCCTTCATGGTAGTTAATACAGCAGAACAGCCCTTGACTATAACTGTACCGAACTTTAATAAGCTTCGTGGAACCGAGGTTTGGCAGTATTCGTTGACAGCCTCCGGCGTAGATGTTTTTTTAAATAGTTTCAAGCTGTCGATAAACTCAACGCTACCACCGAAAATCATGATGAGCAACCCAGATCAAACATTGCAGTTAGTTACTCCCATTATGTCAGTATGTTTCTGGGTATTACCTAAAGCAAACTTGGAGCATTGTCAGTTCACAGAGATCGAAGCGGATGACATTAGCCATGAAACATCAGCACAACCGCAAACGTCAGCGGACCGATTGCTCCAAAAGCTCATCGAAGAAACATCGATTACTCGAAGCACACTTCAGAGTGCATTAAATCGCAATAGACGTTTTGTGCTCAACGATCTAGATCAACAACGTCAAACTATTTTAAGCCGATTGCTGCCTAAATTCCATTCGATACCAACGACAGTAAACAAGCGGGATACGCAACCACATCGGTGGCAACCACTGGCATGGTTGAGCAATGTGCTGGAGCAAACTAAACATGTAGATGGAGTTGAGCGATTAAAACGTAAGGCTCGTAGTGCCGAAATACACTCGGGACCTTTCTTTTATAACAAAAAGGGTAAAATTTCTGCTTTTACAAAAAAAATCACAGAAATTAAAAAAACAGAAAAGAAAACTAAGCCAATACTTGATTTATCCGAGTTTGATGAAGAGGAATTTTTTAAAAAAATTGAAGAACACAGCGAACCGGAATATGTTCGCCTTCCGGAGGGCGATATTCACTTAAAACTGATTGATTCATCTAACGGTGATGAAGAGGAGTCCGACCAGCATAAAACAAAAACTAAACAAACTAATGCTAATAGCCATGAGTTTAAAATAGTAAATGAAAAAACTTTTCGCTTACTTCCAACAGAGTTGTACGAGACTCTACCTAAGCAGTTATTTCTGCCAAGAAAACCAGTAAATATTGGCGCAACACTAAATGCGCTGCTTTATCCGGAACCATTTTCGAAAAAAGGTGATATGAAAGTACAAACTGAAAAAACCACTCCCGAGTTCAACATGGCCAAAAGTCACTACAAAAACGTCGGTCGTAAGGCCCAACATTTTCTTCAAGCGCAGAAGGAGCTAGGAAAGCATTTCATAAATCAGTTGGCACAGGTAGAGTCCAAAGAAGATTCGATATCTACACATAAAGAAGATAAGAGTTATGAATCTACTACTTTACAGCAGACCTTTAAGTCTAGTACTGACAATATAGAAAATTATTTTGAAGAGGTGAAAGAGAAAGAAGGAAGGAAAATCGAGAACATAATGAAAAATGCTGACTTTAATTCTTGGTGGGATATAGCAGCTATACGTAGAAAGCGTTCCCGTAGCAACTATTTGAAAGACGGCGACTTCAGATTGAATATGATTGACAAAGAAGATGATTTTATGCCACTTGGGCAGGATCTACCCGATCTTCAATACTTTGAGTACAAAATATCAAAATCAAACCTGAAAAGAGATTGTAATATAACATCAACGGAAAAGTCAAAATCAGAGGTTAGACAACCAAACAATGTTACATTTGCAAGTCAATTGGTGTCTGTTGTAAAAACAAAAGTATCCAAATTTGTTAAAATCTTAACTCGCCATGTAAACGAATGGTACAACACTCTGACAAAGAGCCGATCTAATGACATTGACACCGCTGCAGCTGTAGAAGTTGTAACGTTTAGCAATGTGATTAAAAAATAACAGAAGCTTTCTATACTTGTACACATATATTATACTTAGTTAGACTTACTAATTAAGTAGATAAAATCACAGTTTCAGTTAGAATCGACTTTGTATTAATTACGTACCAATAAAAATTTTAGAACTTCTGATTTTTTCTTATTTTTTTTAGTGACACTTCTTTAGCGGGGGTAGTAGAATAAGTAATCGTCACGAAATTTTAACACTTGTGTGGCAACGGACATGTCCTTGGTATTATATAAAACTGCACAGGATCAGACGATTAGCATTTGGTCGTCATTCACTGTCAAATCGTCAAAATCGTTCTGCGCTCGTGCAATTTCAGTATTGCAGTTTGTTGCGCTACTGGATTTATTAATACATTTTTAGTGAATGAGACGCAACGGTAATAGCCCCCTGGGGTACATGACATATTGTGTCATTGAAGTACACTTACTTACCAATATAACTATGAAATCAGAATGGTGAGATATTGAAAGTAGTACAGTTTGCAATACACGAGGATTTCTGAAGAAGTTTCACAGCTGTTGTGAGGCGCTAGCGCACTGATTTTTTTCTTTTTGTAAACATTAGAGCCCCGTTGTGGTTTTGAGAAAACTTCATCAAATAGTGAATAGGACTGATTTTAGATTTTTTAAAACAAATATTGATGGCTTCAGGTATCAGGCAATCTCACATGTCAATATTTGCTTGATATCCACGTTATAGGCTTGTATGGACCTATGCATAACATTTGAATAAGGGCCCCACAGCCTGTTTTCAAGTTTTATATGTTTGAAAGCTTAACTTTTTTATTTGCTGATCTAACCGTGTTATCAACTAGTATCTTTTAAGTAATATAGAATGCACACACGATTAAAGTAAAATAGCTATATTCCTTTCTATTACTTAAAGCATGCATACTCATCTAAACGTTAGTGACAAATTACGAAATATCTGTAATAGTTGTTAACATTTTTGTCCTTGGAGCAGGATATAGTACATAATAAGGTGTACACATCAAACTCCGAGAAAATCTTTCGTCTTCGGCAATGAATGGAACAAGAAACTGCTCGTTTGATTCAACATCTTCAAATATCAAGCCATAGCTACAATAATAAATGGACTCTATAAGAGAGGTACGAAAATAAAAGAAAAACAAGTCAGGAAATACAGTCGGGCGTAACCGACTGTAAGAGGCCCTGTACCAGTTCAGGTCGCCTAACAAACATATTAAATGTTTCCCGAGCTTATGACCAAACACATGACCACTTCTCACTGCGCGAATATGAATGAAAAGAAAAGGGGGGTTGTTCAAGTTGTGAAATTCCGGAGCAATCCTAGTCGAATGCAAAAAACACGAAGTCTCTATCTATTACCGTTTCCGAGATCCTTTCGTTCATACAGACGGACAGACGGACGGACGGACAGACGGACAGACGGACATGGCTATATCGACTCCTCTTTCTTTCCTGACCATAATGGTGGTAACTTTCTATTTCTACCTGTTACATACATTCGCACAAACCCAATAGGCTCTTGTACCTTCGGTACAGGGCCTAAAAATTTAGCAATGACACAGAAATTGTCAGACAACTACTAGACATTAATATTGAGTGCCTAAATCTGTTCTGGCATTAGGTGTCGATATAAGAGCAGTTGAGCGCTGCACGTATAATTTGTCGACAGCTAGACAAAGAATAGAGTCGTAAAACTTTATGAGTAATGAACTAAAACACCCAAAGAAGTTCAATCCCTGAAATAATTCTTTCAACGTTATCGAGTCTGTCTGTTGATAGAAAGCGGCGACTTAAAACTCATCACATAAGTATGGGTCAACCGACAAGGAAAATTTACTTGTTTTGAGTTTACAGTCTTTGGACCATTTAATATCGAAGATTTGTTTCAAATGTGGTGAAAAGCCTAGAAAAAACACACATAGAGACTTTAGTTTCTCCAAGGCTTTAGCTACAGAAATTTTCTGTCAAATGGACGGTTCACAATTTTATTTTTCATAAGTGGCCGGTGGGTTTGTATGCGGGCTACCCCAAAAAGGGGAAATGAGACACGCATATTAATATACTTATATGAAGTGGGTGTCCATAATGAGCTTCCATATCGACTTTTAAACTAATATTGATTTAAATAGATAAAAGGCGTACGGTTTGTACAGGCGTGGCATTTCAATAACCATACTTTATCTGTTTCTGGCATAGAGAAATGGACATAAAGACAGACCTAATATGTATATCGATTCTTCCAGTCGAGCTGATCAAGTACATACTTTTTTGGGTCTACGATTTCTCTTTCAATGCATTACAAAATTTCCCACAAACTGCTAATACCATTTTACACTATGTGAGAATGGTATAAAAAAGAGCAGGCAGAGAGAAAACCGAAGAGACATCAAAACACAATTCGAATTCAAAGCTTAGCTTAGCTGTAGTACAACGTGTGGCAATATAAAAAATCAAGACAACCTGTTGTCAGCAAAAGCGTTACGAAAACAACTAAAACCAGATATAATAAATATGTATGTTATGTGTGTACATACTCGTTCGTAATATGGTAGTAGCTACAGCTCTCAAACTTCATGTGGTGCGATTAGTATGAAAGCAAATGTTCAAGGCGAAGGTTGTGGTAAAAAGGAAGATTGAAGAATTGATGATTTTGACTTAATTTGTGTATTAAGTGAACACAGAGCAATACACATATAGAAAACTTTATTAGGTATGAGCTTGCGGAAACAAATACAATAGAAATTCAACTGTTCAAAAAAGTGTAGTAAAGTGAAATTCCTTCCGGTGAAATAACAAAAAAGCATTTACTCAATAAGATGAAGGGCTCAAAAAAGTTTGCACTATTTTGGTGACGTGTACGATCCGTATATATATATATATATATATATATATATATATATATATATATATATATATATATATATATATATATATATATATATATATATGTATATGTATATGTATATATACTAATTAGCAACAAAACTGCAGCTGTGGGGACGGATCGTACACGTCACCAAAATAGTGCAAATATAGTGTATATGTATATATATACATATGTTTTTTCAAACATATATATATATATATATATATATATATATATATATATGTTTGAAAAAGAGAAAGTATGTATTAGTAAGATTAAATATTTTCCACTGCCTCGATAGTTTTCTTTGGTAAGGCCGAATTGTTTTTGGGTTACATGTACACATTTCTATATATCTAATGTATTAAAATTTCCGCACATTGAATGACATCTTGTAACGCACTCTCTGAGGGTAATTTGGGTGGTCAAAAGTATTTACACAAAGTGCGTTTTTTTGAGTTTTCTACTTTGATTGTTTATTGCTGCTTCTTTTGTACTTAGATACCAAAATACCGGTTATTGACGATTTTCTACATCTATGCAGAAGCAAGATAATTGCACTTTATTTCTTTCGAAACCAATCGACAGTGACTGCAGTACATTGAGAATTTATTTTCAAGTCACATTTTTTTCGTAAAAATGGTATTGTCAAAACATCTATTGATCCGTCTTCGGAATAATCAATTTATGACTTGATCTATTTCAATTTAATTCTTCATGATAATAAATATATTTAGAAGTGTATTCATTTGCAATGTGTTATAGTATCCGAATTTTACCTTGTTATGTATGAGTAATAATTTCTAGAATCAGTAACAGATAAATAAGGGTGTATAAATAGATGCATTCATCTTATTGAGCTTGTTAAGAATATTTATATCTAATAATGTATTCATTTCAATATTCTTTCTCTATGGAACAAACATTAGTACGAAATGTCAATCAGCTTCTTTTTCACAATTTGAATGAATGCCTTTGTCGCTGCAGATGAGGAGCTGGCCGAATCGATACCTTTTGCGTTCGAATAGTAGAAATGATAACATTCTATCAGAAGACGAAATCTCCAACATTGTTGGAACTGTAGACCATCTTTTAGTTTTTGAACTTATCACGTTGAAAGAAGGAGGGTCGATCTGGACGGCGTGCGGTCTCGATTACATTTACTCGTGGAAATGATCACTTAATGGGTCTCTGACCCGATATGTTATATACATTTTGAGATTTTAATAACGGTTTTTGGGGATGTTATTAAAATAAACAAATTAAAAAATATTCAACTCGATCCGTTATATAAAGATCACCCTATATAAGATAAGGTTTCACTGTTACTAACACATCTAAAGTTGTAACCACATTAAGTTACGAACGCCGAATAAATTTCATCTTTGTATGTTTTCAGACAGCAGATATGGAGGGTAAAATAGCAATAATCACTGGAGCAAATAGCGGCATTGGTAAGGAGATTGCTAAGGATCTGGCACAACGTGGTGTCCGTATCATAATGGCATGTCGTAACTTGGAGACCGCAAACGCTGTTAAAGGTAATTAACTTTTCAGCATATTAATTATTTAATTTTCATTTCTGGCTCCAATCTTTTTCTAGATGAAATCATTAAGGAGACCG
The DNA here is from genome assembly GCA_035044805.1 of Leucophenga maculata. Taxonomy (NCBI): domain Eukaryota; kingdom Metazoa; phylum Arthropoda; class Insecta; order Diptera; family Drosophilidae; genus Leucophenga; species Leucophenga maculata. The sequence continues at coordinate 1,358,088 of JAWNNP010002997.1, forward strand.
GCAATAACAAGGTGACGGTAAAAAAACTTGATCTTGGCTCTCAGAAGTCGGTACGCGAATTTGCAACCGACATAGTTAAAACAGAACCAAAGATCGATATTCTTATTCACAATGCAGGAATGGCCCTAGCGTTCCGAGGCCAGACTAGCGAGGATGGTATTGAGTTAACAATGGCCACTAACCATTTTGGTCCTTTTTTGTTAACCCATCTCCTTATTGATGTGCTGAAGAAAAGTGCTTCAGCGCGTATAGTGATTGTCGCCTCGGAGCTGTATCGATTGGCTTCGGTTAACCTGAACAAACTAAATCCGATTGGAACTTTCCCGGCAGCATATTTATATTATGTATCTAAGTTCGCAAATATCTACTTTGCACGTGAGCTTGCTAAGCGACTCCAAGGCAGCTCTGTTACTGTCAATTTTCTACACCCGGGCATGATTGATTCCGGCATCTGGCGTAATATACCCTTTCCTCTTAATCTACCCATGATGGCCATTACAAAGGGATTCTTTAAAACCACAAAAGCTGGAGCACAGACCACTATTTACCTGGCCACTTCAGACGAAGTCGCAAATATCTCCGGCAAATACTTTATAGACTGCAAAGAAGCAACATTAAATGCGGCGGCTATGGACGAGGAAAAGGGTCGAAAACTTTGGGAAGAATCCGTGCAGTTGGTAAAACTAACGCCACAAGATCCTAAAATTTAAGACGTATTTCAATAGAGCATTATTAGTTGGATTATGTTTTTTAATTAACAGTAAAACATATTTTTTCGTACAATTCTACTATGCCGACCTTTGGTTCGGATGCAGCAGCAGTTTAAAATATATAAGGGTTTTTGGAAACAGTAACTTTGCTTGCTAAAGAACTGACCAATTATTAAAAGGGTTACACTTTTCAGGTATAATAAAATGTTAATGATATGAAATAAATTTTTTGTAAAACTTTATATACTTATACTAGTTTTTAGGCCCTGTACCGAAGGTACAAGAGCCTATTGGTTTTGTGCAAATGTATGTAACAGGTAGAAATAATAATCGGAGACCCCCCCAAAGTTACCCCCATTATGGTCAGGAGCGATAGAGGAGTCGATATAGACATGTCCGTCTGTCCGTCTGTCCGTCCATCCGTCTGGCCGTCCGTATGAACGAAAGGATCTCGGAAACGGTAATAGATAGAGACTTCGTGTTTTTTGCATTCGACTAGGACTGCTCCGGAATTTTACAAGTTTATTTTAAAAACTTGCCCCTCCCCCCCCTTCCCCATAAAATCACCCCCAAGGGTAAAAATTTCTTCGGCACAAAAAAAATTGAGCATGCCAGTATAGAGATATCGTCCTTTTTAGCAAAAATCCGAAAAGTTCATCAAAATCGGATAATAAATGACGATTTTATAAGCAATTGAATTTGAGCGACCCCCCTTTTCGTTTCATACATAAAAAAATGTTTTAAAAGGCACTTAGTCGTGCAGTGAGAAGTGGTCATGTGTTTGGTCATAAGCTAGGGGAACATTTAATGTGTTTGTTAGGCGACCTGCACTGGTACAGGGCCTCTTACAGTCGGTTACGCCCGACTGTGATTTTCTTACTTGTTGTTATTTATATTTTTATGTTATACTTATGTACATCGCTTTTTAAATCGACGAAAACTGAAAGATTATTTCTCTTGTAAATATACATGAGACCGACACACAAACGACTGAACGACTGACATAGCCACCCCCTCTTCAATTAATCGTTAAAAATTTCAAAAATTTCATAACTTTTGATAAAATGGTTCGATTTTCCTTGATGCTCGTTAAATTCATATCGGTGCTTGAAATCGAAAACTATATATTCTTTTTTTTTATGAACAGTTTATTTACAATCTGCCTCAAACGTGGCAATAAATGAATGTTGTGATGGAATTAACAATGTTGCTTATGCATTATAAAAATAACAATATTATATTAAATATTATATTATTATTAAATTACGACTAGGCAGATCTAAAGGATGATACCTTCTAAGACGTCTTAAGGTTAAACTATTATCTAATAAATTAATGGCAAGATAATTAGGATGACGGTTCAACCTAGAAATATACCTCTGGCAAATACTGGCAATTTCTTCTTTTACCGTGGGTATGTTCAGATCTTTGTGCAATGTTTTATTACGAACGTACCATGGAGCACCAGTGATCAACCTTAGTGTTCCCCATAACTGAGCTCCATAAAACTATATATTCATTACACTTTCCCTTAGCTTGGCAGCACCAGAATTTAGCATTTCTTTCTTACCAAGAATGCTATATAGTTTAGCGATTGATATAAATGTAAAGCTCTTACAGTACAAACTTTTAGAAACAAAGCTTAAAGTGAAACCTAACTGGATTCATATTCTGTATAATGGCCCCGTTTTAAAAATATTTGTTTATTTTAAAACAATAATAAAAAATTAAATATATTTCTATATTTGTAGAATTATGTAGCTGATTCAATTATATATATAGGTTTCATCTACAATCGTATATTGTTTCGATCTAATTCAATAAATTATAGAAAGTATGAAGCTAAGATAACACATATATACATATGTGCTTTGTGTACCAGCATCCCGATCGGAACTCGCGAGTAAAGATTGTCACGGGACTTCGCGACTCACTTTACAAAATACGAAAAGCGATGTGACAGGTGTGATCGATAATGGCTGTAAAAATTTGAACAAAATATGGGATACCATTCTCGACACTCTCGAAAAATGTCGTTACATCCGCAAAATCATGGCATGTTAATGCAGTGCTATCTCTGCCAAAACTAGCAAGTGGCAGCGAATATTTTACACCTTGACAGAATTATAATACTTTTCACATTAGGTGTAAAGTTAATTATTAAACATTATTCGGTTAGTTGTTTTAATAACTTTGTTTTTTGTTGGCATTAATTATCCGCTGGATGATATTTGCAGGTAAAAAAAAAACACAAATGGTCACTACTCGTAATCCACACTATTTAGCTGGCGACAGCTGGTCTAAGAATTGTTTTGAAGGAAGTGTGTGTTACCAGTCGAGTTTTAACGTAAGTCAGCTTATTTCATTTCAGGAACTGTCAACTTTGACATATAGAATCGAACGTCCGCCTCAACGAACAACTGCAACAACTACTTAAATTACAACTGCAATGTATATACATAAGAGTATATTGTATCAGTATCTAGAGGTCGCTTTTTCCATCTCTCTTCACAAACTGCACTCGAAGAGCGCTAAATTGAATATGTAAATCGATACTTTGCCGAAAGGGGTTGTGCAGTCAGTCAGTAAAATGATGAATACTTTTGACAAAAAGTCAGGATATTTCGGATGTGTGAAAATTTGATTGATAATTTTTAGAGCTATAGAATATGCTGATATGTCACTTAGACAGAACATAAGCTTGGAGCTGCGCTAAAATCTACAAAAAGGAGGACTAGTGGGAGTGAAAATTTGGTTATATGAAAGATACTCATTGATAATTTTTAGAGCTATAGAATATGCTGATATGTCACTTAGACAGAACATAAGCTTGGAGCTGCGCTAAAATCTACAAAAAGGAGGACTAGTGGGAGTGTTACAGAAACTCAACTAGGACAAATTGCTTGTACGAATTGCTCATCAAAATGACAGCTATAAAGAATGCTTTGGTCTAAATAAAATTGTAAGAACTCAAATTCGAAATAAAAAAGTTTAACATACAAAATCTACCCATAAAAGAGTTAAGCATAGGTCCATACAAGTCAGCAACCAGCCATTGTACTTGAAAATGACTATAATAAACATGTTTTCAAAATTAAAACTTAAAAATGGGCTTCAGGAGCTTTTATAGTAGCTATTCTTAATGGGCTTAGCCATCCTGACAAGGTAATATTCAAATATTAACAGTTAGAGAAACAGACACGCATAGCTAGACCAACTCGTCTTGTTGAGCTGATATTTTCACCACAATTAGAGGAAGCTTCAAAATAATATGTACACACATATCCTCCCTTATCACCGATTGAAACAGTTTGCGAACGATTATCCTCAAATCCTTTGAATAAATATTAAATTTCAATTATAGTTGTTAAAACGTTATTAGCCACAAATTATCATCATTGAAGGCTACTTATAATGACAAGCTTGCAGAGTCACGTGTCCACATCAGAGATAAGCACAACAGGGATAACAAAACCTGTTGAAAAGGGGCGTACAAGAACACACGCGCACAACTTTTAAATTCTCCCTTTTAGCTCAATTTCTTCAGCTGGCCCTCTCCGACCATCATCACATTGTTCAACAGGTAGGCATAAAATTCAACACCAAAGCACAATTTTGCGATATTGTGGGAAATTACTTTTCTCATCACTTTGAGCTTGCTATCTCTTCTTTTTGTTGTTGTTTTTTCTTTTTTTTTTATAGGAATATCAATATCAATGTTTCAAGAATATCACATTACATTTTTGGTCGTGATTTGTTGTTCATTCTCATAATGATATGTTGACCTTTAATATGCTTACAAGTCTACACATAATTAAATTGATCGAGAAAGCTACCTACCGCAGAGGCATGTCATGAAATCTGCTAAACATTTTAACTCAGAAAAGTTTACGAAAATATATGTATTTTCTTTGTAGTGTGCAACTTTATTTTCAGGGGTAGTGGTTTCTGATTTCGGATTATGGGCCATATTTTTTGGGTCATAATGCTCCAAATTGATAAGTAAATTATTCTGAAACAATATTTCTCTGCGTGCCGCAACGTTATAAGTTTTTCTTAAAAATTTAAAATTTTTAAAATAACTTCTTATAGTATATTGTACAATACAATTAGTACCAATATACAAAACAAATTTCAATTATTATTATAATTATGCATTGCCTTCCCCAAAAATGTACAACACACTCAAACTGTAAAATACAATTATCAGTTTGTAGAAAAGTTTCTAACGCAATTAAAGAGATATCGTAGGCCCCATTAAGTTGCTGATAGAGACTTTGTTCTTTTTGCATTCGACTAGGTCTTCGCCGGAATTTCACAAGTTTATTTAACATTTTTTTTTGGCTAAAAAAATAGAGAATAACATCCATCTAAGCCAAAATCTAAAATGGATAATAACTGACGGTTTTAAAAGTAATTGAATTTGAATGACCCATGCTGCTTCTGTCCTCCATTTTACCTTTCATATATAAAAAATGTTTTATAATGTAATTCATACAGTGAGAAGTGGGAGGAGCAAAATATTTTTCGTCCGTAGCATTTTTGTTATTAATTTCCTACCTTTTTGTTTTCCACTGTTTGGTGCATAAGCTAGGGAAACATTAAATTTATTTGTTTGGAATAGATTTAGATCCCTATTAGGTTTGGAAACGACCACAACTAATAACGATACACATATTGATTGGACTTTTTCAAAGTTTTTCAGACAATCAACAGTTACCATAATGATATTAGCGTAAATGTTAGGCAGAATGTGTAGGCGCGAACACTAACGAAATAGTTAAATATAAAGTCGTCCCATTGTCACAGCAATGCGCTCCTCGTGGTGTTCACTGGATGCAGATTTGAGCTTACATAATAGGGAGCTAATTGGAGCGCCACCCAGTACCGATTGTAATATTCTTGTTTTAGATATATAGCTGATTTCCGATATAGAAACTTTTTACTGTAAAAGAAACTATGCATATTGACACGCGAAGCCTTTTTCTGTAGTTTTTGAATTGAAAAATTCTTATTGTAATTTAATTGACTGCTAATAGCAGGCAAAGGCCTCCATAAAAAAAGAGCTTCGCGGCTTGTTTTATTTGTTGTTTCTTGTTTTGTTATATTTTTGTAAACTATTTTGTACAAAGTAATATTGTAATATTTTATATCATATACATATTTAATACAAAGGAATATTAAAATTTGCCCAAACTTACTATTTTCAAAAGTCGTTGCTTATACGAGAAATATATTCGCAAGTTTTTTAGATATCATATTTTTTAATACTAATGGAAATGTTAAAAATGCTGCATTGGAGAGCTCATGACATCGAAATACCATTCTGTTTTTTGGATAGCCGCCATATAAACCCACCTAAAACCTTAAGATATTGCTGTTTTTTATGATCTATCGCTTCACATACATATACAAACAGACCGTACTCTTAGTTTTTGATTGCAGCACTTATTTATTTAAGTCAATATCAGCTTGACATACTTCACATACGTATATTAATAGCCGACTCCAAAAAAGTGATAGGTTTTGGGCTAGCCTGCACGAGTGTGAATGAAGCATCCACAAGGGCTTATCCAGCTGACCTCGAAGGGGGTCTCTGCCTTTTTTTATTTTTTTAGTATTCAAAATTGCTTAGAGTTAGAACTCTTAGAAACCATCTACTAATTATGGCTACTAATTCAGTAAAACAAAATTATTACAAAAAAATGTAGTATTCACGCCTTCTTTTGTTTTTACCATACATTGCACAAGCTTATTACCTTTGGGTGGGGTCACGGTATAAAATCAGCATCATTTATCAGTGCTATTAATTTAAAAAACGACCAAACTGATTAGTATATATAGCAAGTATATGTATGTATTGTATATAGAAATTACATATTTCATATTAGAGTAGGGGTATGTTTCAACGAATACACAGTGAAAGTAAACGGGGTAAAAAGCGAAGAACTGCAGTCAGACGAAGTGTAAGAAGCCGCAATAACGCCACCAAAAAAAGTATTTCATTGATTTTCGAAGCCTCGACAGTGCCAACAAAAATGTATGTTGCGTTGTCGGTAGAATTAACAGAAACTCAACACTAACAATAGAAAACCAGAAGCAATGTGCATGTTTAACGCAAAAAGCAATAGTCTATTCAAACAAATTTAGCTTCGAAATTAGGGATGCTGAAGAAATTTATCGTAATACACAATTTGTATCTCGATTTGAAGCTGATGCAATGTAGCTTAAACAAATAAGAACACGTGCAATCTAACGCAAAAGCTGGTACCAACACTTGAAAGAGATAGTGTGTAATTGTTTGAAGAAGTTCTCAATTCGTCAGTTCCTAGGCAATAGTGCAAGGAAAGAACGTTGGTGATGATTTGTGGTGCTTCTATTTAATTCCCCTAGTTGGTTGTCATGATTAACTATTCAAACCATTAAGAAAAAATTAACATTTTGATTAGATAATTGAATGAATGAACCATTATTTGTTCAGCTGAGATCCATATATACATTTTACATACATATACCTAATATGATATGTGAGAATATATATATGTATATACATACCTGATTGATTTATTCATTCAGCTATTATTCTTTAGCTATTTACTATGGCGCGGTTTTTGAGATTTGATACATTTAAAGGAAAGGGAGTCAAATATTTTATGAAACAACTTTGGCAATAATTCACAAAAGTTCATAGCTTTACTTAGATGTGTTGCTTAAGATAACCGTGCTCCAGATCCATAACGCAGCACTCACTATAGGCTGTTTCGAGCGTAAGGTTAGCTCGCGTAAATTCCACACCGTCTTCAATTTTCGGAATGCTGTGGAGTTTAGAAGGGAAATAGCTGACATCACCGTCATTCGTGATGGTAAAAATTACTCCTTTATTCCATTTATTTGGAATTATGCCTGATGCCCATGACTTTTGCATAGTTGGTAAGACTGAATAAGACTTCGTTGCGAAGAGATGTTGCTTTGGTGCTGTTAAGTTCTGGTTTAAGAAACTTTCGGTTTCCGATGAGGTGTCAGGTGGTGTTATCCATCCATGATTCCCTCGTGTGCTGTTCAGCAGAATGGATGTCCTTACAATGTGTGAAAATATATTAAAACCTCAAAACGAGGTAAATCAAATGAAAACGATACTTAAAACTAAAAAAACTTCCAATAAAAATTTGTTAACGAAAGATTGTTATTTTGCATTGGTTTTAATGGGATGTAATATGTGATTGAGCGTTAGTCACATTGCAGAGAAGTGTAGGACTATTCTAAATATGATTTAATTTAAGTTTTTTCTGAAAAGTCTGATTCATCTATACACCCCTTCTTTGCCTTCCTATCGTATACGTGAGCCATCCCCGAGAATGAAATTTTTCTAGTAAAATTTTTATTTGATTTATCGTAACATGTTAAGATTCTTAACTGACCCGATATGCTTTGCTATTCATCTCTTTGAGTTTATCTTATATGAGATCATGTCACAACATGTATCTAGTGACGCAGGATTCTCCGATATCTGCTGTTACCTTTTACGCCATAAGGTACACTTCAAATGGGTTGGATTTTGAATTTTATTTGGATTTTATAGCACAGGACACTTTCCCTCCCTCGCGTCACAACAGCGATTTATCTCGCTTCCGGGCGCTCCCCCTCCCGTGACTAAAATAATCACACACCGAAACCTAACGTATAAATATTAATCAGGAGGCTGATATGATACTCATATGAAGTATATTAAAACTATTTGACAATTATCTGCATTAGTATGAGAATTATGTTAATTATAATTCTCATAAAGTTTTAATAATTCTGGATCGCGATTAACATATTTAGAGAAAGATGTATTATGCCAATGCCCTAAAGGGGGGTGTACTCAATAACTTCTCAAAGTTTCATGGTGATCGAATGAATGATGTAGTCCTACTAATATTATAAATGCAAAAGTTTGTATGGATGTTTGTATGTATGAATGTATCTATGTATGGATGTATGGATGCATGTTCCCCTCTTACGGCTAAACCGCTCAACCAATTCAATTCGTATGCATTTTGGTATAGAGATAGATGGGATGGTGGAAACGAACATAGGCTACGTTTCGACAAAATCGGAGGGGGGTTGTCATATCTTTGCATCCATTTAAGGTACAGAAATCCAATTTGGTATACATGTTAAGAGAATCAAGAGAAGTCAACGTGTTAAGATTGGTCAAAATCGAAGGGGCGATAGACCAACGAAGGTACAAGAGCCTATTGGGTTTGTGCAAATGTATGTAACAGGTAGAAATAATGGTCGGAGACCCCCCAATTACCCCCATTATGGTCAGGAGTGATAGAGGAGTCGATATAGACATGTCCGTCTGTCCGTCCGTCCGTCTGTATGAACGAAAGGATCTCGGAAACGGTGATAGATAGAGACTTCGTGTTTTTTGCATTCGACTAGGACTGCTCCGGAATTTTACAAGTTTATTTTAAAATTTTGCCCCTCCCCACCCAGCCCCCTTCCCCATAAAATCACCCCCAAGGCTAAAAATTTCTTCGGCACAAAAAAAATTAAGTGCACCAATATAAAGTTAACGCCTTTCTAAGCCAAAATCCAAAAAGTTCATCAAAATCGGATAATAAATGACGATTTTATAAGCAATTGAATTTGAACGACCCCCTTTTTCTTTTCATTCATATTCGCGCAGTGAAAAGTGGTCATGTGTTTGGTCATAAGCTCGGGAAACATTTAATCTGTTTGTTAGGCGACCTGAACTGGTACAGGGCCTCTTACAGTCGGTTACGCCCGACTGAAATTTCCTTACTTGTTTGTTTTGCCTTAGTTCTGAAACTACATATTGAAAAACTAAAAAACACGCTAATTATAAAATATATGTAAAATAATTAACACAAATTTTCAGCAAATAGAACTTAATAATCATACTAACACGGTCATAATCGTATTAATTGTAAAAATTTTTCACAGCAAATGCACATGGAAACCAAATTACTTAAAGCTTTTTTTATGCACATGAAGAAATTGTAAAATAATATTAAAATTTCATCTTTGTACCTTAAATGGATGCAAAGATTTGACAAATTCTGTTTATCGCTTGTATGAGGTGTAGGGCATTGCGCCCTCCGATTTGGTATACATATTAGGAGGATGAGGAGAAGTCAACCTGTTAGGTTTGGACAAAATCAAAGGGGCGTTGCCCCACCCCCCATATAAGCGATAATCAAAATTGTCATATCTTTGCATCCATTTAAGGTACAGAAATAAAATTTGGTACACATGTTAAGAGGATGAGGAGAAGTCAACCTGTTATGTTGGGGCAAAATCGGAGGGGCGTTGAAACACAAACCCCTATTAGCGATAATCAAAATTTGTCATATCTTTTTATCCATTTAAGGTACAGAGATGAAATTTAGTATACATGTTAAGAGGATCATGAGAAGTAAACGGGTTGAGTTTGGTCAAAATTAGAGGGGCGGTATACATGTTAAGAGGATGAGGAGAAGTCAACCTGTTAAGTTTGGACAAAATCGGAGGGGGCGTTGCCACACCCCCCATATAAGCGACAATCAAAATTTGTCATATCTTTGAATCCATTTAAGGTACAGAGTTGAAATTTGGTATACATGTTAAGAGGATGAGGAGAAGTCAACCTGTTATGTTGGGGCAAAATCGGAGGGGCGTTGAAACACATACCCCCCCCCCCCCCCCCATATAAGCGACAATCAACATTTTTCAAATCTTTCCATCCATTTAAGGTACAGAAATGAAATTTGGTATACATGTTAAGAGGATGAGGAGAAGGGGTGTTGCCCCACCACCCCTATTAGCGATAATCAAAATTTGTCATATCTTTGCATCCATTTAAGGTACAGAGATGAAATTGGGTATACATGTTAAGAGGATGAGGAGAAGTCAACCTGTTAAGTTTGGACAAAATCGGAGGGGGCGTTGCCCCACCACCCCTATTAGCGATAATCAAAATTTGTCATATCTTTTTATCCATTTAAGGTACAGAGATGAAATTTAGTATACATGTTAAGAGGATCATGAGAAGTAAACGGGTTAAGTTTGGTCAAAATTAGAGGGGCGGTACACCTCCCCCCGTATAGTTTCACAAATGAGGCAAAATAAGAAAAGTAATTAGATATGCTACTTTTTATCGGAAGATCCGCGGACGAAGTCGCGGGTAAAAGCTAGTGAAGAATATATAAGTTTAAGTATACATACTTTATGGGATCTTTGCCTCTTTCTGAGTGTAACAAATTTCATGTCAGAAATGATATACTCTTCACACTACGTGTGAAAAGTAAAAATATGAAACATATTGTTACTGACTTTTAACCACAAACTGAATATCAAATTTCGCTATGTAATTTACAATTGGTGCTTTTCGATAATAAAGAGAGAACCTTTAGCACACGGTGGAGAAGAGATTTAAGTTGCATTCGCAGTTGATCGATAGACTGGAATGGGCTAGGCGTAAAATAAAAATGAAATAAGAAAACAAAGACAAATTAGATTGAATGAAATACTCATTGGTCGAAGTCGAGTATACAGAGCTACGTTTTTTTCGATTCAATCGAACCGATCCGATTTCAATTTGAGATGTGATGGTGCAAGACATTCCCAAGGAACGCATTTTTACAAAGTAAATGCGATAGGATTTGACAGTACGGTAGTTGGGCGGTCGGGTGGTTGCACAAAAACATTTAACCGCAAAGTGCAGAAAAGCGGTAGGTGGAGCGACTGTCTGCATCTGAGCGATCAATGGACACCACCACAAGACATATGTTCGCTCCTATTCACTCACACTGCTGTGTTTGTTGTCTTATGTCTTATGTCTGAGCTGAACTGTTTGTGATGATATTGGGTGACAAATAAAAACTACTGCACTGCTGCTGCGCTGTGACCGGGGGTTGCTACTCTACTCGTTGGCTGGTGTCGATAAGCGGGGCGTGGTAGTCGCAGGAGTGAAGGTAGCGAGTGCTTTAAGGGCCGTACACGCAGAATATGCATTACATTTTTTCTTCGGTGCCCTTTTGTTGTTCGTTCGTTTGTAATTAAGTAAGTTTGTTTTTTTTTCTTTTGGGGTTGCGTTGTCTGTCCGACAGATCCAACATCGTTAGTGGTCGTCCGTTCGATTCTTACGACGACACTTCGAAATCAAATTAGTTATTGCCTACTGCTCATCGCCGCAAGTCGTTTCACTAAAGGCTAGGCTTTCAATAATTCTCTTGATTTAATTTATTTAAATTCGATCCAAAATAGGCAACAAAAATATTTTTAAAAAAGATATTGTTATTATCTTAATTAGAATGATTTACAATCGGTTTATATCGAACCGGAAGTGCTCATAAATCGGCGATCATGTTGTGGATGTGTATAAAAAGGTTCGAATTGCTAGTTAAAAGTTACATTTAGCAAGTGTATTAAATATAAAACTGTACAAAATAAAGAGTGCTATAGTGGTAGTGACTTCAATGTATTATACTAGAACAACTCGTCTCTTTAAGTGATCAAGAACGTATTAAGAATACATTGCAATTTTAATAAAATCTGATTTCACTATGTGGTTGATTTAATGGTCTGTATGGGATCTATGTATATCTAATATTATCATGAGCATAAAGTGTTTCCATGCCATTCGAAATATTGATTCGAAAATTTTGTTTCTCCAGAAAGTGATCGCATGCTAATTCGGACAAAATCTGGAGCGGTACAATCGAAGCATAAATACTCTTCACAAGCTCATTAATATTTGCAGTTGAGTCAATGTATGTTATAATGAACATTTGAAGACTTCACTCCGTATTTTAAGTTGAAGACTTTACTTCGTATTTTATGTGGTAAGCGCAACAAAGAAGACAGTTTTGTAAGGAACTACTCCAAACTCGCCAAAGACTATATATGCAAAGCTTCAGTCCAAAATCTTTGAAATCTAAAATATTTTGATGGCGTCGCCTACATGTCGCCATGTTTTCCCAACCTTCATAAAAATACAGGTTAAAAAAATGCAGGCTCAAAAAGCAGGTTCCATCAAAGCTGTGCCTGAAATCATCAAATATCAGACCCATTCTTCTTTGAAATTCAATGAATTGGACTTGTACATTTCTGAAACATGCCTGATCGTTTGACCGTTTAAACGGTATGTCGTAAAAGTTGACTGACGACCAAAAATTTCTCAGAATTCAAATAGCAAAAGTTTCCTTTAAAGCATTGTGATCTAGAAACCAACGACCAAAGTACCGAGCAGAAGGCACAAGAAAAGCCGAACCCGATAATACAAAGTATAAATAGCACCACTTCAGATGCAATATCTCCGATCACAGAGATCCAATCGTCATTACTTTTTGACTGGATGTTGAAGCTTTCCAAAGCATGGTCGTTCATATTTCTATTTATTTTGAATCACACCTTGCAATGTCAAATTCAAATTAGAATGCTAGCTTTGTATTCAAGTCGGCCATCGGACTAACACTGCATAATGGGTGTTACTATTTCGCCATACAGTGTGTAGACTCTGCAAGGGTGAAGCCCAATATTATTTCAATTGCGTTTTGGGATGCAAAAAGCGACCATTCCAAGCCACAGTATTTTTGTCATAAGCAAAGCAGTATACTTTTGAGCTCATGCATGGACAAGTTTTTATTATACCCTGTACCCATAGGGTTAAAGGTTAAAAGTAGTCGAAACAGACCTCAGACTTACCATACAATCGTACCCTTCTTTTTGATTTTTTTTATAAAAAATTGTTCATCTATCGTACCTTAATCCTTATAAAATAGGCCATATAGGTCCAGATCAGACAGCGAGAAGGTGCTACATCAGTTTTTAACGAACGTGCCTACCCATCCATAAGGAGTAGTACACGTAAAATCCTGCCCCTCCTTACGAGTTTTTGTATGAAACAATTTCTGTTTATCTTGCTAAAAACGCAAAATTTGGTGTATCTTACCTCAATACAAATAACATTTTCTATAAAAGTACATATTGGCCCATAAGAAATGCTTGTGTAACTTCCATATTTTCTTACCAACTGTGTTAAAAAATCACCTTTTCTTTTTTGGATAACGCTAATTTCAGTTAACAGTTACCCGGCAGTAATAATTATTAGGCCCTGTACAGAAAGTACAAGAGCCTATTGTTTTTGTGCAAATGTATGTAACAGGTAGAAATAATGGTCGGAGACCTCCAAAGTTACCCCCATTATGGTGAGGAGTGAATAGAGGAGTCGATATAGCCATGTCCGTCTGAACATGGATCTCAAAAACGGTAAGAGATAAAGACTTCGCGCTTTTTGCATTCTAGTACTAGGACTTCGCTGGAATTTTACAAGTTTATTTAAAAATTTTGCCCTTCCCTTTTGTTAGGCGACCTGTACTGGTACAGGGTCTCTTACAGTCGGTTATGCCTGACTGTAATTTTCTTACTTGTTTTCATTGAGTTTGCTGTCACATTTAGTTAAAATTTGTACATATTGTACATACATATTTGAAACTATTTGTGCTGAGTACAGCTAGTAATTTATATTCTTGATTATTGCCAAAACTCTGTATAAAATGCACGTTGTAAACTGTTTACTGTTATTCCACTATAAGTAGACATAATTCAAACCTATAATTTTAATATACAAAATCTATGATTCGAGGAATTGAGGGTATTTTGAAGAAAAACAATCGGCTGCAGTGTTCGGGTTTGTGGTTATTATTACTTTAGCTATAAACACCAAATTTGGTATATGGTCGCAGAGATAATTAACAATTGCGCTTAGTACGACATTTTCATGATTGACAATTATTTTGTGACATTTGATATTTGAAAACAAAAATATCGATATTTGGTATTATCGTCTTTCTGTCTCCTCTGATATAATTACGTATGCTCTCTAATTTCTCAATCTTTAAGAAATTAGTAAGAAATGAAAACTATTTTAATAACAGGAAGCTTGTGAAAATGGCCGCGGGTCATATTAAATTTCACTTTGCATTTTATTTACAAAATTGTTCTTAAAATAGTAATTGTTTGGTAAATCCAATAAAAGTTCATTTACAATAACTTAAATTTTATAATTATATTTTATACTTATATTAAAAAAGATTTGCAGCCTCGATGCGACGTTTTGTAACCCAAAGAGTGCAGTTTTAAATCTGAGTCAATTGTAAATTTCTTTAATTAATTCTTATTTATTATTATTTCATACCCAACCAAATTATCTCCAACTCTCCGAAATTTTGTGAATCTTTTATCATCAATACTTTCCATTCTTGACGTACGAACGATAAGCTTAGAACTGCATTAGTGAAATAGGTCAATTCACGAATACCTTTGACCGAAAATTGTTGTAGTAATTAAGCAGTGATTAATCATATCCTTGTGCTTTCTTCATTTGTAGTTCCCTGTTTAGATTAATTGATTTCCCACCGGCATCGTTATTAGAGAATACTTCCGCTAGATGGTTAGAAAACACATCAATCAGCCTTTACTTCTTCTGTTTTAATATTTAATGGGTCTGTTTATAAGGCAAGATCTCTTTAGCTTTAAAATATCACCATGCGGAATTTGTAAATTTTTTTTCAATTCGCGCATCGAATGAGCGCATTGTTCACAATTATGTTTGTGCCACATATATAGGATCTCTGCACGTGCATTATTAAATTGATGTAAATATGGCCAAATTTTATTAGTATAAAATACACATTTACGAATATTTCTGCATTAGCCACTATTTTTAGGCCCTGTACCGAAGGTACAAGAGCCTATTGGTTTTGTGCAAATGTATGTAACAGGTAGAAATAATAGTCAGAGACCCCCCAAAGTTACCCCCATTATGGTCAGGAATGATAGAGGAGTCGATATAGTCATGTCCGTCTGTCCGTCTGTCTATCTGTCCGTCTATCTGTATGTCCGTCCGTCCGTCCGTATGAACGAAAGGATCTCAGAAACGGTAATAGATAGAGACTTTCGTGACTAGGACTGCTCCGGAATTTTACAAGTTTATTTTAAAATTTTGCCCCTCCGTAATTCCGTAAGTTTAGTTTAGACGTAGAGACAATTGGACATGTATATATCGACTCGTCTCGTCGTGTTGATCACGAATATATATAATTCATGGAATCTGCACAGCTTTCTTTGCTATGCCCGATATAAGATGTTACAAATATTTGTATGCAAGGCATATAAACTGAAGTAATTTTAATCGATCCGAATAAAGGACCACTGTAAAGCGAATTTAAACCTTCTACTAATTTTTGTAAAAGGCAGAAGGAGAGGAGCCAGATTTCACAAAGTATATACATATATTCTTAATTAAAAACCGATATAGAGATGTTCGTCTGTCTGATTGTCCTTATGAACAACAAGAGTTTCGAGACAATAAAAGATAGAGTCTTCAAGTTTAGATACTTAGATTCTCTTTCTTCTTCAGATCACTTGTATACGATGTATTCATAAACGTTCAAATCCGACCACTAAAATGAGTAGCTCAAATACAAAAAGTACTGACTGTCCGTATAAAGGGCAACACCCATACTGAATTGCTCCCCTTTCTGAGACTTTGTAAGAAAAACAATTTGGTGTGGTTTAGTTTAACTTGAAACGAAAAATGTTGTTATATTTTACTATAAGTAACAATATAACCCACGCGGACTATGGTAGCTCCTCGTTTACTTTCTGTAGGAGCCTCAAAACGAACCAAATGTCCACTTAAAGGGTTTTATTAGAAAAAAATACAAACTTAATGCAAATAACTAATAAACACACTCTATTTTATTAATTTACATATAGATCTTCATAATTTTCAGGTGCCTTTTGTTAGCTCAATATGAAACGTAGAAAATCAACAATATTTGAATATCAGAAACTGGAGTCATGTCATGGGATTGTTACATAAAAGATCCAATCTCTTGAATATAATTCTGGGTAAGTACCAATTCTAACAGTTATATATTTAAAACCAAATCCTGTTGAGTAATAAAGAAAATTTAATATTTTTTTTAAAATCTTTTTATTACTTTTAAATATGTTGTTTTTGAAAGTATATTATATATGCACATATGTATATAAAAAAGGATAGCTAGAACAAATTGCTAAAATCTATTGGAGAATAAAATGGGTAATTTTCGAAGTTCGGATCCAAAGAGTTTACTTTGCTATTGGCTGAACTAAAGCCTACATGTTGGACTGAGTTCAAAATTCAGGTTGTGTACCTCTGATACGGGGGTTGCTAATTTTCTTCAGCATTAGCTTGCACCAATCGACACCAGCCTTATTTTGAGCGATTGTCAAATTATGTGGGCGATTGTCAAACTATGTGGTATCCAACGAGAACAAACCTTTCCGACGACCAAATGTTCATGTAATATTGTATGTATGCTATTCATACCAATGCTCAGGGATGCCTCAATCTCACATGACGATCCTGCTTTATCAGTTCACACACAGAATTGATGTTTTTAGGCACAACGATTTTGGACGACCTTCACGAAATCCGTCGGTGGGCGAACTGCGGCCATGATTGGATTTGTTGTACCAGTTTTTCTCAGTGGCCAAGGATGGAGCTTCATCACCAAAAGTTGATTGGTGCACTTTTGTCTTGATAATCTATGTCGAAAATCGTAATAAATCATGCCTGTAATGAAACCAAATTGCGCTCGTACATCAAAGTTTTCACAGTAAGTTAGGCCTAGAAATGTCAGACTTTTCGATGGAGACATCAGAATGCATTTGGCAACATGTTTTGTTTCTCAAACTAGAAATATATGAAGCAACCCTCGTACAACCCCCGTATTTTATAATTGAATAATTTAAGTGGTGAACACTTACAAGGCAATGATGCTAAAGATGTTGAATAAACGTATGTTTTTAAAAATCACAATTTATATACCATTTAAATGATGGTCCTTCTACAAAGTAAACTTAATTTCAATTCTTTCATCATTAATTTGCGTCTAAGTTTTATTGTAATATCTTGACAAAATTCAATTTTAAATATTTGAATATTTTCACAAATTTTTAATGTTCCCTATGCTTAACAAATTTTTGTCATAAGCAATCGCTTACAACTATTCCGATATACCAATACTAATACAGACTTTAAAATTATACAAGAATCTTTCACTTAAGGCCGTTTGGCTAAAAACGATGGTTAAGTTTACAGTCACTTTTGATTGGAATTTGTAGTTAAAGGTTTACATATTGCCAGATATCTAGCCTTAGTTATTATTTTTGTTGAGTTTGCTGTCACTTTAGTTGTAGTATGTACATATTTGAAACTATTTTCAATGCAATGTGATAAGAGTGTTGAATATATTAGACCGTCTGAACAAGACTTTAATTTTAAATACTTTGAATACATAAAGGCACCGTCTACACCCACGTTTATATTTAAAAGTTGTGAGACATCAATAGCTGATCTGTTCAGAGTGCTGGCTAAATTACGTATAAAAAAAGTTCACATAAAATTGTATGTACAGTTTTGTACAGTTCATATACAATGAATATGGAAAATGCTACTTATTTTATTATCAAAAGGTATTAATTTAAATGTTATAATTTATAGTCAATGCTGTCTTCATCCATTTGGTTGCCTCACCTCACTTCAAATCATGAAAAATAAAACAAAAAAAATGGTGAGCACAGAGCTATGAGAGAGACGGAGGGCGTGTTTGAATGTTTCAAGTGTGCTTGCAGCGCAGGGTGTGATTGGGTTTGTCGTTTGGGCGGAGTTTTCAACAGTAGAGTGGTTAAAATCGTCAATATCTTAGCACCAATCAAAACCATTCGCTTTATTTACATTAGGATACGACCTTGCATCTTGTCAATTTCTATACACTTAAAATAAAACATTTATTTACCACACCTGCGCAGATTCCCTGGAAGATCAAGAGGGTGGAGCTATGTACATATCGTGTGATGTTGCCTCAAACGGTGGTCCTGTGGAACCAGAAACGGGATATGTGCCTAACAATCCATTGTTTGGCTTGGTGCTGGGTAGTCCACAGGTATTTATCTCAGAAATCGACAACACAAAACAGTTAAATCCTATAATTTAACACGTTTAATTGAGTTAAATTTTGTTTTATTAAAAAACAGCAAGAGTGTACTGCATCCTGCGTCGGCTGCTTATCCTGTCAAAGCAACAACGTCCTTCCTATATCCTCTCTGTCAAACAACGAGTTCGATTGTGGCTCCTGCTTTGATACATCCGTCGGTGAGCTCGAAACCACACATATCAACAGCTCAACAGCAACAAGTAGTCTCGAAAGTAGCAACACTAACGGAGTAAGTGGTGTCGACATAGTTGGACACAGCAGCTATTGGAGTACAGACGAAATGGCTTCAACCTTTCCCGGAATACCACCGCTAGATATCGACCCACTACCGAGCCTCTTTCCTTTCTCTCCATGCGGTGCTTCTTACAACTTCTCTGCGAATCCCCACCAGGCATCAATATCGTATACTGTACATCCACACCAGATGCTGGTGTCACCTAGCAGCCACCATCACCTTCAGCAACCGCAGGCGCCAGTAGTACAACATCAACAACTACTTCAACAGGCATCGCACGGTAGTCACGCGCTCCACAACTCCTCATCTCAATGTTACTACGAACCAGCTGCAACAACATCTATGTCAGGGGGCTGTAATCAATCATCCCTAGTAGGTCCAGCTACGGCTCATCCTGGAGCAGCGATATATCCCAGCCATATGAGTGTGAATGTCAGCATGAATATGACAATGCACGGCTACCATGGTGCCGACGGAACCGGTATGCAGTGCTCCCAGGTATGTAAATTATTATAGTACAATTACTCATTAACAGGTTATTTTTCTTTTCTTTTTTCATCTACTGCAGATGAACTGGACTCCGCCAAATACTTCGTCCTCTGTTAATGTGCTTTATTCGCCTACGCTAAGTCCATCGCAATATCCTGGTGCGGGCTCCTATTCTTTCACCGCTGACCTTCGAGCTCCCAACATAAATACAAATAATCAAATAAGTGTTTTGCCCCCATTACCTGGCGTGTCGCCGGTTTCTTCACCAACCTCTTCCATACCATTGCCGATCACACGAAATTGTTTTAACAGCAGTAGTGGCCCAGAAATCGAACGGAGTTATTCGCCACCTTCTAATAGTCCAAATTATGGAATTGGTGGCAGTGGCGCTTTTGAGGACGAGGAGGACAGCAACGATGAAGGCTCTTCGGATATGAAGCCAAATCTATGTCGACTATGTGGTAAAACTTACGCGCGTCCAAGCACTCTAAAGACTCACCTTCGAACACACAGCGGCGAGCGTCCATATCGGTTAGTACTATGGTGGTCCACATTATACATATATAAATTTTGACAAAACCATTCATCTAATTTTACAGCTGCCCAGATTGCAATAAAAGCTTTTCACAGGCTGCTAATCTAACAGCACACGTACGCACACACACAGGACAGAAGCCGTTCCGTTGCCCCATTTGTGATAGGCGATTCTCTCAAAGCTCTAGTGTCACTACGCACATGAGAACACACAGCGGTGAACGTCCTTACCGCTGTCCTTCGTGCAAGAAGTCTTTCTCGGATAGCTCGACACTGACCAAACACCTTCGAATTCACAGTGGAGAAAAACCATACCAGTGCAAGTTATGCCTGCTAAGGTAAAGTAAACACATACAATGCTTGCGAACGAGTTTGACGGCAACATCGCCAATACTTTCTTCTGGCTTTAGGTTCTCACAGTCTGGAAATTTAAATCGTCATATGCGTGTACATGGAACCAATAACAACTCTACTAACAGCAACAACAGTCTAATTACATGACAAAAGTCGCGCTGTGCAAGTGGTTTACAACAATATATATCCTCTCATACATTCGCCCCATCACAACCACCACACATCAGCTCGTATCAACATCCGACAAGCAATTTGGAGTACAACTATGGCGACTATTACACTTCGTCTGGCACATCACAGAATTATTCAGGATATTATTTCAGCGCACTAAACAAGCCCAAGCTCGAGAAGTTTTACTATTAAATATATGGAATTATATTTGTACGTATGTATATTTATTTGTATATACATTTGTATGAAAACAAATGTGCAAAGACAAAATGAATGAAATGAATGCCTACGTACATATACATATGTATATATGGACATACTTATTACACATAGATACACACATGCTCGATTAATTGTATGCATATAGCATCTTAGTTTATGTGGCGACCAACAAGAGATAATCCGACCGATCAAATTAAATTCAAATCAAATTAAATTCGGAGTGTTAGTACCCAATTAGTTTTAGGATATAAAAAAGTTTATGCTAAATAGTGATACATCAATAAACGATACATTCAAATCAATGGATAATTGTGACAATCTGTGACGTATAATAGTCAAAGTTCGGTACTTACAGTTGGCAAAGTGGGAGAGATAGTACAACTGCCACAAAATCTGCATAGTGTCTCAACTTCAATGGATATTGTAAATTTTTTCAATCATCTTATGATGTATCACCCATTTAAAATCAACGCTTTTACTACCTCTAATATAATTTGGAGACATTAATAGTCAATCACGCCATGCACATCATCCTAGCAAAATCCACTCCAAACCATCCCATCTGGTAACTCTTATTTAAAAAAAAAAGATTTGTAAATACATAATATACCTAGTTCTTTAGTCAATAAATAAAAGTTAAACATTAAGTAAAAGTTTTAATTGTATTTCTTCATTAATACTAATCTAATACAACAAATTAAAATGAAGAAATTGCCAAAAAACACGCATAAAGCTATAAGTTAGTCATAAACTCCCTCTCAAATGCATGTAGCTACCAATCCTTATAAATCGAATTCAAATATTGTAATCATACTCGTAATTCTTAAGAATGGTGCTTTTACCTGAGCGATTCCAATGAAAAAAAATTAAATGTTTTATAACAAATGTAAATATCAAGAAATTTTATTTTTTTAAATTTGAGTATAAATTTAATAATATCATTGGTAAGTATATATGGATAAGTAAATATAACAAAACAAGTAAGGAAATTTCAGTCGGGCGTAACCGACTGTAAGAGGCCCTGTACCAGTTCAGGTCGCCTAACATATGACCAAACACATGACCACTTCTCACTGCGCGAATATGAATGAAAAGAAAAGGGGGGGTCGTTCAAATTCAATTGCTTATAAAATCGTAATTTATTATCCGATTTTGATGAACTTTTTTGATTTGGGCTAAGAAGAACGTATTTTTTTTGTGCCGAAGAAATTTTTACCCTAAGGGGTGATTTTATGGGGAAGGGGGGGGGGGGGGGAAGGGGCAAAATTTTAAAATAAACTTGTGAAATTCCGGAGCAGTCCTAGTCGAATGCAAAAAACACGAAGTCTCTATCTATTACCGTTTCCGAGATCCTTTCGTTCACACAGACGGACGGACGGACATGGCTATATCAACTCCTCTATCACTCCTGACCATAATGGGGGTAACTTTGGGGGGTCTCCGACAATTTGTTCTTCCTGTTACATACATTTGCACAAAACCAATAGGCTCTTGTACCTTCGGTACAGGGCCTAAAAATGTACGTATCTTTGCATCGATTTCAGGTACAGACATCAAATTTGGTATCGCGTGAAGTAATTGTGTTCAGTTTAGTCAAAACCGGAGGGGGATATGCCACAACCCCCATGTAAGTGGAAAAAAAAATCAACATATCTTTCCATCCATTTGCAGTACAGCAATGAAATTTGGTATACATGTTAATGGTATCGAGTGAAGTAATTGTGATAAGTTTGGTCCAAATCGGAGGGGCGATGCCTCACCCACCATATAACCTATAAACAAAATTCAACATATCTTTCCATTCATTTGAGTTACAGGGATAAAATTTGGTAAATATGTTAATTGTGAAGTAATTATGAAGTAATTGTGTTCAGTAATTGTGTTCAGTTTAGTCAAAACCGGAGGGGGATATGCCACAACCCCCATGTAAGTGGAAAAAAAAATAAACATATCTTTCCATCCATTTGCAGTACAGCAACGAAATTTGGTATACATGTTAATGGTATCGGGTGAAGTAATTGTGATAAGTTTGGTCCAAATCGGAGGGGCGATGCCTCACCCACCATATAAGCTATAAACAAAATTCAACATATCTTTCCATTCATTTGAGTTACAGGGATAAAATTTGGTAAATATGTTAAATATGTTCTTCATATCTTTCCATCTATTTGAGGTTCAGGGATGGAATTTGGTATAAATGTTAATAAGATCGGAAAAAGTAATTTTATTAAGTCTTCGCAGCATGCCATGATAAATCAAATATTCTAATATTAGACTTTTTATTCTCGGCGATACCTCACCTTTAGAAAAGGTAGACAGAAAGGTTGTGTAGTAACGCAAGCCGGCTAAGCTACAAATTTAATGTTCGTTTGTGCAAAACCTGAAATCTCCAAAAGCACTTTATCGATTGTATTGAAATATTGGCACAACGTTGCATTCGCATAAAGTCATGTTGTTCTTACATTGATCTTCTTCTTAAATGCGGCAGGAGGAACTGGTACAACGTTCCTAATCAAATTGATTCTGGCAACAATTCGATAAACCAAATTCAACATATATCGGTTCCCCCAAATAATTTTTTATTTTTTAAAATGCTATAAAATGAAAACTACAAGAGATTTTTTCAAACTGTTTTTTTTTATTTGAAAGCTCAATCCTTACGGTTAACAGTGGAATATGATTTCATTCATATGGCTGTCACGGCTAGCCATGCAGTACCCAATACGGTCGGTCCAATTTTTGAGTACATTTTCGACTGTTTGCAGCCCTATCTCGGCTATGGTATCGCAAATGTTGTTCTTCAAAGCTTCAATTGTCTCTGGTTTGTTGGCGTAACACTTATCTTTGACGGCTCCCCACAAATAATAATCCAACGGTGTCAAATCGCAGCCCCTTGGTGGCGAAACGACATCAGAATTTCGATTGTAACATTGGCTGTGTGGCACGGAGCGCCATCCTGTTGAAACCAAATGTCACCAAGGTCCTCATCTTCAATAGTTCGGAACAAAAATTCACTTAACATGGCCCGATAGCGCTCATCATTGACTCTAACCGTCTCACCTTCTTCATTTTCAAAGAAAAATGGTCCAATGATGCCTTACGACCAAAATCCACACCAAACAGTCACTCGTAATGGGTGCATCGGCAATTGTTCAATTACGTGTGGGTTCTCTGTGCCCTAAATACAACAATTTTGCTTGTTGACATAGCCACCAAGATGAAAATGAGCTTCATCTGAAAAGATGATTTTTTTCACAAAATCAGCATCGATTTCTTGTCGATCGTGAGCCCACTTAGCGAAGCGTATACACAAGCAAGATATAGCAATGAAATTAGGTAAACATGTTAATGGGATCGGAGGAAGTAAATTCAGATAATAAGTTGGGTCAAAATCGGCGGGGGCGCTACCCCGTCCCATATAAGCGATAAACATAATTCGTCATGTCTTTGTAACTAATTAAGGTACAGAGATGATAGTTGGTTCACATGTTATTGGCGTTGCGAGACATAATACTGTTAAGTTTGGTCAAAATAGTTAGAGTGCTAGTAAGTGCTATCGAAAAAAGTTATATCTTTGCATCAATTTGGGGTTAGGGATGTTCTAATCTTTATATTTTTTTACACTGTTTTGAAAACACACGGTTCCAAAATAGCAGAAAATTTTAGTTTACACGGCTTTTTGCTTTTAAATTACACGGTTTCTTGCAGCGAAAAAAAAAATTGTATATACTTTTTTACTATTGTATAACTGCGATTTCAATATAATGGATAAACCAACAAGTAAGAAAATACAGTCAGGCGTAACCGACTGTAAGAGGCCCTGTACCAGTTCCACCAGTACCCATTATGGTCAGGAGTGATAGAGGAGTCGATATAGCCATGTCCGTCTGTCCGTCCATCCGTCTGTCTGTCCGTCTGTATGAACGAAAGGAACTCGGAAACGGTAATAGATAGAGACTTCGTGTTTTTTGCATTCGACTAGGACTGCTCCGGAATTTCACAAGTTTATTTTAAAATTTTGCCCCTTCCCCCCCTTTCCCAAAAAATCACCCCCAAGGAAATTCAACGGCTTATAAAATCGTCATTTATTATCCGATTTTGATGAACTCTTTGGATTTTGGCTAAGAGGGACGATATCTTTATACTGGCATGCTCAATTTTTTTTGTGCCAAAGAAATTTTTAGCCTTGGTGGTGATTTTATGGGGAAGGGGGAGGAGGGGCAAAATTTCAAAATAAACTTGTAAAATTCCGGAGCAGTCCTAGTCGAATGCAAAAACAAGAAATAGATAGACTTTTACCGTTTCCGAGATCCTTTCGTTCATACGGACGGCCAGACGGACGGACATGTCTATATCGACTCCTCTATCACTCCTGACCATAATGGGGGTAACTTTGGGGGGTCTCCGACAATTTGTTCTTCCTGTTACATACATTTGCACAAAACCAATAGGCTCTTGTACCTTCGGTACAGGGCCTAAAAATGTACGTATCTTTGCATCGATTTCAGGTACAGACATCAAATTTGGTATCGCGTGAAGTAATTGTGTTCAGTTTAGTCAAAACCGGAGGGGGATATGCCACAACCCCCATGTAAGTGGAAAAAAAAATCAACATATCTTTCCATCCATTTGCAGTACAGCAATGAAATTTGGTATACATGTTAATGGTATCGAGTGAAGTAATTGTGATAAGTTTGGTCCAAATCGGAGGGGCGATGCCTCACCCACCATATAACCTATAAACAAAATTCAACATATCTTTCCATTCATTTGAGTTACAGGGATAAAATTTGGTAAATATGTTAATTGTGAAGTAATTATGAAGTAATTGTGTTCAGTAATTGTGTTCAGTTTAGTCAAAACCGGAGGGGGATATGCCACAACCCCCATGTAAGTGGAAAAAAAAATAAACATATCTTTCCATCCATTTGCAGCACAGCAACGAAATTTGGTATACATGTTAATGGTATCGGGTGAAGTAATTGTGATAAGTTTGGTCCAAATCGGAGGGGCGATGCCTCACCCACCATATAAGCTATAAACAAAATTCAACATATCTTTCCATTCATTTGAGTTACAGGGATAAAATTTGGTAAATA
Organism: Leucophenga maculata; assembly: GCA_035044805.1. Lineage (NCBI taxonomy): Eukaryota > Metazoa > Arthropoda > Insecta > Diptera > Drosophilidae > Leucophenga > Leucophenga maculata. The sequence continues at coordinate 1,383,940 of JAWNNP010002997.1, forward strand.
TGTTAAATATGTTCTTCATATCTTTCCATCTATTTGAGGTTCAGGGATGGAATTTGGTATAAATGTTAATAAGATCGGAAAAAGTAATTTTATTAAGTCTTCGCAGCATGCCATGATAAATCAAATATTCTAATATTAGACTTTTTATTCTCGGCGATACCTCACCTTTAGAAAAGGTAGACAGAAAGGTTGTGTAGTAACGCAAGCCGGCTAAGCTACAAATTTAATGTTCGTTTGTGCAAAACCTGAAATCTCCAAAAGCACTTTATCGATTGTATTGAAATATTGGCACAACGTTGCATTCGCATAAAGTCATGTTGTTCTTACATTGATCTTCTTCTTAAATGCGGCAGGAGGAACTGGTACAACGTTCCTAATCAAATTGATTCTGGCAACAATTCGATAAACCAAATTCAACATATATCGGTTCCCCCAAATAATTTTTTATTTTTTAAAATGCTATAAAATGAAAACTACAAGAGATTTTTTCAAACTGTTTTTTTTTATTTGAAAGCTCAATCCTTACGGTTAACAGTGGAATATGATTTCATTCATATGGCTGTCACGGCTAGCCATGCAGTACCCAATACGGTCGGTCCAATTTTTGAGTACATTTTCGACTGTTTGCAGCCCTATCTCGGCTATGGTATCGCAAATGTTGTTCTTCAAAGCTTCAATTGTCTCTGGTTTGTTGGCGTAACACTTATCTTTGACGGCTCCCCACAAATAATAATCCAACGGTGTCAAATCGCAGCCCCTTGGTGGCGAAACGACATCAGAATTTCGATTGTAACATTGGCTGTGTGGCACGGAGCGCCATCCTGTTGAAACCAAATGTCACCAAGGTCCTCATCTTCAATAGTTCGGAACAAAAATTCACTTAACATGGCCCGATAGCGCTCATCATTGACTCTAACCGTCTCACCTTCTTCATTTTCAAAGAAAAATGGTCCAATGATGCCTTACGACCAAAATCCACACCAAACAGTCACTCGTAATGGGTGCATCGGCAATTGTTCAATTACGTGTGGGTTCTCTGTGCCCTAAATACAACAATTTTGCTTGTTGACATAGCCACCAAGATGAAAATGAACTTCATCTGAAAAGATGATTTTTTTCACAAAATCAGCATCGATTTCTTGTCGATCGTGAGCCCACTTAGCGAAGCGTATACACAAGCAAGATATAGCAATGAAATTAGGTAAACATGTTAATGGGATCGGAGGAAGTAAATTCAGATAATAAGTTGGGTCAAAATCGGCGGGGGCGCTACCCCGTCCCATATAAGCGATAAACATAATTCGTCATGTCTTTGTAACTAATTAAGGTACAGAGATGATAGTTGGTTCACATGTTATTGGCGTTGCGAGACATAATACTGTTAAGTTTGGTCAAAATAGTTAGAGTGCTAGTAAGTGCTATCGAAAAAAGTTATATCTTTGCATCAATTTGGGGTTAGGGATGTTCTAATCTTTATATTTTTTTACACTGTTTTGAAAACACACGGTTCCAAAATAGCAGAAAATTTTAGTTTACACGGCTTTTTGCTTTTAAATTACACGGTTTCTTGCAGCGAAAAAAAAAATTGTATATACTTTTTTACTATTGTATAACTGCGATTTCAATATAATGGATAAACCAACAAGTAAGAAAATACAGTCAGGCGTAACCGACTGTAAGAGGCCCTGTACCAGTTCCACCAGTACCCATTATGGTCAGGAGTGATAGAGGAGTCGATATAGCCATGTCCGTCTGTCCGTCCATCCGTCTGTCTGTCCGTCTGTATGAACGAAAGGAACTCGGAAACGGTAATAGATAGAGACTTCGTGTTTTTTGCATTCGACTAGGACTGCTCCGGAATTTCACAAGTTTATTTTAAAATTTTGCCCCTTCCCCCCCTTTCCCAAAAAATCACCCCCAAGGAAATTCAACGGCTTATAAAATCGTCATTTATTATCCGATTTTGATGAACTCTTTGGATTTTGGCTAAGAGGGACGTTATCTTTATACTGGCATGCTCAATTTTTTTTGTGCCAAAGAAATTTTTAGCCTTGGGGGTGATTTTATGGGGAAGGGGGAGGAGGGGCAAAATTTCAAAATAAACTTGTAAAATTCCGGAGCAGTCCTAGTCGAATGCAAAAACAAGAAATAGATAGACTTTTACCGTTTCCGAGATCCTTTCGTTCATACGGACGGCCAGACGGACGGACATGTCTATATCGACTCCTCTATCACTCCTGACCATAATGGGGGTAACTTTGGGGGGTCTCCGACCATTATTTCTACCTGTTACATACATTTGCACAAAACCAATAGGCTCTTGTACCTTCGGTACAGGGCCTAACAAAGTGAGACAAAAATAAGAAGCTCTAGCCAACGCTTTTCCTAAAAAGTTTAGATCAGTTATAAAAGATGGAGGTTACACAGAAGATCAAGTTTTTAACGCAGATGAAACTGCTTTGTGGTGGAAAAGGATGCCAAATGCATGGATAAGGATCGGCTCACATTGCTTCTTTGCAGCAATGCTTCAGGAGATTTTATGATAAAACCAATGCTTATTTAAAATAAAAAAGATCTTCCCGTCTTTTGGAAATCTAACAAAAAAGCCTGAGTAATAGCTCAAATATTTGAAGAATGTAGAATGTTATATCAAATAAAGATAACAAAATCTTATTGATTATAGACAATGCACTTGGACATGCAGAAGACTAAAGTCATCCGAATGTCAAAATCGCGTATAATTCTAAAACGCACAAAAAATTGTATGTTTTTAGGACAAGTTCCTTTATACATATATGTATTGATCAATAATTACTAAAGAATGACAACAGCGGAAACATGAAAAACGTTTTTGGCTTATCATGTAATGTCTTTCGCCTACCCAGCAGACTTCCCTCCCTTCCATTATAACAACGAATAATAGGTGCTTTTAAATTAAAAAATAAAATCGCCCTATCACTTTCACCCACACACCCCTTGGACTACCTCCTATTACACTCACCCACCATCACAAACTAAAACCTTACGCATATATGTTGTTAAGAAGACCGATACAATACTTATATGATATATGATCGAGCTATTTGAGAATTACAATAGTGATCGGATGAATGGTGAAGTAATCTATAAAGCACAAACAAACATAGATTAATTTATATATTTTACACCCTGCTAAGAAAGTATCGGTAACTGCTTAACTACAATCTCCCGGGTAGTAGTTGGGCAGGTAAATTTTTTCAGGCTGGTAACACTGTCCTTTACTACAGAGGTGGTCAAAAGTATTTACACAAAGTGCTTTTTTTATGAGCTTTCAACTTTGATTGCTTATTGCTGCTGCTGCTTTTGTACTTACTCACTTACTTATGTGGCCATCAACCGTCTGCCGGTCGAGGCCGCGTCTAGGAAGGCGCGCCAGCCTCCATTATCTTGTTCGCACTGACGCCAGTCGTTTTGAATGCCAAATACGGAGAGATCTCTCCATACCTAGTCATTCCATCTAGTGCCCGGTCGTCCTCTATGTCGGCGTCCACTAATCAAGTTTGGGCCCCCATGTAAACCATGCGTGCTGGAGCTCTTTCATCCATTCGAATGCGTCTAGGAATGCGCGCCAGCCTCCATTATCTTGTGCGCGCTGGCGCCAGTCGTTTTGAATACCAAATACGGAGAGATCTCTCCATACCTAGTCATTCCATCTAGTGCCCGGTCGTCCTCTATGTCGGCGTCCACCAATCAAGTTTGGGCCCCCCATGTAAACCATGCGTGCTGGAGCTCTTTCATCCATTCGAATGAGGTGCCCAGCCCAGTGCAGCCGCTGGAATTTTATGCGCTGGACTATGTCAACCTCATCGAATAGCTCGTACAGCTCGCGGTTCATACGGGACCTAAACTCGTCGCCGACTCTAATAGGACCAAAGATCCTGCGAAGAATCTTTCTCTCGAAGACTTCCAACGCTGTCTCGTCCGACTCAACCACGGTCCATGCCTCTGCGCCATACAATAGGACCGGGAGTATCAGCGTCTTATATATCTTTATTTTCGTCTGTCGAGAGAGGGCTTTACTTCTCATTTGCTTGCTCAGCCCAAAAAAGCATATGTTTGCAAGCGTGATTCTTCGCCTGATCTCCAGGCTGGCGTTGTTGTTACTGGTTATCTCTGTTCCAAGATACACGAAGTTTTCTACAACACTGAAGTTGAAATTCTCCATCGTCACTGACCGTCCAAGCCGCATTGACGGAGTGCGAGAAGACACCAAGTACTTTGTCTTGTCCTCGTTCACCGCTAGACCCATGAGCCGAGACTGTTTTTCAATCTCCGAGAACGCCTTGCTGACTCGCCGTTCTTGCGTACCGATGATATCGATGTCATCGGCGTATGCGAGCAGCATCACTTCCTTTTAGAAGATCGAGCCCGACATACTCTGTATGTACAGGCATTGACATAGGATAAATTCCATCAGGAGATTGAAAAAATCGCACGACAGAGCATCGCCCTGCCTGAAACCTCTTTTGGTATCAAAGGGGTCGGAGAGGTTTTTCCCCACCCTGACAACGCTTTGTGTGTTAGATAGCGTCGCCATGCAAAGACGGACAATCTTTGCCGGGATACCTAGTGCAGACAGGGCGTCGACGAACCTCGATCGTATCGGCGTGTCGAAAGCGGCTTTGTAGTCGACAAATAGGTGGTGAGTGTCTTTGTTTAACTCACGGGTGTTTTCCAAGATTTGGCGTAATATGAATATTTGGTCACTGGTCGACCTTTTTGGTCTGAAGCCACACTGATATCGTTCTATCAGTGAAACGGTATAGACTATTACACAATACGCTCGACAGAGTCTTATATTCAATGGAAAGGAGACTTATTCCGCGGTAGGTGGCGCAAACAGCGGGGTCTCCTTTCTTAAAGAAAGGACAGAGAACACTGAGATTCCAGTCATTGGGTATGCGTTCTTCGGACCATATCTTGCATAAAAGTTGGTGCATACTCCTAACAAACTCTTCGCCGCCGGTCTTAAATAACTCAGCTGGCAACCCACCAGAGCCACCGCTTTGTTATTTTTCAGTTTTTTAATAACTGAATCGACCTCGTTATAGTCCGGTGGCTCCGGTATATTAATACTAGCTGTACCTGCACGCTTTGCTGCGACCTGTATAAAATATGGATTGAATTATATTGTGTACTATGTACATATGAATGTATTTTCCTATTAGACAGCCCGATGGTAATAACGTACACCAAATTTCGACCCAATACCTCAAATGGGTGCAAAGAAATAACGAATTTTGTTTATCGCCTATATATAGGCGGGCGTTGCCCCTCAGGGTTTGACTAAACTTATGATGCGATGTTACTTCCCCCGATTCTATTCAGTTGTCAACCAACTGGACGAGGCATCGCCCTTCTAATTTTGACCAAACTCGCCATATTTTCGGTTACGAACAAATGAAGTCTACAAGTAATCACTGTGTAAAGAGTATTAAAACTTCGGATCGAATATATAATCCTATAACTAAACCAGAGACGTTCTCGCATTGCATATTATAATATCCGAATGATTACGTCTGCAAAACGTTTACCATATGTTTATCGGTGTTCTAGTGTTTTTCTATAATTGCTGCCACTTAGATGTACATTATACCTTAGCTTCAGTTCGTTTACTTTTTTCAGTAAGAAATATTCAGTAACAACATTTTAGAGAGAAATTATTTTAACGAAAAATTAGTTAAACTATTATTACAAACTGGGTTTGTAATACAGCTCTACATGAATGTTCCATACCCAATTACAGATCGATATTTTAAAAACTAAGGACTAATTTTAATTCATAAAAGCAGTGAACCGGTTCAATTCATTGAGTCCATTTCGTCTAGCTGATCAAGAATTCTTGATACTTTATATGGGGTCTCCGGTGCTTTCTTTCATTCAAACTATTAGACAAATATATCACAAAAATGATCCAGAATATTTTGTGAGGTCTCTTCTAATCCGTTACAATCTTTATGAAAAACGAATAAAAAACATTTCTCACTATAAGTATATGGTATAAAAAAAATAAACGTTATTTTAATGTACAGTAATACGAGGGACAGAAAGATCTTATGTACTATCGATAACATAGATAGCTTCACTATCTCCGCCACAAATAATTGTTGATCCCTTTGCATCAAATGAGTTAATAGGTTTTCGTAACTTTGATATTAGTGCAGTTATATGGAGTCTACTTTTCGCGCGTTCGCTGTTCAGCCACACATTGTTTATATCCTTCTGCTCAACGGCATCATTTACCGACGTATGCTGTGACCACTGCCACAATTCACCAACTTCAGCAGCGGTGAATAATCTCGATGGATCCTGTCGATGGAAGCCAATTTCGGTTATAGTACTGGTATGAGCACTAAGATAGGAGGCGGGATAGCCTAACTGTCGCAGGTCCCATACAGAAATTGAACCTTCCTCAGAACCTGCCAACACCATATGCTTTTGCATTGGATGTGAGGTTAAGCATGATACAAAGTTATTGTGTTTATCGTCTTCGGATGAAATCATGAACGATTTTGCAGGATTGTCTCCGTTGCCTGCGCGAACATCGAACATGCGTATTACACCCATTCGGTTTCCCACTAGCAACTCCTGTTGGTTAACAAAAGTCACCGCATTAAGTGCAATGCTATCGGCCTGTATAGTGCGTTTAATCTGTTTTGCTGAATTTGCGTGCAATATATTAATGCGGCCATCTTCGCCAATAGTTGCTATATCGTGTCCATGCACGGCCAGACCTGTACAGGGGGCGGATCGTTCGCCGGATATAAAATAGTGCATACATGATGTGTGTTCCATTTGTTCCAGATGGTCATTATCTACTCCACGTTTTATAGAGAGAAGTCTTAGGCATCCTGAATTTAAACTGATAATTATCACTTGATTCTCCGTAATACTTTTTAGTTACCTTACCATCGCTACAGCAGGTGGCTGCAATATCTTGATCAATAAACTCCAAACCACTAACGTCGCTATGAAATTGAACTTTGTCGCAACAGTACGGTGTATATCCATTAGATTGCTCATTATTGATTCGGTTTTCTTTCATGTGCCAAAGGCGTACATAATTTTTAGGCATCTCGCTACTGGCCGTCAAAAAATTATCACATTGCTGTTGTATCTGCTGTGGCAACCAGCGTACTTTAGCTATTTTTTCCGACACGAAATACGTGTTCACTTTAATATCTGATACATATTTCAACGACATTTTATCTGCTATAATCCAACAATGTATTACTTTTTTCCCGCTTAAAATTGTTTGTGTATTTTGATTTCATTCCTCTTAAGTGTGCATGTGTAGGGTTGCACCAACACAAAAATACTCACACTCAATATAAAAATTTTTGTACAGGCGTACAAAATATTGCGAGGGACGTATTTCACTTGCTAAAGGCCGTTTCACACTATGAATTTTTATTCGAACACAATTTTGCGAAAAATTTGTGTGTGTAAATATATATATTAAGAGAAATATTTTTGGGATAGTTTCAATTGCAATGAGCATTCCAAATTTTAATAACTTCTGTAGAAACAAAAACAGTAAATACAATTTACGACCTGCAGGAGGACATCTATACCGAATATAAATGAATTGAAAGTCTAGAATTTTTTTGCTGCCCGCTTTACGTGGAATGCATGCATACCTTTGGTCCAAATATTGGTCATAATTGAATAATTTACCCTAATATTTGAGCTAATGACTTCAAATTCTTCAAAGATTCGCTGTCAAGTGAATACTCTCGGTCTGTACGTATGGGATCTTACATGGTAAAGTAAGAGGACCCAAAACATTTTTGTTATTTTAAACGAACTCCAGTTAGGCCAGGAAAGATGTCCAGTCAAATAAGAGGTGCAATGGCCACACTTCCAAATATAATTGATAAAGAAAATTCATCATGTCTTTGCATCCATTGATGTACACGGATGAAATTTGGTAAACATGTTTATAGGATTGGCACATTCGTTGAAGACAAGTTATTTGAAAGGGAAGATGGGAGACTTTATATCTAAACTAGAAAGCTCTATCTTTCATAGTTTGTACAGATGTTTATATGGACAGCCAGATGCTGATCAAAATTATATATACTTTCTGTCTGCCTCGCCTGCTTCTGCATGCTACATATATTTGCACATACTTAATGTACCTTTTAGTCCTATAGGATACAAAACTACTTCTTGTGTGACTTTTGGAGCACCCTTTATTCAGTCTGAGTGTCAAGAACACTTTAACAAAATAATACTCCATTCACACTATACTTGAAGACTCGCGCAAATAATGCTATTTAAAAATTCGACGACGTGCACCAATAGCTTCCAATTTGCGCCTGAGAAGATTATTATCCATATCAATTTGGCGTTGCTGCTTCTTGCGATTTACAGCTGCACTGCTGGTTCTATTGTTACCCGGAAACGATGACATCTTTAGACAGAAAAAGTGTGTAAATATAAAGGAGCGATTAGCTGGAAAATAGAATTTGAGCAAACCTTATTCATGTTCGTAGTCACTGTTGGCTTGATGGTCATCATTTTTTTTAGGAGTATATTATTTTGTCGCTCAATCTCGCGAACTTGTTCATTAGTAAAACTAAAACTCTTGCGTCCAACATGTTTAAATCTGCTTAACGCAAAAAGTGATGAAAGGTAAGTTATAGTCGTAATATTATATTGTCATTCACATACCGTAATATATCTGACGAAGTCGAAGGAAGTTGAAGTAAGTTCACATGCAAGCTGTAGTCTTCAGTATTGAAACTTGTGGGCGTATGGCTTGATATTTTGCACAGTATATTGCTATATATTTCTAAATCCGCTGCAAGGAATTCTTGTTCATTTATTAGTAAGTCCTCCACGGACTGTAATAAATTGGTTTCATCGCTTATTCGCATTTTAGAACTTGCCTGCAAAAACTTGTAGTGATTATAGCAGTGTGAAGTTAGATAGCTCCTGGTATTATCGATAATCTCATCACGTTTCTTAACGTTGACGTTAGCATTCTCTTTTTGCTCTTCCCGCTTTGATCCTTTAATAGAGGCGCATGAGTTTATAGTAATCAAGTCAGACCCGACATATACAGCTGGTGAGTTTCCTTCAGTTGTTTGTGTATTTACTATATGCTGACCGAATGACAATATTTTTGTCTTTGACAAATCTACATCGCCGCTATCTTGGACAAGTGCGTTGGTTGACACAATTGCACATTCTTTATTTATATTTCCTAGACATATTGGCATCTCTTTGTTCTCATATTGAATGTCACCTAAAAAGCACTTTTTCTTTTCCTCTTCGTTGCTGCTTTTAACGATTTCTTTACTTCTTACAGAACATTGTGATTCCATTTCAGAACTTAAAAGATACTGAAAAATTTAGATTTGGTGATATAGCTTTTTTATTTTTCATTGCAGAGCGTTGTAACTTACTTCCGCGTTGTGCGACTGTAGATCTTTTTTCGAACATATTTCATGTTGTCTAGCTTTGCAAATTCCATTTATCGTTTCCGCTTTTAAATCTACATGCTCCAGACTATCCAAAGACACTTGGAGGCGGTTGATGTCTGCAACAGTTTCTGAAACAACCACTTCTTCTTCGTCGCTAGATGAACTTAAGTATGATGCATAATTGAACTGACCAGTAGTATGTTGCTACAGATATTGTAACGAGAAAAATTTTTAAACTTGTTACGACCAAAGCTTTATACTTTTCACACATGATCCTAAAAATTTTATTTTACGTTTCAAGATCAGTATGTAATAAGGATTTACTTCTAAAACTTAAAAATCTTTAAAACAGTCAATAGGGCTTCTCAATATAGTGCCACTTCCATTTATCCAAATATAAGTCCATACATGGTTTAAGTTAATACTAAATAAAATAAAACTGTTTAATACTTAACTCCAAGACGGGCCTTTGAGTTTAAGCATCCCAAGCGAATGCCGGCACTATATAGTTTACACAAACAGACAGACAGACGGACATGGCTAAGTCGATGTAACTATGTTGAGTTGGTCAAAAATATACGTACTTTATAATGTCGCTGAAGCCTGTTTTAGGCTATTAGAAACTTCGTAGCTAAATTAATACATATACTATTCGCACTTTTTGTGAGCTGTTTAAATAACTGAGCTAGACTGGCTAAATTTAATGGTACTAAACGAAGCTATTCCGAGTTTAACGATTGACATTAAATGCTTTTGCTTGTGTATTTTCACAATATTAAAGGATTTTTAGAAAACGTTGCTTTAAAAGATTGTCTATACAACAAAATAAATTGGTTGCTACATTTGAGAGAAGATTATTAAAACAGATTATAATTTTCAATTACAACTCACAAGAATCTTCAAGTTTCGATGTTCTGTTTCACTTTTAGGGACATTTATCGGTACTTCTATTTCGTCGTCCACCTCTTCCCCCTCGTCGTCCACCTCTTCTCCATCAGATGATGCTTCTTCGAAGGACTCGTTATTATATTGATACTCATCTGAATTTACCAGTGGATCAGCCATATTTGTGGCATCAATTTTATTACTTTTATCATTAAAGTAAGAACTATGTATATTGACTAAGACAATCGTAAAATTGTGATTTTACTCTTGCAATTTGTCAAAAAATTTAAAAATCCTTTTTTTTTATTTGCCCTGCACTACATAAACTTGTATGTTGAGCATATAGCTTGAAATATATTTGTGTTTATTTTATTCTTCTAGAATATATGAATCAATACTTCCATGGTATAACACATACTACGATTTATCCTAGCAACGAGTGTCACAAGCACAGATACTATTGATTTAACAGGGTACTGCATTAATGCAATCCCGGCGGTGTATTTGAATTAATAACGCTAATGTTACAAAGCTTAGGACATGTACTTTCACTGTTTTGATTTGTGACTCAGTAAAAAGCAGCAGCGTCAAATTTGCAACCAACTTTAAGTATAAATGTTGTGGAAAAGCTCCATACTGTTGCTTGAGTGTACCTAAGGCGAACACTCTCCCAGATACTGAGTCTGCGTAGTAGTCAGCATAATGCTAAATAAAACGATTTAAAGTCAGTAAGCTTTTGCCTTCAGTACATATAGAGGGGCCAGTAAATATGAGAGTAAATTAAATTGATAAATAAATATAAAAAATCAACTAAATTCTTTTAAAACGGCTCGATGTGAAAAAGTTCAAAAGGGAATGGAAGGGAAGCGTGTGATATGTGCTCTGCGGCATTAGCTTGTTAAATCAATAAATGCAGCGCTCTAGTACATAGTGTGATATATATATATATATATATATATATATTTATATATATAAATACATATATTGTATTTTGCCCGCATTCGAGTCATGACGCCCTTAAGTTACTTTGGTTAGTTATGCAAAATTAATCTTAAATTGGCAATACCAAATCGTGTGAAATATACATACATATATCATATAGTGAAAAATTTAAAAAATTGTGGATAAATTTATATGAAACCTAATATGGTGACGAGTGAACGTAACGAATAATGAAAAAAAAAATAGGGTACTTATAAAAATTGCAATCAATTTCTGTTTGGTCAACATATACTCGTAGAATGTGGAACTGACTAAAAATGAAACACTATTGCCATATACCTGTACATCTGTTAATAATTTGACATTAACTTCCATCGATTTTCAATATGGAAAAGCCAATAACACAGCAAGAATTAGAATCAAGAGAAAAAGGAATCGAGAATCGCTCGTATAAAATAAAAGCAACTGATGCACATTCATCTGCATGCATATTCATTATAGACAAACATAGCAACAAGATATTTTGTATATGTTGTGGGTTCTTGAAATCGTTAAATGTCAAACCAGTGCAATATCTAAAAACTAGAAAAGGAAGAACTGTCAATGCTTATTTTTGCGAGAAAATTACATTTTCAATTTGAAATAAAAGCTGAACTCAATATATCTTATTGGCTTAAATCCAAACACTCGATAATTTGCTTATGAATTTTTGGATTATGTATATGCACTCGCCTGAAGAGACCGAACACACAATTGTGCTCAAAAAAATAACAAAAACGGACAAGACATCCGGAAACAACAGTAGAAACACAAAAAGCCATATTTGACGTACGATATTAACAAAACCAATTATTTCAATAAATGCGCGAAATGTGTGGTGCGAAAACTTACTTTTTCCGCTCCATTCGGTTTGGATTGACTACAGGAATTGCCATCAGAACATATATGTTGATAAAGCCGACAAAAATTCTCTTAGCTTCAATAGCAACAACAACAAATATAAACAGCTCTCTAATAACAAAGAAATGGTTTTAAGCACCGAATGGTCTCAAGTGGAAGTTATCGATCTAAGTAACGACGGTAACGGTTTTGGTTTTATATTGGTCGGGGGACGAAGTACCGGAGTTGTTATAAAAGCGCTCACCCCTGGGGGTGTAGCCGAGCGAGATGGAAGATTGCAGTGTGGCGACCACCTTATGCAAATTGGAGAGGTGAATCTGCTCGGGTTCAGTTCCGAACAAGTAGCAACAGTTTTGCGCCAAACTGGAGCTCAAGTGCGTCTGATTGTAGCACGCCCAGTGGAACCTGCGGCTATTGAATATCAGGCGTTAACAAGTCATGCACCAATTATACCAACAAAGCTTCTCTCCGACCCGGAAGAATTGCTTCTTCTTACCCACAATAAAAATGTAGGAGTCCAACATGCCGCCGCTATCGAACAAAGTAGCATGTATCGACATATATTTCAAAATCAAACCTTTCCAACGAATGCTGCCAGCATTGAACCGATTTCTGGCGGAATCAGTGATGTGAGCAATAATGGATTTGTTCTTGACACAAATATTAAAGCGTGTCATGGAATTGCGCAACCCTTGCCAACAACGCTTGACCCAGAACTGGCCGATTTACCATTACCACCTATTCCAAATGACTCGGCAGCGGCAATAGTGCGCACTTGTCCAAAAGATTTAGACATTGTGCCCTATTCAGTAGTTTCTCCACCGCCAACAACTGCGCTGTTACCCGTAGAAATGATATTGGACCAACCGCTGGCACACAATCAAGATTTTGATAATACCGGTGTCGCATCCGGTGACCCGGAATGTTCTTCAATAGTATCTTCCAATTTTATGGACTCCCCGGAAACGGAAACTTACGAAGTAGAACTCCATAAAAACGTATATGGACTTGGCATTACTGTTGCCGGTTACGTTTGCGAGGAAGAAGACCTATCTGGTATCTTTGTAAAGAGCATTATTGAGGGCAGTGCCGTCGAGACAAGCGCAAAGATACAGATTAACGATCGCATTGTAGCTGTTGATGGTCGTACACTATCAGGCGTGACAAATCATCAGGCAGTAGAGATATTGCGCAACACGGACATTGAGGTACATTTGACTCTGGAGCGTTTTCTTCGGGGTCGGAAGTACGAACATCTGCAAGTCGCCTTAATGGAGCTTAAGGGAGATATGCAATCACAATTATCATTACCAGCGTCTCCGTCAATAGCGACATTGTCGTGGCTACCCCCGAAGTCGGATGCAGATTCCATTGCAACGGATATGGTGATCATGGAATTTGGCGATTTGTTGCCTTCACGTGATACCGTCGACTCGAATATGTCGAATATGTTGGATCGCAGCGAATGCAGCGGTGCAAACCCCGTCGTTCCGCTGACCAATGGTTTGTCAAACGGAAACGGCCTTGATAACGCCTCTGAATCTGATGAATCAAAATTAGGTTTGATAAGAAATCATATTGCGGGTGCCGATGACTGTATAGAGGTCTTAAAAACGCCTACAAACGTTGGAGCGTTTGAAGAAATGTGCAATTTTATAGTGTCAACAACTGAAAAGCCATCCTTAGCTAAATCATCAATTAAAACGGCTGTATCAGCGCCAACAGTTTCTACTACCTCAAGCCCTAGTGCGGAATCACTAAAAGTAGCCTGGAAAAGTGAGTTTCCCGAAAGTGAAATTATAGTTGCCGAAATAAATAAACTTTCAGGTTTAGGAATCAGCCTGGAGGGGACCGTTGATGTTGAGTGTGGTGTTGAAAAACGTCCACACCACTATATACGGTCCATTCTCGAAGACGGTCCCGTTGGGAGACAGGGCATTCTTAAGCCGGGCGACGAGCTGCTGCAAGTTAACGAGCATAAACTTCAGGGTCTCAATCACATTGAAGTTGTAAAAATACTTAAAGAGCTGCCATCTCGTGTAAAACTTGTGTGTGCCAGAGGCCATACAGCCCCGAGCATAATAAATACGTCGCAAAATCCCGAGGCGTTTGAATCGCGCAGTCTTTTGCCCGGTGGACACCAGAGCTTACAGAATCTACTTGGTAAAGCTCAATCGGAAAGTTCATTGTATACATCGAGTACTGCTACATTAACGGATCAGCGCTCTAAATCTCTTGAAAATATATCGGGACTTGCTCTCTGGTCGACATCTATCACTCATGTAAACATTGAGAAAACCGAACATGGCTTTGGCTTCTCTATCCTAGACTACCAGGATCCATTAGACCCGGAAGGTAGTGTCATTGTAATACGAGGACTTATCCGCGGTGGTTCAGCGGAGGCAACTAATGAAATTTTTCCTGGTGATCGTTTAATTAGTGTAGGAGAGCAAAGCCTACACGGCCTGGACCTAGATGATGCAGTAACACTACTAAAAGGTATGCCTGAGGGCTTAACAAAACTTGGAATTTGTCGACCACTCTCAACTTCAGACAGCAATATAGCATCCCCAATAGGAGATCCTCCGAGCTCGTAGCTCATGACTAATATATTCTGTAAGTATAAAATATTTCAATTCGTAGCAAACTCCATAAAGTGTATATGTATACTACTTCATAAAAACCTGACTCCCTGACTTATTTTAAAAGTTTTTTCACACTATAAAGTTTCTTGCGCACTTTTATCTAGTTACCTTTGAAGTAGATAAGAAAATTGTTTCCACTGAATATAAAAGAAAAATCAATCAATTCAGACAAAGCGGGGAAGTCAATTATCAGTTCGCAATAAATTTTGTAATGCATTAAACCCACATATTTTTATCAGATCATCAAAATATATACATACGTATTGAATGAATAAATGACAGGAAACTGTACTACATATATTGATGAAAATTTTGAAGTATGATTGTATATATTTGTATATATTTACCTTTACCTATTGACCTTCTGACAACTTAAACAACAATATCAACAATAGCAATATAATTTTAACGAAACATATGTTCATCTATTTCAGATTGATGTGCGACTGAAGTGGCCACTACTGTTGTAAATACAAAATAGTATTAATTATAAAATAAAGTACATAAATACAATGAAAAACAATACGAGTAAAAATAAACCAAAATCGAACCAAATTACATAGAGATAAATAAATAATAATATCGCTGGTGCACAAAAAAGATGTAAGTTCTTTTGAGGTGACCAACTTCTCTTTATGTATTTTGTTGTGCTGAACTCGATTGCGGGATATCCGTGTATCTGTAACAGCCTCTGAGCCCTACAAAATAATAATCTATATTTAGCTTGCGTGTGCAGAGTAATAATGCTCGTTGCCAAAACTGTCATTGTGATGTTAATATTAATATTAGCACAGGGCGATGCATATCAACTTCGCTTTTAATATATGTTGAAGAGATTTCCACGGGCTTCATCAACCAAGCTGTGTAGTTACCATACTTAAAATTTTTGTCCAAGTGGTACGTAATAAAACCGATGTGTACACTAGCTAAACAATAGGAAATAAAGAACTTTCATACATTTTACATCAATGGGCTTGTATCCAACAACAAATTGCTTGTAAGAAATCATATACAGATTCGAACGTAAAACTGCTGGATTAGTGGCGACTCTTCGAATTTGATGGTGTTGCTTTAAAATTACATAAATGAAGAATCATAGAGCAGCTCTGTCTCTGGATTCAAATTAAGCGCATCAATATACATGGAGAAAGTTGGTCTACTCAACAGTACGTTTTTTTCTGTCAATGTAATCGTTACACATGTTTCACAGGAGTTAGACTTCAACATGTTTTCGACAATAAATATAATGAGTATTTTTAAATTTAAAGCATTAAACGGCGAACTTTGTTTAAATACAAGCAAATTGTGTATTCGGTCAAACCGAAGCTTTACTGAGCTCTTCACATGCACATAAAGACGGCTGGAGGTTTGTATGGTGAGTTCATCTCTATAAGATCCCAGGAGTCTAATTGTTTGACATTAAATTGCTCCTTTTTTTTACCTAAAAAATGTTTTTACATAAATATTCAAACAAATTGACTATGGAACATTGTGCTCTCTTATTGTGAGCTCATCAATAATATATCCTTACGGGTCATGCATTTTTTTTGGCTGTTATATTTATTTCCATAAACTAAAAATATGTTTTACGTAAATGACTTTAACACTCCCATTGAAACAAATGCAGATATTCTTTTCATACAAACATACATATCGATTTTCATTTTCAGAATGAAACTTTTATAAACAAAGTACATTAACAAATAGGCGGATAATAATAGCTATAACCGATCGTCTCTCTAAAATGTTCGACGTTGTTTAAATAAATAAAAATAGTTCGTATAAAGAATCTTAGAATGTCTCGATTAAGCCAGGTTAAGTCTAAAGTGGCCCAATCTACTTTGATACTTTGATGGTATTAACTTAAAGCCTACCCAAAACATATTTATGGTTCTATTTGTTTTATATATTTGAATGGGATTATATTCTAAAGTGAACAACCTTTGGGCTGTTGTTTTATAAACTATACAAAATCACTGGAATTATTGTAACAGACATCAATTGCATAAACATTCTAAAATACGCGTCTAAATGTATGTATGTATGTTCGATGGCTCCAACTTTTATAGTTTACGTCTATAAAAAACATCTTTATATGTGTATATATGTATATATGTATTAATACTGTGTGATTAAGAACATATTTAACACACCTTTGGACAAACAGCTATATTGTGATTCCTGACAAATTGTGGGTATAGCAAACTTTCTTACAAAACTACTTCCAACATATTATACACTATT
The DNA here is from genome assembly GCA_035044805.1 of Leucophenga maculata. Taxonomy (NCBI): domain Eukaryota; kingdom Metazoa; phylum Arthropoda; class Insecta; order Diptera; family Drosophilidae; genus Leucophenga; species Leucophenga maculata. The sequence continues at coordinate 1,401,026 of JAWNNP010002997.1, forward strand.
TGAATGTGTATACCTATTTCACGTTCCACTGAATGTATAACAAATAATATATAGTTTAATAGTGCAGCATGCATTTCAGCGCCCTTAAATAGAGCAATCTACAAATAAATTTTTAAAAATCTCGCTATCATCGATGAAATAAAAATAATTTTTAGATATAACATAAAATATCTTAATTGCCTTGTTAACGTAATTGAAATGACAGATTATTTATAAAAATTTAAAAAAAAAATTATTTTAGTTTAAGTCAATTTTTTTTAATAATTAAGTAGATGGTTGACGTTGCAAAATATTTATATTATTTGACTTAGGATAAATGAAATCAATATGCTTATGAAAGTAACGACCAAAAATTCTATAAATTCAAATAATCAAGCGTTATTTAAGATTAATATGATACGAAGATAAACCAGAGGTTTAAAAGACACAGATTGAATTTGATAAGCTTCTCGGTGATATTTATCCTATTGAAGTTTTTAGACTATATTGTTGGCGATAATTTCTTAACTGTATAACAAAGAATGTATTATAGACAGATTATTACATAGTAATGAAGTAAATAAACATGTGTTGCACTAAGTGAAAATAAAACAAAAAAAATCGTAATATTCACATGCACTCAAAATGTAAAAAAAATTTGTTTTCGTGGAAATATTTTTGTACATAAATCCTTTAACAAGAATAAAATTGTTATCCATACTAGACTTTTAATCTGGTCTATCTATAAAATAAAAATTAATGTTTTATCTATCTACCTATCTATCTATCTATCTATCTACATATCTATATATCTATATATCTATATATCTATATATCTATATATCTATATATCTATATATCTATATATCTATATATCTATATATCTATATATCTATATATCTATATATCTATATATCTATATATCTATATATCTATATATCTATATATCTATATATCTATATATCTATATATCTATATATCTATATATCTATATATCTATATATCTATATATCTATATATCTATATATCTATATATCTATATATCTATATATCTATATATCTATATATCTATATATCTATATATCTATATATCTATATATCTATATATCTATATATCTATATATCTATATATCTATATATATCTATATATCTATATATCTATATATCTATATATCTATATATCTATATATCTATATATCTATATATCTATATATCTATATATCTATATATCTATATATCTATATATCTATATATCTATATATCTATATATCTATATATCTATATATCTATATATCTATATATCTATATATCTATATATCTATATATCTATATATCTATATATCTATATATCTATATATCTATATATCTATATATCTATATATCTATATATCTATATATCTATATATCTATATATCTATATATCTATATATCTATATATCTATATATCTATATATCTATATATCTATATATCTATATATCTATATATCTATATATCTATATATCTATATATCTATATATCTATATATCTATATATCTATATATCTATATATCTATATATCTATATACAGTAACGTCTCGGTAACTTGAACATCCCAAAACTTGAACACTCCAAAACTTGAACAATTTTTTTGTTCCATTGAGTACTCTAAAACTTGAACAAAGTAAAGATAGGAAGTACGCTATAACTTCAACAATTTCTTTTTTTTTTTTTTATATTTTTAGCACAATTATTTTGTGACTTTCTATACATTTTGTGTATCATTATATACAAATGTATGTATGAATGTTAAAAATAAGAAACAGTTAAAGTATATGTATGTACATATTATACATACATACTTATATGCATATACATATTTTTTGTCAATGCATTAGGCTACGTGCCTTGAGTGCGTCGTTTGTTTTAGTAATTATTTAGTATCGATCTTGTGCTGGCACGCTGTGTATGAATTTGATGGAGCGAAAAAAGTTGAAGTGTTTAACGCTTAAAGAAAAGGCTGATATTATTAGCGAAAACAAAAATGGATCTAGTGTTACTGCGTTGTCAAAAAAATACGGTGTGGCGAAGTCTATTATTTGTGGCATTAAAAACAAAGAAAAAAGCATATTAAATTGTGTAAATAACACTTTCTCAGGCTCTGGAAAAAGAAAGACATTAAGAGCTTCAGAACTACCTAAAATGGAAAATGCTTTATATAAGTGGTTTTTACTTCAAAGGAGTAAACATTATCCAACCAATAAATGCATTGATTTTAAAAGAAAATGCGAAACAATTACATGCTAAATTAAATGAAAATGAATCAAGTTTTAATGCTAGTACAGGTTGGCTGCAAAAGTTTAAAAAGCGATATGGAATTCGACGTTTAGCCATTACAGGTGAAAAGCTCTCCTCACAGCCAGAATTGGTAGAACCATTCAAAGCTGTATTGGAAAAAAAAATCAGACAAATGGAATTATGCCCGGAGCAAATATATAATGCAGATGAGTCGGCACTCTATTGGAAACTGCTTCCTCAAAAGTCCTATGTTTCTATGTCGGAGAAGCAGGCACCAGGAAGGAAATCCGAAAAACAACGTATCACATTTTTGGCGTGCGCAAATGCTTCTGGAAAACATAAATTAAAAATGTTTGTTATTGGAAAGGCGAAAAATCCTCGTGTCTTCAAAAACTTTGACTGTCCCGTAGAATATAAAAATTCCAAAACGGCTTGGATGACATCGTACTTGTTTAAAAATTGGTTTCATTTCTCATTTGTGCCACAGGTATGGTTCTGAACACGATTTATAAGCTCAATAAATATTCATGTATTCATGTTAACATTGTGTTCTCGTATTAAAGGTAATAAAATATTTAAAAAGTAAGCGATTACCTGAAAAAGCTTTGCTTCTTATCGATAACGCTCCATCACATCCAGAAGAAAGTGAATTGAAATCGGAAAACGGCTTAATCGTTGCAATGTTTATGCCTCCAAACGTCACTCCTCTAATTCAGCTGATGGACCAAAATGCAATAAGAATTACGAAATTTAATTACAGAAATTCTTTACTAGCAGCTGTTTTTAGTAACGATTCTGATTTAACAGATTCTATGAAAAAAATTACTTTGAGAGATGCCGTTACTTTTCTGTATGCAGCGTGGAACCGTGTTAGTGAAGAAACTCTTGCAAAATGTTGGAATAACATTTTAAGCTTTGCAAGAATGACCGAAGATGAAGAGGATCACATTCCACTTAATATTCTAAAAAAGAAATTGGAAATGGAAAAAATAACTTTGTCGAGGACAGCAGCTGATATTCTTCAGAATTTGACCCCTCACGTATGATACCAAGAAAACACATTTGAAAATTAACAATTATTAATTCAAATATCTACAGGTTGCATGTTGCATACACATTAAAAGACATACATGAATGGAATGAGGATATCCCATTTGCTGAGTTGGAATCGATTGGAGAGAGTAACACTGAATCGGAGACGGATAACGAACCAGAGAACATTGACAGTATAACTTCAACTGAAGCGGTCAACATTTTTAATAAAGCAATTTTGTGGGCCACAGATGAAAAGGTCAGTCCGAAAAAAATTAGTACTCTTCAAATACTTCGAGAAAAGGCCGTATCAGATTTATTATCACAAAAAAAACGGCAAACAAAAATTACATCATTTTTTTTCGAAATAATTGTCATACAAACATTCCAACAACAAACCTTTTTATGTTACTTGATTTAATTTAGATCAGATAAAGTTAAAATACATTGTGTATTCATTTAAAAAAGAAATTATTCGAAAACGTGAACAATTCGTTAACTTGAACAGGGCTGGTTTTACTTAGTTCAAGTTATCGCGACGTCACTGTATATATATCTATATATCTATATATCTATATATCTATATATCTATATATCTATATATCTATATATCTATATATCTATATATCTATATATCTATATATCTATATATCTATATATCTATATATCTATATATCTATATATCTATATATCTATATATCTATATATCTATATATCTATATATCTATATATCTATATATCTATATATCTATATATCTATATATCTATATATCTATATATCTATATATCTATATATCTATATATCTATATATCTATATATCTATATATCTATATATCTATATATCTATATATCTATATATCTATATATCTATATATCTATATATCTATATATCTATATATCTATATATCTATATATCTATATATCTATATATCTATATATCTATATATCTATATATCTATATATCTATATATCTATATATCTATATATCTATATATCTATATATCTATATATCTATATATCTATATATCTATATATCTATATATCTATATATCTATATATCTATATATCTATATATCTATATATCTATATATCTATATATCTATATATCTATATATCTATATATCTATATATCTATATATCTATATATCTATAATATCTATATATCTATATATCTATATATCTATATATCTATATATCTATATATCTATATATCTATATATCTATATATCTATATATCTATATATCTATATATCTATATATCTATATATCTATATATCTATATATCTATATATCTATATATCTATATATCTATATATCTATATATCTATATATCTATATATCTATATATCTATATATCTATATATCTATATATCTATATATCTATATATCTATATATCTATATATCTATATATCTATATATATATATATATATATATCTATATATCTATCTATCTATCTATCTATCTATCTACCTATCATCTATCTATCTATCTATCTATCTAACTACCTATCTATATATCTATCTATCTATCTATCTAACTGTCTATCTATCTCTTTATCTTTATATATCCCTTATAGGAAGCCAAACCTATCTATATATTTTTCAATCTATCTGTTTATCTATCTATCTATCTATCTACCTATCTACCTATCTATATATCTATCTATCTATCTATCTATCTATCTGTCTATCTATCTCTTTATCTTTATATAGCCCTTATAGGAAGCCAAACCATCCATGGATCCATTTAAAGTACTTAAATTAAATTTGTTAAAATGATTTGTTACTTTGCAATAGCTTCTCTACCAATTCTTCTCCGTTGCCACCTTAATGTTTTGATGTAGTATGGCAAATGGGTATTGAATGACACTCCTTTGGCGCTAAACTTGAATTTGAGTTGACTTCCACGAAATTGAGATGAAATCCGAAACGTTTAGACCTACAGCTGTTATTTTGAGGAATAACTTAGGCTAAGTTTGGTTAAAATCTGACTCTTTTTTTTTGTGGTGATTCATAACTTTTTAAGTCCTGATTGTGCAACGAGTTTTGAAAATGAATTAATTAAAAATAAAAACAGGAATAAAAATACCAGCTGGGCGGTGAAACCTGAGAGATAAGAGAGTATACCCGAACATTGACAGTGGTTAAATAGAAGAATTTAAATACGCAAATTTAAGTTCTCTAGCTCCAACGCGTATACGTTTGAAGATATTTTCTTAAACATTATATATAAACATTATAACTTGTATATTATTTATAAATTTAAAATACTAATGCCTACCGCTGTATTTGATATATGTATATACCGAACAACAATGATAACATGAATTAAGAACACTGTGGGCATCCACTTGTATTCAATTGGCCCCACATAATTGAATCGCTGCAACAAACAACCTAATGGCAAGTAATCCAAAATAAAACAAGAAAAATCGGGTTGATCTTTATCGACTTCAAGATACCCTGTATTCCTTTTGAATTATAAATTTGCATGCGTTACAAGATACTCCAAATGTAGAGTTTCTAGCTAAATTAAACCTGAAAACCAAAATTCGAACAGAGTACAGCTATGTATGGTGGTTCTCCTTTTTTTTAGTAATCTAAAGTGCTTAGGACCCTTCGAATCCATCTACTAATTATACAAAGAAAATTATATGAAAGTGCGAAAATAACAATTATCTCAAGAACGGAACGAGTAGTTTGCGATGATACAAACTACATGCAGAATAATAGAGTTTCTAGCTAAATTAAACCCGAAAACCAAAATTCGAACAGAGTACAGCTATGTATGGTGGTTCGCCTTTTTTTTAGTAATCTAAAGTGCTTAGGACCCTTCGAATCCATCTACTAATTGTACAAAGAAAATTATATGAAAGTGCGAAAATAACAATTATCTCAAAAATGGAACGAGTAGTTTGCGATGATACAAACTACATGCAGAATAATAGAGTTTCTTGCTAAATTAAACTACATGCAGAATAATAGGCGTTATAAGAACCACTCGTCTCGAAAAACATAAAATAACACGAATAAAAATCAAATATGGACTTGCTTTACGTTGCAAACATAGTGATAAAATATTAATACTATTGACAATACGTAGGAAGAGCATAAAACATGAAACAGATTTCTGTACTATTGTAGTTAGGGAAAACAGTGTTACAGTAGTTTAATAAAACCAATATCTAACTTGTTCTCAGTTTATTTTGAGTACATCCATACGGGCAGCCACAGTCTCTAAATGATCGGGTTGCGGACAAGTTCACTCTTGGATCGTTTCAATTGTTGAAAAAATACATACACACTATTTTAAACACGATTACAAATTTTCTAATATAGTACAAAACTTCGCTACTTGGAAGCATGGATATGAATAAACTTATGTCTCTTTTCGAGAATGCGGATCCATTCAAAACTTGGTGGCCGTTGATATCTGCAGTTATCGTTGGCGTTTTAATAATTGTGCGGTAAGAAGTTGCGCATATTAATATAATTGTGAATTCTATTACAGACCACGAGTGAATATGGATTGCCAAGAAATCAAACTTATGTCTAACTAATATTTCAAGATATTTCCTAGTAAAAAGAATGAATTGTGTGCTTTTTAATTGTACTATGTTTTATAGGACAATAATGAGTGGCCAGCGCTGTCCAAACGACAACCAAATAAAGGAACATATTGTCATTGTCACTGGTGGTAACAGCGGTATCGGATTTGAAATCGCAAAATCACTAGCTGCACGTGGAGGACGAATTATAATTGCTTGCCGTGATATGTGCGCAGCTGAAAAAGCAACGTCTGTTATAAAGCGGGAATTAAACTATCAAACACACTTATTATTAACGAAAACCTCATCTGAGAATTTATCCACAGACAGATATTTCGTAGAAGCGCGATACCTTGACTTGTGCTCATTTGCCAGTGTCCAAAATTTTGCTCGAAATATTATGGCTGAATTTGATTGCATCGACGTGTTGGTGAACAATGCAGGCGTAATTTTTCAACCAACAACGACTACAATGGACGGATTTGAGGAGCACCTTCAAATAAATTATTTAGCACCTTTCTTGTTAACGCAATTGCTCTTGCCACATTTGAAACGAGCAAAACATGGTCGCATTATTAATATTTCGGCTCACGCTCATGTAGCCGCAAAAATTGATTACGACGATCCACTCAATATTGGAAGCTGGTCAGTAAAATTTCATGCTCGCGACGCTTTTGCACACTCTAAATTGGCCATAATACTGGCATCCCGGTGGCAAGCCCGTTTATTAAAAGGTATTATGTGGTATTGCTTTGTTTGATGTGTTAATCTTAATATTTTTCTTTTATTAGATGCTTCGATTACGATTAATTGCTGTACGCCTGGTCTTGTCCGCGGCACACGTCATTTACGCAAGTAAGTCCATAATAAAATTAAAACTAATTTTGATGTCGCACAAAAGAAAAGAAAAATAACTAAATATCAAATTATGCAGTACAATCGTTCGTTAGGTCTTTAAGAGTTATTCGATTTAATATAAATCATTTTAAAAGAGTAGATTAATGACCTGTCTCTGCCTACGAGCAAACAATAACAAGACTATAACTACCTGACGAGCGAAGCCGCGGATAATGCTATCAATCGAATAACTTTATATGAATATTTATTATGATTAAATTGAAATATTGTAGGAAAATCAAAGTGCTTTATAATTCTTTACAGTTCTCCGCTAATGTCGTCGTTTTGCGTAAAAATTCTAACTTTCCCATGGATGTGGCTTTTCATGAAGAACCCTTTTGAAGGCGCCCAATGTGCAATATTTCTGGCAACGAACCCCCAGCTTAAACACGTTTCGGGCGAGTATTTTAAGTAAGTTTCATAATTAGTATATAATTTTAATACTCGTCATACGTAGTGTGAATAACATAACGATGTTGTCATTATGTTTCAAACAGCTTAAAGCAAGTAGCGCAGGCCTATAAAGTTTATAAAAAAGTTTTTGAGTCGTACTAGAAAAAACTTTTTCCAATTTATTATATTGTACTGAAATTATTTTTGTCTTGGCAACCTTTCATAAATTTTATGAAAATAAAAAATTCTTTTGGAACTTAGCAGTGACATAGAAACAATAGTTCGCTAAAGTAAGAATATTTCTAATGAAATTTTAATCAATGTAATTCGCAATATTGTTATTTTATGCTAAATTAAGGCTAATATTCTCTTCAATCTTATTTATTTTTCGTAAAGTTAATTAAGATTAAGATGATTAAATAAAAAAGATACTTAACAACTGTTGTTATTGATAGTTTTGTACGAAAAACTGACGTGAAAACTGTTGATAACGATTTTATTTCCTAATTTATTTTCTATGCAAGTGTGAAGAGTTTTTAAGTTTTGGTATTACCTACTTCCATTTCTTTTTTCTTGTATTAATTACAATCCTTTGTTATAGTGACTGCGAAATTACCGAATCATCAAACGCTGGAAAGGATGAGCAATTAGCTAAGAAACTTTTTATGCAGACTATGAACACTCTGAACACGTTTTTACCGCAGTCTACCACAAAAGAAATTGGCTAAGCAACTTTTTATGCAGACTATGAACAAGTTCACAACGCCACCTATTGTTAAAAAGGACTTTAATCTCTAACAATAATATAAAATTGTTTTTATTTTAATATAACATAAATAAAAGTAAATAAACATAAGAATACATTAACATTGATCGATTAGATTTTTTACGCAGACAATAAATATTCTGAACAAGATCATAATGCCATCTTTACATTGAAATCTAAAAAATCGGATGATTTTGCACAAAAAATGTCATAGGTTATAGAAATTTCAGTTCATAAATAGAATGGAAATCTTAATGTCATTTAGTTTAGTAACTAATAATTGTTGCAACTCCTAAAACGGCCACAGGGGTCGGAGGTTGAAAAATATTAGTAATAAATTTAGAGGGATATCAAACACCGTAACAACCAATTTTAATAAAAAAATATTAAAAAATGTTTTTTATTTAATAAAACTATACTCCATGAATGTATAATAAATAAATAAATAAAACCTTTCCATACGAAAAAGCCCAATGGTTAAGGTCTACCAGCCATACAATGGAATTATTAATACCAGAAGTGGTTCTCACAAATATTGAATGACCATCAGCAACATTAGGGTAGTCATTTTTCGTAAACCAGCCGAAAACTGCCCAGTGTCATAAACAAATTCGAATTATTAAACTTTATTAGAATAAAATTATTAGTCAAATAAAGGATGCTGATTGAATTTCGGTGCACTACTTGTTTTTTAATTTAATTTAAAGTTCACGGCGTGGAAGACGCCAATAAGTATATATATTCTTGATCAACATCAAAAGTCGAGTCGACGTAGACATAATCGTCCGTATGTTTGTCTGGATGGTAGTCGGATTATTATAAAAGATATATCATTCAAGTTTGAATATTTACCGTCCCTAAATATTAAGATATCATGTATTTAAAATCTGTCCCTGTTTTATAGGGGTTTGTATTATTGTTGTTAATTAAGCTAATTTGATGTATGCTATGTCAATTTTAATAAAGTATTCCAAAAATGAAAATAATTTGTTGTTATTATTTTAGATTTAGGATATATTTCAAATTAATACAAATAAAACATCACACACGGATAAAGATAAAGATAGAAACCATTCTTCCAACGGCCAAATTTTAATTTTGGTAAATTTAGCTTCACCGAGCAGCAAATAAACCAGTGCACTATGGTCCCAAACCCGTTTGTTTTTACGTAAATTCAAAAAATCGTAATCGTGATTTATGCAAGAAACTCATTTTATTCCAATAGCAAATATTCCAATGAACTTAGAAATGAAATTATTTTTTTTTTAAACATCCCCGTTATATTTCTTCGTCTCTGAACATTGACTGTTTATTTTGTGCGCACGTGGTTGAAATTTACACAATATATTGTTCACTTTAATTTCCTCTTTAAAACAAATAGAAAAAGGCCCATTAATAAATATAACTATGGAAAACATAGCTATAGGTTTGTTATACATTTTTGTATATATGTTTTGTTTGGAGAAGTGTTTTGTTTATTGTTTAATGTGCTTTTGTGCTGTGTTGTTTTAGCCGACTATAACCTCACAAAATTTTGGTTCGTGGAGTAGAAGTAAGTATATTGTCGTGTATTGTCGTAGCTATAAATGCAGTCTTGTGTGTCAATGCTTTGTTTTTTATAAACAGCAATAACCTTGTCCCCGAATTTCCCCGATTCCATATAATCACAATTTTCACCAGGCAACTTTGAGTTCGACAATATTTCAGTTTTTGAAACTGTTGCCGTAGTTCCTTTACAAGATATTTTTGGGATCTCACTGTCAAGCGAATAATGACACTTCAAGATGAAGTTTTAGAAAGGTTTGCTAAAACTAGAGAATTAAAGCTAATAGCCACATATGGGTTTGACGGCTCAACAGAGCCAATTTCTACACCCAGTGAAGGCGAGCTCTTGAATGCCAGAAGCGATACAGAATTAGATGACTCTGATATGGATGAGTCTGTCTTGGACGAATGTGATTTTGACAACGAATTCGCAGTTGATATAGAATCTGAATTTTTGGATGAGCAATAAAAATCATAAAAACCTAATAGCACAAAATAAAAAATTAAAAAAAAAAACCTTTACAATTTATTTAAATTTTTAAATTATAATTGTGCCGATTTTTTACATATTTGAAATAAGTAAGTTGAATATTATAGTTTAATGCTTAAAAAAAAATTTTTATTCAAAAAGCTATTAAATCAAAAAATTAACATATTAAAATATAAGGAAAAGGGCGGTGCCACGCCTATTTTCCCCAGTCAAAAATTCAATTGGTATTATTTAGTTAAATGCAAAAAACCAGACTAAAAAATATTGTGTAATTCTCGAGTTATAAAGTTATGTAAAAAATAAGGGCTTTGGGACCATAGTGCAGTGCTCCACTCCAAACGCTAGTTAGGGATTGAGTTTTTGTTATTTGTAAAATGTCAAAATGACAACTATACAAATAAACTCATAAAGAAAAGTGGGCTATCCTCTCCTACCACTTGTATTGGGCTGGTGTAGAATTCTCATGTGCTTTGGAACACAGAGAGAACAAAAGCTTTACTGATTCGTACTTTTCTAAAGCGGTTATGCTACGTGAAAAGCATTAAATTAAGCTAAAAGTGAAATGGGAAAAATTAAATTAAGCTTCACTCATTGTAACTTGTGAATTAGTGCAAAAATTAATCTAATTCAGATTCGATTTTTAATAAAATATTGGTATAAATTAAATAAAAAGTAATAATATTTATGACGTTTGATTTTGCGCACACGAATGAAAGTAAAAGGACGCAAGTTAATTCTATATATCACAACTCAAAATTATTGATGAAATTAAAACTAACTATTAAAAATGCCATGTAAACAAGAAAAACGGAAAACAAGATGGGAACACAAATCTCCGCAACATTCAAATGGAATTTTAGTGCAAAATTTAGTCTAATCAGGTTGGAAAACATATGCGTTTACATTACATTTGTATAATTATATAGACATAAATTCGTACACATTCATATGGACATTACATTCGAATATGTATATTTGTATAACAATGAACAACTAACAGCTGAATGAGGTTCATGAGTGGTAATCATCCAATATATGTTTTCTGCCAGTTTAACATCCCTCAGTTTATTTCCCTTTAAATGTAAAAATAAATATAACAACATATGATTCTTCTATTTATCCTCTGGGTGTGTTCTTGTAGCAATATTTTGCTTTTGAAATGGAATTTGAACTTCAATTTACTCTGCTGCTTCCAATTTGCCTTCCTTCTCTATTTATCAGTTCAGAAATTGTTGGAGATGATGCCATGCGCATCACGTTATCAGTACAATATTTACTTTGCTTTCGTGTATATGTTCATACATACATATGTATACATACGTAAGTACACAAATAAATATGTTATATTTTCTACTTTCATTGTAAATTGTATCTAAAATTTAAACATTTCATTTAAATTATTGAGAAGAAATTGTTTACCGTAGCTGAAAGGAAATTATCTACAATGCAATGTTGCAGCCACAATGCGGCAACAAGAATCACATACGAACGCTGTAGTTGACAGTGCTTGACTTTAAAATATCCTGTATCCTCTTTCACCATGAATTTGTACTGGATGCTAAATACCGCTATGTAGGATATTTGTTAAGGATTGGCGAATGAAACCAGAGCAAAATAATTATTCATATGCGGTCCAGTTCTTTTAATGAGTTTGGCATGTTCATTTAATATACTTTATTTGAAAAGCGAGGTTGAAGGGCATATCACATACTAATATATCGCTGTTTATACAGACAGTCGCACAGAAAGACATGTCATTATGACTCGAGTTTGGAACCATATTCGATTTTTTTGGATTTGAACACATTGGATTCGCCATTTTATTTAACTATTAAAATAACATAATAATGCAGATTCTATATATTCGTCATTATTTTTGAACTTCGAAATCTGAGAAACTATAAAAGATAAATCCTATTTCAATTTCAAATAAAATGTATTCAATGAACGTGCCAACCTCACTTCAAACCTGTACTTCAAACTTTACTGTACCCGGCAATCGTGCTGCGTCCAGTAAAAAATAATGTTATAAATTAAGATGTATCTATGTACATAAGAAATTTAAACATTTCATTTAAATTATTGAGAAGAAATTGTTTACCATAGCTGAAAGGAAGGAATTGTTTACCCAGCCTTCGTTGAATATGCCAAAAAAAAATATTCCTTCAAAATATAAGCCCACAATATTAATGTTTGGTACTCTCTCAGAACGCACGAAGATTTCTCATATAAATTACATGTACAAATTGTTCATCATCGACTCGAATTTTGGTTCTGATCAAGATTATATATAATTTATAGGGTTTGACTTGCCATACATTTGCATAAACTTAATATTAATTTACTTTATGGGTACAGGGTATATAAATAACAAGGGCTATCGCAAGCCGACCCTCTGGGGGTAGTAAAATTATTTGTAGGTTAAATCCTAAAAGTTAATGGGACACGTCCCTTGATATTTATGTGAATTATCCTTGCACAATAACTCTCTATATTACATTTGAAGTTAATACAGCGAAATATAACGAAAAAGTTTTTCATAACTGAAGTTATTTTTTAAACATAAGAACCTAAACATGATTAAATTGAATGGGGCTACCCCTCAAAAGTGGGGAGATCATAAAGAATTCTGCTAAGAATCTTCCTCTCAAAGACTTTCAACGCCGTTTTATTTGACTCAATCACGGTCCATGCCTCTGTTTCTAATTCGCTTGCTAACCTTCGCTTGACTCACCGTTTGTGCATGTCCAAACTTAACAGGTTAACTTCTCCTCATCCTCTTAACATGTGTACCAAATTTCATTTCTGTACCAAAAATGGATGCAGAGATATGACAAATTTTGATTGTCGCTTATATGGGGGGGATGTGTTTCAACGCCCTTCCGATTTTGTCCAAACTTAACAGGTTGACTTCTCCACATCCTCTTAACATGTGTACCAAATTTCATCTCTGTACCTTAAATGGATGCAAAGATATGACAAATTTTGATTGTCGCTTATATGGGGGGAGGGGCAACGCCCCCTCCGATTTTGTCAAAACGTAGCCTATGTTCTTTTCCATCATCCCATCTATCTGTATTCCAAAATTGGTTGAGCGGTTTAGCCGTAAGAGAGGAACATCCATACATACATCCATACATACATACAAACTTTCGCATTTATAATATTAGTAGGATTAGCTTGATGAGCGAGTATATTTGGCCATATCCATCTGTGGATATGTTTGATAGTTGTTCCACATTATTGAGGAATCAATTTTTAAGATATACAGCTTAAATCCGGCAACTAGAAATATCTTTATTGCGGTCAAACTGATTTGTCACGCCCACATTGTGCATCCAAATTAGGCTTGTGTAATAAAAAGTTCCTTATAAGAGAACCCTCTTTTGTTTATTATTTTTTATACATAAAGATTATAATTATATTTGCAAATATAATCACATGTTATTCAAATCTCTTTATATTTGTGTAAGCCCCAATTTATTGCCATTAAAATAACCCCTTTTTCGACTTTAGGTATGTTCCATTCCAAATTGGGCTGTTATAATATATATCTTGACTCCAGAAGAAGTCTTATTTTAATACATTTTTATAAATTTGTAATAATTTTTATAAATTGGTGAATAAGTATTCAGATAATAAAACCCATACACTTCCCATTTGTCTAATATCGAAGTTCCCTATAAAAGAACCCTTTTTGGAATAATATTTATTATTTTTTATAAATTTCGAATTTTATATGGATTGCACAATACTCAAAGAAATGTTTTCATATACAAATTATAATACTATTCACACTTTGAATAAAGAGTATGAAATATGTTTATAAAATTCACTCCAAATTTCTTACTGAGCAAAGTACACACATACTATTACAATTCGTTCTCTTTGTGCCCATATGCGGTAGTGAATATATAAATATAAATGTATACTCGAGTATATATATGCATGTGTGCAGGTTTAAGACGCTTACTTTATCAAGAAAGAACACTACAGTCGAGTGAGCGCTACTTTGAGAGACCCTAAACCCTCTTGAAAGTAAATTTACAAATAATATTACACCAAAAAATTTTAAATACAAAAGCTATTAAAGGGACAGCTGGTTTGTATGGGTTGGGTTATTGCTGTGAAATACACCAAATTTGTTGTTTCTAGCTTTACTAACACCTACAATAAATACTTGTTCATTCAAAAATTCTGAAAAGAGGAGCAGCTTAATCGAGGTTATTGTTCATTAATTACTAGTTATCTGAAGAAGGAATAGGAGATTCTTAATATCCTCACTTGAAGACTCTATTTCTCCAAGTTCTTTTTGTCCATACATACGGACATGTTTACATTGACTCAAGTTTTGATGTTTATGGAGTTTGCCACTTCGCCTTTTCCTGTTACATAAATTTTCAAAAACTTATTATACCTGTTTGTCCGACGGGTAAAGGGTATTAAAATCTTAAGTGTTTCTTGATCTAACGAAAATATATATCCTTGTCAATTTTAATTCGAAATTGTAAGACTCTGAATTGAATGTTACTAACATTCTGAAAGACAATAAATATATATAGACGCACTATGTTAGAAGGGCATCAAATGGAAACAGGGATAAGAGAGAGGAAAAGAATGCCAGTTAAGCGTAAATCAAAATTTATCTATGTAAAAGAAAGCATTCCTCTTATGTTGCCTGCTTTATTTAGTGCTAAGTTCAACGTGTGTATATTTGAGTGTATCTGTATGGTGCAAAACGGGTTTTGAGTCAACATTCTGCTCCATCATATAATTTTTAGTCGTCTGACTGGTATTGGTGTTTCTCGGCTATAACAAAAACAGTCAGTCAGTAACTCTTATAGCTTATGTGATCGCGATATTCGAAAGCGTTGCAGTTATTTAGTGTGTAAAGGTAACAAAACACAATCGCAGTTAGGCTTAGTCATAAATAGTAAAATTGTATATGCCAATATTTTCCAGTTACATTAAATTGGTTATAGCAAAACAATGGACTACATTAAAATCAAATACAATATATTCACGCTATAAAAAAAAAAGAAACCAATGTGAATAATAGTAAACAGTATAAACATATAGAGAGTTCTACAAAAATTTACATATAATTGTACATACATATATAAATAATGCTCAAAATAACAAGAAGTGCTGTAGCCAATCATACAGTATGCTAATCTACTCTTTCATGGTGTTTGAAGAAAAAAAAAAAGAAATGTGGTATAGTATTATTGCAATTCCTAATATGTATATCTAAAAACAAGAACAGTAAACATTCAAAAAAAAACGTTAATTCTAACCGAATTCATAATGCTCTTCACATTATGCTTCTCACTTAGTCATCTCAAAGAATAAGAAAATTTGATCCACTTAAAAAACAAAACGTGAGAGGCGGGTTATGTGGTACTCCTAAAAAATTCGGAACTCGCCAATTAATAGCGTAAATTTGTTTTAATTTCTTAATTATTATGCCGATCGGTTTACTGGAGAAAACATATGCACGTTTTAAACGCACATATATGTATGTATCTTGCAATTAAAAATTGATTGATAAATGTATTTTACTACATATTTCGAATTTTTGCTAACAAAAAAAAAAATAGAAAAGTTTTTGAAAAGTTCGTTAAAAAATGTATTTTACTACATATTTCAAACTTTTGCCTACTAAAAAAAAAATTACAAAGTTAGCTCCCCCTTCGAGGACAGCGGCCAAATCTGAATCTTTCAATTGCAGCATTCTCACACGTTTGAATAGGATGAATCGATCTTAACATGATGTGCTCGATATATGGTTTTTTTATAAATTTAATTTTACACCAATATTTTAATTGGCATATTGGACATAAATAATTTGTTCACGCATCTATTGTGTGAATCTTTTATGAGAGTTTCAATATCCAAGGTTGGTGGAACTCGGCCAAGTCGTACATACGTAGGCTCTGCCTAACATTCTCTTTGATGTTTTATACTATTCTTCTATATTTAATAATAAATTATCGCGCTCCAAAGGCAAGGATATCGTACTCAGATATTAATTAGTGATGCAAATCTTTTTGACTACAAAGAATAATTACAATATAATAAATACCTTTTTTAGCTAACTGGAACCCTACAAAGGAATAGTAACTGCAGCGGCATTGTAAATTCATCCAGATTGATGTCCATTATTACGATGGAGGGACCAGAAGTCACTTTCCTTTTCCAATTCGGCAGCATACGTGATGCGGTTTCAGTACCAGCAAGTTCATTAACCCTCAAAACACTCAAAGATTTGGCATGTGAGTTTATAAATACAAAGGTAAGTTATTGCACTGAAATGTTATAAAAATCCAAAAATATAATACACTAGCGGCCCGTCCCGGCTTTGCATGGGTCAACATAAGATTTTTTTATATGTTTACCTTTTTTTTTAAATATTTTTTTGCTGTTTTATTTTTATTGTTTTTTAAACGCAGTACCACATTTTCTATTCATACTTACAATCCGAATTTGTTCATCGTTTTTTTTATTTAAGTATCATATTCAATCTTAAGAGAGAGAGATAACTTATTTTTTTTATTTACATTTTACAACATTTTACATTTTTATCTGATCTAAACTATGAAACTTTATTCTCTTTTCTTAACTTGATTACTTCATCCGATCCCATTAACATGTATACCAAATTTCATCCATGTACTTCAAAGATATGTTGAATATTTTGTATCGTTCATATGGGGGTTGGGGTATAGCCCCTTCTGATTTTGACCAAACTTAATAAATAATAATAAATAATTAAATAATAAATTTCGTCCCCGTACCTCAAATGGATGCAAAGATCTGTTGAATTTTGTTTATCGCTTTTATAGGGGGTGGGGCGTAGCCCCCTTCCCCCTCCACTAAACCTAGCCTATGTTACTCAGGGTGAAATGAATCGACACAGTAGTTTTTGAGTTTACTCATTACAAACATACAAATCTTTCCTCTTTATATAATAGTATAGATTATTTAATACGTACCACGGAAGTGTTATACCCTCTTTCAACAATAATAAATAATTATTCATTTAAAATATTTCGGACTTGTAGAAAACAAAGTTTAATTTGAATCAAATTCTACTATTAAATATCCAAAAAGCCCGTAAAATATAAAGTCGACACAACCTTAAAGCTTAATTAACTCAAACATTTTTCTCCTTTCACATTTCAATATAAACATTCGTCTTAGATATTTTGATTAGAATTCAATTAGAAAAAAATGTATACGTGAGACAAGTAGCTTGGAACAGACTATTTTTCTTTCCGCATTCCATTTTAATTCATTCGCTCTTTCTTTTGATTGCCGCACCGCAAAGTCAAATTTCAAAGTTGTAATAAAATGATTGTTTTTTTTTTGTTTTGTTTTATATATACATACATTTAAACTTGATTCTCTTTGTTTCAGATTCCAGATAGTGGTTTAACTTTTTTGTCAGAACGCATCCTGCTCTTTCGACATGACTATCGTAGTGTAAACATTTTGCACATTATTAATGCCGCTTCGGAAGTTGTGGACGAGACCTTAATAGAAATCGTGCTAACAGCAAGTCGTAAGTTAAATAGAAATCGTTTCATTACACATAAACGAATTTACCCTACACCTATTTTTTGATAATAACGCAACCAACCAATCGGTCATCAGCTATACTTTACCCAACATCGGAAATGCCAATGTTAAAACCGCATACGCTCAATGTTCACTCGTACAAGGCGCCCACGTTCTGTGACTTCTGTGGAGAAATGCTATTCGGTTTAGTACGTCAAGGGCTCAAATGCGACGGTATGGTTTTACCTAATATAGACTTTCTTAGAAAATTCATATTTAAGTTAAAATTATTTTACAGGCTGCAGTCAAAACTTTCACAAACGATGTGTTGTCAAAATACCAAACAACTGCAATGATGTTACATCTCGTCGATCTTCTATTTTCCAACAGCCTCGCAGTCCTTCAGGGGACTCTACGCAATCATTGGTGTCCAATGACGAGCAAAATAAGGCTGAAAGTAGTTCATCACTGGTAAAGCGAATGTCTGATCTAATGAACGATATCATAAAGAACTAAAGCGATTGAATGACCATTCTAATGGAGATGAAAGAACGAAAAGCAGGGGCGGTTCATTCTACATGGATGCAATATTTTTATTTTAAGCGCCATAGATAAAATATTTTAGGTCACGATATTTTTCAGAATCGGCGCAATATCTTTTTATTCCTCTTTACATAAATATATACATATATTGCATATATTACTCGTCATATCATTTGTTTTTTTATACCATTCACACAAAGTGTGACATGGTATCTGTACATGTTTGTAACGTTCATATATTCTTGACCAGCTCATTGATAAACTTTGCTTTAGCTATGTCCACCTGTCCGTCCGTCTGTATCGATATAAATAGCCTTTTCTTATTTTACCGGTTGCCCCTGCACAAACCCATCGCCCACTTTCGAGATTTCGTATAAAAAACTTTCTACTTTAAGTCAATATAAACAAGAAATTGAATTATTATTCGATGCATCATATATAGACCTACCCACGTTTACGGGTAATCCTCATATATACTCACAAGCCAATTTAGCGTATAAATATGTATATAAACACATTTTTCTTATTTTTATCATCTTGAAATTTAATATGATGGACTTTTATGGACAGATGCTTTTTATAACGGGTATTATGACTTCGTTTTCACCAAAGTTGTTGCGTTTTGAAACATTTTTTATTGTTATGATATTGATAACATAAATTGGTTTTTTTCTAGACTTTGGCCAGTTACAAACACAAACAGCGGCTGCCACCCTCTGGCAGTACCGTTATTCGTATTCCACATACTTTCCAAATTCACTCGTATGGCCGTCCGACCGTATGCCAGTATTGTAAAAAACTTCTGAAGGGTCTTTTTAAACAAGGACTTGCATGCCGAGATTGCCACGTTAACTGCCATAAAAAATGCATGGATAAACTCCCGCAAGATTGTACTGGTGAAGTGCAACATAACTTACATGATGAAAACATCGGCGGCACACCAAAACGAGAACGAGATAACTTTTTTCGCGAAGAGTTTGATGACAGCGACTTTGAAGATAATCCATCTGTCAATGACTTTACGAAGACCAGTAGCATGGCAACCGGAACGAGGACAGTAACAAACTCACACAACTCACCACCTGAATTAATGAATGGATTGTTAGACAGTTTAGGAAGCACCGGTGAAGTGCAGTCCATAGATGAGCAGTCAAGCTCTTCGTCGTCGCCCAGCTCAAATATTCCATTGATGCGCATTGTTCAATCCGTTAAACACACAAAAAAGCGTGGCCAAGCTTTAAAGGAAGGCTGGCTAGTGCACTTTACCAGTATTGACAAAGCTGTAAAGCGGTATTATTGGCGGCTTGATGCAAAAACTATAACGCTGTTCGTATCGGACACGGGTAGCAAATACCACAAAGAGCTACCCCTGGCTGAGATTCAAACAATCGAATCAAACCGCGGGACAAATGAAAACAATTACTGTTTTGCAGTTCAAATGCGTACGCCCAATGTTTGTTACTATGTAGGTCAAGATCCTTTGGTGGGAGTACGTGACGAACAGGCAGTACGGCTTCCACCGCCAACTAGTGGGATAGGTAGTGACATCGCTAAAAGCTGGGAAACTACTATTCGGCAGGCGTATGTGCATGTGACCAATACACGTAAATATTCTAAAAATTAACAACTTCTGCAACATCTCAGCCTACATTTTTATATATTTTAGAGTGCTGCGAGTCCGAGGAAAATGTTCAAGATATGGGCATGCTCTATCAAATTTTTCCAGACGAAGTTTTAGGCTCTGGTCAATTTGGAGTAGTATATGGAGGAATTCACAAAAAAAGTAAACGTGAAGTTGCCATCAAAGTTATAGATAAGCTACGCTTTCCAACGAAACAGGAGGCTCAGCTAAAGAATGAAGTAGCAATTCTCCAGGTAAGTTTATTAACTCAAAAAGTGTCTTGCCATTTTCCTTTTTTTTTGTCGCTTTACAGAACATTTCACACTGTGGCGTTGTTAATTTAGAAAGAATGTTTGAGACAACAGAGCGTATTTTTGTTGTTATGGAAAAGTTAAAAGGAGACATGCTCGAAATGATTCTGTCTCATTCACGCGGACGACTCAGCGAACGAGTCACAAAGTTCCTCATCACTCAAATTCTCATTGCTCTTAAGTATCTGCACAGCCAGAATATCGTACATTGCGATTTAAAACCAGAAAATGTGTTATTATCATCTGATGCAGAGTTTCCACAAGTAAAGCTGTGTGACTTTGGCTACGCACGCATCATTGGAGAAAAATCCTTTCGACGTTCAGTTGTTGGTACACCGGCTTACTTAGCTCCTGAAGTTTTACGTAACAAAGGATATAACCGGTCTTTGGATATGTGGAGTGTAGGTGTAATAATCTATGTTAGCTTGAGCGGCACATTTCCTTTTAATGAGGAAGAAGATATCAACGACCAAATACAAAATGCTGCATTTATGTATCCTCCTAATCCTTGGAAGGAAATTTCTTCAAATGGTAAACATTTTACTTCTCAACGAATATTACAGGTGTCATTGCAACAATTTTGTTTTTATAGCTATCGATCTTATAAACAATTTGCTACAAGTGAAGCAACGAAAGCGATACACAGTGGACAAAAGTCTGCAGCATGAATGGTTGCAAGACAAACAGGTCGGTATAATTGAATACATTGTGTCGGATCAGTTATCTCTCACAATTGAAAAAATAGTTTTGTTATGCCTAGAATTGGTGTTGATATTATATAATATATTCCAGACGTATCGAGATTTGCGCAACCTGGAGGTGCAGGTCGGCAAGCGGTATCTGACTCACGAAGCTGATGACATACGCTGGGCCAATGCCGGAGATATATGACCTCTGAACATCGACCTATACGAAACCATAAACGTATATTGTGGAATATAAACGGAAAGGATCAAACCAACAACAGGCCATAATTGGAGATAAAACGCTGAGATTAATGCGTTGATGTTAGATGTCAAGTGACCGCGTAGAAAAGTTTAAGTTTAAGATCCATGTCATACTTTGTATTAAAACCAGGGTTCCTATTTGCAGAGATATATACGGTATGCATAAACAACGCACAAAGGAAAACATTAAATAAACAATAAACTTAAAACCAACTTCCGTATATCCGGAACATTCATCTAACCCTTGATATATAATACATATGGATCAGTAAAATGTTTTATTAATTTGCATTAAGCAATTGGCTGTATTTGCTTCAACTTAAAAGTTAGGATTGAATCCCTCAGGTGGAGAAATTCCCCAGGAGGAGGAATCCTCCAGGTAGAAGAATCCCCCAGGTAAAGAAACCTGCCAAGTGGACGATTCACTTACGTGATTGGATTCCCCATGTGGAGGAATCATCCCAGGAGGAGGAGTCCCCTAGGTGGTGGAATCTCCCAGGTGAAGGAGTCACCCAGGTGATTGAATCCCCCAGTTTGAAGAATCAACCAGGTAATTGAATCCCTCAGGTAGAGGAATCCTCCCAGGACGAAGAATTCTCCCAAATGGAGGAATCCCCCAGGTCGAAGAATCTTCCCAGGTGTAGGCATCCCCAGGTAGAGGAATACTAACAGGTGGAGGAATTTTCCAGAAGGGGGAAAACAACCACCGTCGAAGGTCTTAGGCCTGTCAAATCAGCTCGGGTTTATCAACTTTTAAAAATCAGCGAGGAGAGCGCTTCAAAATATAACATTTTGTGCAATAATTTATCCTTATTTAAAAAGAAAAAGTAAAAGTTAAATTGAAAAAGTGGGAAGGGTTTAGGTGGCTATAAAGAACACACACACATATATATATATATATATGTTTGTTTGTTTAAATGGCCGTCAACCGTCTACCGGTCATGGCCGCGTCCAGGAAAGCGCGCCAGCCTCCATAATCCTGTGCGCGCTGGCGCCAGTCGTTCTGAATTCCAAGTACGGAGAGATCTCTCCATACCTGGTCATTCCATCGAGTGCCCGGTCGTCCTCTATGTCGGCGTCCACCAATCAAGTTTGGGCCCCCCATGTAAACCATGCGTGCTGGAGCTCCTTCGTCCATTCGAATGAGGTGCCCAGCCCAGTGCAGCCGCTGGAATTTTATGCGCTGGACTATGTCAACCTCATTGAATAGCTCGTACAGCTCGCGGTTCATGCGGGACCTAAACTCGTCGCCGACTCTAATAGGACCAAAGATCCTGCGAAGAATCTTTCTCTCGAAGACTTCCAACGCTGTCTCGTCCGACTCAACCACGGTCCATGCCTCTGCGCCATACAGTAGGACCGGGAGTATCAGCGTCTTATATATCTTTATTTTCGTCCGTCGAGAGAGGGCTTTACTTCTCATTTGCTTGCTCAGCCCAAAAAAACATCTGTTTGCAAGCGTGATTCTTCGCCTGATCTCCAGGCTGACGTTGTTGTTGCTGGTGATCTCTGTTCCGAGATAGACGAAGTTTTCTACAACACTGAAGTTGAAATTCTCCATCGTCACTGACCGTCCAAGACGCCTTGACGGAGTGCGAGAAGACACCAAGTACTTCGTCTTGTCCTCGTTCACCGCTAGACCCATGAGCCGAGACTGTTTTTCAATCTCCGAGAACGCCTTGCTGACTCGCCTTTCCTGCGTACCGATGATATCGATGTCATCGGCGTAAGCGAGCAGCATCACTTCCTTTTGGAAGATCGAGCCCGACATACTCTGTATGTACGGGCATTGGCGTAGGATGTATTCCATCAGGAGATTAAAAAAATCGCACGATAGAGCATCGCCCTGCCTGAAACCTCTCTTGGTATCAAAGGGGTCGGAGAGGTTTTTCCCCACCCTGACAACGCTTTGTGTGTTAGATAGCGTCGCCATGCAAAGACGGACAATCTTTGCCGGGATACCTAGTGCAGACAGGGCGTCGAAGAACTTCGCTCTTATCGGCGTGTCGAAAGCGGCTTTGTAATCGACAAATAGGTGGTGAGTGTCTTTGTTTAACTCACGGGTATTTTCCAAGATTTGGCGTAATATGAATATTTGGTCACTGGTCGACCTTTTTGGTCTGAAGCCACACTGATATCGTTCTATCAGTGAAACGGTATAGACTATTACACAATACGCTCGACAGAGTCTTATATTCAATGGAAAGGAGACTTATTCCGCGGTAGTTGGCGCAAACAGCGGGGTCTCCTTTCTTAAAGATAGGACAGAGAACACTGAGATTCCAGTCATTGGGTATGCATTCATCGGACCATATCTTGCATAAAAGTTGGTGCATACTCCTAACCAACTCTTCGCCGCCGGTCTTAAATAACTCAGCTGGCAGCCCATCATAGCCTGCCGCTTTGTTATTTTTCCGCTTTTTAATAACTGAATCGACCTCGTAATAGTCCGGTGGCTCTACAATAGTGCCATCATTAACTGGTGGTTCCGGTGTCATTTCTCTTTCGGCGGTATTGTGCGCTTCATTGCCGAGTAGGTTGGAGAAATGACTCCTCCATAATCTCAGTGATTCCTGTTCATCCGTTACCAGACTTCCATTCTCATCCTTACAGAAAGTTACTCCGGGCTTAAAACCTTCAGTCAGACGCTTGACCTTTTGGTAGAATTTTCGAGCTTCATTTCTGTTACGGAACATCTCAACATCCTCAAACTCCCGCCTTTCTTGCTCCTTTTTCTTGCGTCTGAAAAGGCGTTTCTCCTCTCTCCGTTTCTCTCGATATCGCTCTCTAACAGCTCGCGTTGCTCCCGACTGCAGAGTTCTCTGATAGGAAGCGTTCTTCTCTGCAGTAGCATTGCGACACTCCTCGTCGTACCAAGAATTCTTCACAGGTTTTATATAACCAATGACATCCTTGGCAGCCCTATCTATGGAGCGGGGATATATATATATTCTTATCTTTTAAACTATGAAATATATTCTATTGTCTTAACTTAATTACTTAATCCGACCCCATTAATGTATACCAAATTTAATCCATGTACTTCAAATGGATGTAAAGATATGTTAAATTTTGTTTATTGCTTGTATGGGTGGTGGGGCATAGACCCTCTCCGATTTTGACCAAACATAACACGATTACTTTTCCCGATCACATTAACATGTGTAATAAATTTCGTCCCCGTACCTCAGATGGATGCAAAGATATGTTGAATTTTGTTTATCGCTTGTATGGGGGGTGGGGCATTGCCCCCTCCGATTTCTACCAAACTTAACACGATTACTTCTCCCGATCCTATCAACATGTATACCAAATTTCGTCCCCGTACCTCAAATGGATGCAAAGATGTGTTGAATTTTGTTTATCGCTTGTATGGGGGGTGCGGCATAGCCCCCTCCATTGTTGACCAAACTTAACACGATTACTTTTCACGATCCCATTAACATGTGTAATAAACTTCGTCCCCATACCTCTAATGGATGAAAAGATATGTTGAATTTTGTTTATCGCTTGTATGGGGGGTGGGGCACAGCCCCCTCCGATTTCTAACAAACTTAACACGATTACTTCTCCCGATCCTATTAACATGTATACCAAATTTCGTCCCCGTACCTCAAATGGATGCAAAGATGTGTTGAATTTTATTTATTGCTTGTTAGGGGGGTTAGGGCATATCCCCCTCCCCCTCCACTAAACCTAGCCTATGTAGCTTTCCAATGGTGAAAGAATTTTTGAAATCGACACAGTAGTTTTTGAGTTTACTCCTTACAAATATACAAACATTTCCTCTTTATATAATAGTATATATATATATATATATATATATATACTATTATATATATCTATATCTATACCTATATCTATATATAGATATATATAGATATATCATATATATATATATATATATATATATATATATATCTATATATATCTATATATATATATAGATATAGGTATAGATATAGATATATATAATAGTATATATATATATATATATAATAGTATATATATATATATATATATATATACATATATATAACTATAGTTTTAAGCTTAAGGCCTCAGTAGTCAATGTTATTTATTTAAGCTGGATTTCTAGATTAATATAATATCTCGGTGTATATAATAATAAATTTTAACTGGACACAGAAAAGCGTGCCGGGTAAAACTAGTATGTAATAATATAAATCCCAATTTGTTTTTTACATCTATATAATATACATATTATAAATAAATTGGGACGTTAAATGTTCATTCATTTAGAGTAACAGAAATATAATAAAAGAACAAAAAACTAGTAGGAAAGTTTGAGTTCATTAGGGCTAAAGTCAGCGGAACTTTGATGAAATTGTTGTCGCTTGTTCATTTTTTATTCGATAGAATAGTTACTAGTTGATGTTAAAGCCCTTATGCATAAAATACATGCCTTAACCTAAAACAATATTTTTTTTTATCAAAACCGAGGTTAAATGCTCTCGCAGACTGCCGTCATGGCTACATCGACTCATTTGATCAAGACTTCATTGAAGTCTATTGTTGGTTGGTTGGAATTATTGTGGCAACGTCGACATATTTGTCAAAATGTAAAGCTTAAATAAATACTAGCCAATTACTTGCTACTCAAGTTTATATCAACAATAATGAATAGTCGTTATAGTTAGTTATATATAAAAACTAACTACATATGTACTGATGCTTGAATGCATCTGGATACGGTGACTACAAAACCGGATGCTTAGTAACAATAAAGACAATAGCCACGTACCTGGTACTCACAAACACAAAGTAACAATTTCAGTATTTACACATGTTACAAATGTTGACTTATTGTATTATTATTTTGGCGCGTTTAGTTAAAAACAACTGAAGAAACATTCAAAAACTCAACGTTTATAAACCGGCTTATTTACGCACAATATTCTTGGTCTGTAAAAAAAAAATAGCCAGTCATCAGGATTGATCGAGAAAGATTGTGGGAACGTCGACACGATTAACATTTACATTAACTTGGTTATATCATTTCTTTATTTGAGTCGAAAAATATTAGCTTAAAATATCATCAAAATTATTGAAATTCGAATGTGCTTCACAGGAAAGATTTTTTAGCATATTCACAATGTCCATTAGTTTTTGGTTGATAATTAAATCGCATTATTTAAGTGTACGTTCACACATACATATGTTAACAGTTATTAGTAAGGTTATTTTGTGGAAAACCTATTACTATCAGAACTTGGAATTTACACAAGTCTCCGTACATCCCTCCCCATTCATTGAACGTCCAACGAAATTAAACAGCCAATCCAAAGACGGACACAATGCAATACATAGACTTGTTCTCCCAGCGCACAGTGCAGCTACCGTCGGTCTCGTTATTCCAGTAACAGGAGCTAGCCGTGTGCAGGCCAGCGCCGTTTTTTTGCATGATCATCGATGTTACTATGTATTTATATGGCTTCTGCTCCTTGGTCAATACATTCAGACAATTTTCCACGACTTGTCCTGTCCAGTTATTCACCTAAAGTCAAATCAAAATACAATAGTTAGATTGAAATAAGATTGGATTTGACATACAAAATAATTGGGTCGGGCAAGACACGCATTATAATTACTATAATTTTTTAAAACTGTATATGTGTGTAAATATGTACGTACCTTGTCATGCTGATATGCATTGCCGCCTATAGTTGTTTCGATAGCTTCTTTAATTATTTTGCTTACATCATCTACAATGAACTGGCTTTCTTCGCGTGACTCATCCATTATTACAGTAAGCGGCCGCAATTGTAAAATATTAGGATCAATCTTAAATAAAAAAAATTTTAGTGAAAAGCCAGCGATGAGTTGATGTAACTTAGTGATGAATAATATTGTAAAGATGACAGTGCTGTTAAAGAAAAGTATTTTACTCGATACTTTACAAATACTTTGTTTCACTCTGCAACACTATATAAATGAAAAAGCAAGAACAAGAGAAAATCAAAGAAAAAATAAATTGAAGGAAACATTAAATCATATCAGTTTTCTTGCCAATATATTTAATTAAATTGAAAACTATTATTTTTGGAGGCTAAATAATGAGTGCTTTTTCTAGCTCCGAAAGGAATGTTCTGGAACGAACAATTGATAATAGCGATGATAGCAATGCACCTCTGTTGTCTCAGATATGGAATGAGACGCACAAAAAGGTTAGCAGCGAATGGATATTGCAGAATCGTTGTCAGAGGGTATATACAATTTTTTATTCTCTTAGAATATTACCGAAATTCCATCATTTTTTTTTTTTTCTTATAAAGATATGTCTTCAGTTTCCCGATGAGTATTTGGTGTACAGTAATGTAATCAGAGATAGCCTAAAATCTATTATTAAAGATGATGCAAAGGTATTTATACTCGCGGACACCACATACGGAAGTTGTTGCGTGGACGAAATTGCTGCGTCGCATGTAAGTGCGGATAGTGTTATTCACTTTGGAAATGCTTGCCGCAGTAAGTCCCGCTTAGCCGTGCTTTATTTGTATCCACATATGCCTCTTTGCTTAGAAGATATGTTACAACAGTTGGGTGCGCTGCAAATGAAATGCGAAAATAAGGAATTGTGTATTTACTTAGACATTGGTTTCCAAGAGTTACTACGGCAACAAGATGATTATTCAAAAGAAGTTACGCTACACAGTAAACTCTGTACTGCATTGTCTCCAAAAGTACTAAACATTGAGGTATATCCACAACCAGAAGATAGCAAAACTAAATATAATCCAAATCCTGATCGAATCTGTATATTTGTTGGTGGAGACAATAGTCGTTTTGCTAATCTATCATTAACTTCAAAAGCTTCTTGCTGGTACATTTATGACCCAACCCATAACATTTTATGTGAGAGGAACCCACTGACTGCAAACTTTATTCGGCGTCGCTACTACTACATTGAAAAGTGCAAGGACGCACAGACACTGGGTTTAATAGTAGCAACATTGTCCTCTTCTAAATATTTAGAGGCAGTTACTCGTTTGCAGGAAATGGCCAAAAGCAACAATATTAAAACGCAAATTATATCAGTTGGACGGATAAATCCAGCAAAACTTGCTAATTTTCTCGAAATAGACTGTTTTGTGCTTATAGGCTGCCTATTTAACAATTCGTACACATCGAGGGAATATTACAAGCCAATTGTGTCAGTGTTTGAAGCAGAAATGGCGCTAAATCCAGCTTGGTATTCTAGGTATCCCGAATCGTATGTCACTGACTTTAAGCAGTTGCTTCCCGAAGGAGAAAATTTCTTATCATTCGATCCAAATATAATGTCTCATGATGTGAGTTTAGTTAATGGACATCTTCGTAGTAACGTACAA
The DNA here is from genome assembly GCA_035044805.1 of Leucophenga maculata. Taxonomy (NCBI): domain Eukaryota; kingdom Metazoa; phylum Arthropoda; class Insecta; order Diptera; family Drosophilidae; genus Leucophenga; species Leucophenga maculata. The sequence continues at coordinate 1,430,287 of JAWNNP010002997.1, forward strand.
ATGGCACCTGATTCATCGGTTTTAACAACAAGATCAAAAATGGATATAATGAGCGCAAATACTGGATTGACATTTGAAGATCGCAGTTGGCAAGGTCTTGATCCGGCACTAGGTCAAAATGAGCCAGCCATGTTATTCAAGGGTCTTAGCGGCATACCTATAAAATATGTACACGATTAGACGATTGTCAGGTCCAAGCAAAATAAATACATTATTTTTATTTTCAGTTTATTTATCTTTCTGTTTTGGGTTTCCAATTAACAAACTGCACATCAATAAAGTTGCTACAAAGAACTCACGTTATCTGCTTTTAATTAATCTGCATTTTAGACTCTCAACCAGTACATAGAAGAGCGAATTCTATTGTAGTCAGGCAAATTCTCAACTGGACCAACAGCGGCAATTGCTGGGCACCGGTCATAAATGTATTTCATTGCGACGTCCCGTACATTTTGTACGCTAACGGCATCAATACGTTGCTCCAGTTCATGCAAAGGAATACGACGGTTGTAGCACAGAATTTGGCGACCAATATCTTCGCATATGGGTGTAGTACCGTCCAATTGTAGCAACATATTTGTTTTGAGCAAGTTTTTGGCGCGCTCAACTTCGGCCTCTGTGACCATGGTGCATAGACGCATCCATTCGTTTTGAACATTGTAAATCATATCCTAAATAATATTGCAGTGTAATATAAATATAGAATAAAAATAAATAAGTTATATTTAGCGACCTTATAAAGTCACCAGTTAAGAAATAAAATTAAGTGGAGTTGTGTATATTTATGCCAATACATTTGGGTGAATTTCCTGTCCGTCATCAGGTATTATATATATTTTAATCGACAAATAAAATGCAAAAACAATTAATCGTTTTTTAGATTGAACTCTTGTTGTTACGTTTTATTTGCCGTGTAAAATATGAAGCCCTGACGATGGGCACCCATGTTGCCCGAAGTAATTATACTAAATATACACCACACTCGCAATGCAACAAATATTTACCTCGCATTGAAGCGGATCGCACACAAAATATATGCCCCACAGACCTGTGTCTTTGTAACAAGTGTTGAACGACTGGAAGCTATGACAAAGGTCTGAAAAAAGCGTGTATATATGAAATCAAGTAACAACATATCAAAATGACACTCACTATCTTCAGCGCTAGCGCGAGCCAGATTTGATGCATTGTTTGCTCCACCACCCTGAGAACGATCCCAAGCACCGACCAGTGTATTTGCTACCATTAATGGAATATTATCTTGGTCCGTCCAGCCGCAGCCTTCGACAGCAATTGCAACGTGCGCCAGAGGCAACGAATCATCTCGGACACGTACCTCAGAGCCAGTGAAGCGACAAGGAGTTACTTCGGGAGCAACGCCGTTGTAGGTATTTTCCAAGCGACCCAGATTTTGTTCGGCTAACTTAACTAAATCATCATGTTTCACACCACCTGCTCCAGCCAAAACAATGCGAGATGCCTTGTAGTGAGTGCTAATATAATCAGTTAAGTCCGATTTGCCAATCGATCTGTAATATTTAATAACAACTTAGAAAGCTGTAAATCCGACTTACATTAATACGTATACTCACTGGATGTTTTTGGTGGGTCCCAATATTGTCTGACCCAAAGGTGTACCTTGATAAGCAGTAGCATGAAGGTGATCAAAGACGACCTCTTGCAAGTTGCTTTCGACCTCTTGCATCTCGCGCAGGATTACCGAACGTTCACGCGCAATTTCTGATTCGCCCAGTTTTGAGTTTTGAATAATGTCGGCCAAAATTTCGATTGCTTTTGGCACATCCTTCGACAAACATTTTGCGTAAAAAACTGTTTGCTCGCGTGAAGTGTAGGCATTCAAGTGAGCGCCCAAGTTCTCAACCTCTAGCTCTAAATCGGTTTGTGAGCGTTTGGCAGTGCCCTACGTAAAAAATCAGAATATGATGAGATGTGGTAAGATGTTTCGGTTTGGCTATACCAAAACAGTAACTAAAATCTACCTTGAAAGCCATATGCTCCAAAAAGTGTGCCACTCCGTTGTTCTTCTCATTTTCGGAACGAGAACCAGCATCGATCCAAAGACCCACTGTCGCGGTAGAAGCTCCCGAATCCTCACTGGCAATGCGCAAGCCGTTGTCCAGCTTAGTCACCTGTGTGGCAGGTATATTAAGTAAAGTCTTCTGCAACGAAGCGGCGGACTTGTAGCGCTGTAAATATAAAACTCCCTATTAAAAAAATAATAAAAATTACTCAGCTTTACTCGACGCGTTTTACAAAATTGACTTACAAAATTACATATCTACATATGAATTTTGTAAAGCCAATGACATAACCTCCCAGCTTCATTCCCAATCAGTCATATAAATTCCTTTTTTTTTAACATAAGATTACACAAGAAGCTTGGCACTAATATACGCTAAAAATTCTTTTATTAAGTTAAATACAAAAACTATGGATAAACACCGCATTAAGTTTATTACAATTACGTAATGTAAATCTTCAATGATCTGCAAATTCTAACAAATCTATTTTTACCTTTAGAAGATTAACACCATTTGTCAAGGCTCGCAAGTTTTGCGAAACGTTAAGCACACGCAACGCCATTGTTTTCCGCTTTTAATATAAACCCAAAATCCTCGCGACGTCTTCTAATACGCTGATGTTGAAGCTGGTCGGTAGCCTGAACAAAGTTGATTGAAAATTTGGATTTTCAGCGAGTAAAGGCTGTGTTGTTATTGTAGAACTAAAAGTGAGTATACAAATACTTTGTTTGACGTTTGTGTCTCTGCAATGCGTAAATTCAGTATCGAAATTGTTTGTAGTCCGCTTTTTCTCAATTTAACCTTAGTGAGAAAGAGACAAATAGAATACAAAAATATATATTGTCTTATTTACATTTTAGGCTTCTACAAGAAAGACATTTCCATGCAAAGAGGTAAAATAACCGCATTAATCGTAAAATGCGGTAGAACTTAATTAAACAACATTAGCCACAGCAACGTTTACAACGTAGTCAAACTCAATATTATTAATTAACATTTGCTTATAAACTATATCGGACACTCTAGCCGATTCATTGAAAATCATATCACGGAAAATCGACTGGCTTGGAACAGCTAATCTAACGTTTTGGTAAGTGGACAGACCAATTAAAAAGCCTTATTTGCATTTACTCATACTTTTTTATGTATTTTAGATATGGCTGGCAACTTTTGGCAGAGTTCCCACTCAACTCAGTGGATCCTCGACCGAGCAGATTTGCTACGGGAGCGTCAATACGATTTACAAGTACTAAGTGAAGACGAGTATCAGAAAATTTTTATTTTCTTTGCGAACGTTATTCAGGTGTTAGGCGAACAATTAAAATTGCGGCAACAGGTTATTGCAACCGCAACAGTATATTTTAAGCGATTTTATGCGCGCAATTCTCTAAAAAATATCGATCCATTGTTACTAGCTCCTACTTGCATACTTTTGGCCTCAAAAGTGGAGGAATTTGGTGTAATATCAAATTCGCGACTTATTTCAATTTGTCAATCGGCCATCAAGACAAAATTTAGCTACGCGTACACACAGGAGTTTCCTTATCGAACTAATCATATTCTTGAATGCGAGTTCTATCTGCTAGAGAATTTGGACTGTTGTTTAATTGTGTACCAGCCATATCGGCCGCTTTTGCAATTAGTCCAGGATATGGGTCAAGAGGATCAACTGCTAACTCTTAGTTGGCGTATTGTAAATGATTCGTTGCGCACTGATGTATGTTTGTTGTATCCCCCATATCAAATAGCAATTGCTTGCCTACAAATAGGCTGCGTGATATTGCAAAAGGACTCGACGAAGCAATGGTTTGCCGAGTTGAATGTCGATCTCGACAAAGTGCAGGAAATTGTACGGGCGATTGTCAGCTTGTATGAGTTGTGGAAAGACTGGAAGGAGAAAGACGAAATACAAATGCTTCTTTCGAAAATACCTAAGCCTAAGCCCCCTCCACAGAGGTAGAAAAATTAATTTTGTTTCTTAAAAAATATACTATTTACATCTAAACAACTATGCTGTAGCATTGTTTTATTTCACCTTGTTAGTTATTTTGAATTAGTATTTTCAGTATAGACAGAAACTTGATACACATGTGAAAATTGATCAAGTGAGACAAATCACATCAAAAAGGTATTGCTTGTAAATAAATAAGTAGAACTTTTCGAATGCTGTTATATTTGCCTAAATCGAATAATTAAACAGTTGATCCACATTAGTATTACTGTTTGTGATCATAAATAAAACAAAAACACCTGCAACTTATTGACATTTTACTTTGCTCTGACTGTGCTCGCTGAAGTTAAATGTTTTGCAGGCAATGATCTCAAATCAATGAAATTGTTTCAAAAATTCTTCCCCCGCAAATGAAATGCGACCCTCGGCGATATTCTCTTGTGTATAACTGATACTTTTTCGTAGTGTTTTCCACTTGTGTTTGATAACTATCCATAAAGATAACTAAACTATTGCTACACAAACATTTTTATTGAAATGTCGTACAGCTTTTATCTTAAATGCAAAATTGTGCACTTTAAATGCCATAATATCGATTTGCAAATTTAAATGAATACACTTCGTTGAAGTAAATTCATACATTTATTTATTCAGTTTCTAGGTTTATGTAGCATTAATTTCACTACTTAAATGTAAACTAAATTTAGGTAAACTGATTGACATTTGTATACGTAGTGAATATAAAACGATTTATGTTAATTTTGTTATATCATACCATCAACAAATTACTTCAGCCCTGACAATATAAACACAATTTAGAAATGTTTGCGTAGCCCTCAATTACCCAGGTGAGCTAAGTTGAACCAAGATATATTTAACAAGGTAGGAGCCGGACGTCGACGCAGTTGCATATTTTGAGAAAGGCAGAATGAGCAAAAGAGAGAGAAGCCAACAACAACTTGTAGTGGAAAACAAACGAACGCAATGTATTTTCTGCGTGTGTGTGTGTATAAAGTCATGTAAGCAACTAGAATATTGAATTTTCGAAATAAAAACACAACGCACACACCAATGTATTTGCGTATGTATTAGAATAAAAAAAATAATCACGCGTGGAACAACCTTTCCGTTTGACTATCGCAAGCGAACTAAAAAATAAGCAACTGGAAAGAAGAAGAAAAGCAGCACGCTCCTACCTTGTTAAATATACCTTGAGTTGAACCATACAAAAAATCTGATGTATGTATATACGAATAAAACACGTTGTTTGAGTTTTAATTTGTATTCTTGTGTGACGTTATAACTCTGCAGATTTCGTTGCATTTTTTAGTGCAACTTAAATTAAAATCAAAATGACGTCATATGTTTGTGTAGATGTACAACAAGAGCCGCCCGCAAGCCTAGGGTGCGACCATACTGAACCCGTAGCTGCTTTCGCTAAGGTATGATCCTATATAATACTTTTTATGCGGCAGCACGAATTTATGGTATATACAAAGTAAATAAACAAGATATATTTTAAACATACAGAATGCTATGAAAAATGTTTTGATGGCGGCAAGAACTGTAAATGCTTTTCCACAAGAAGCTGCCAGGGACTTGTATTGTGCTTACCCTACATACGGAAAGATAGTCGACCAACAGTCTAATCGCGTGCTGAAATTAATATCTAAGGTGCTTAAAGCGCATAATGTTAAAGGAAATATTCATAGGTATTTATAAAACAGCCCTAGTGAAAAGAAAGACTAACGTAAAATTTATGTATGTAGCTGTCTTTTAGACGAGCAATTTGAAATGGTACAAGAGTGTAATGATGTCATCTTTGAACATTTGTGTACCCGCTTGGACAACAAAGCTGGACTGCGAGTTAAGCAACGTAATTCACATGTAGTTGTTGAAACAGAAATGAACTCAGCAACGTTGTCCACATCGAAGTTCGGAATCATTAACTCTGGCAGCTGGAATCAGATGCATGTTCCAGCACGAAAATCGTTATCAGCGCGCCTTATAGCTGCTAAAAATATTGAAAGACCTCAAGCCAAATTCAAAGAATCCATTGACAATAGCGCATTGACTCCTTTTATACCGAAACTCAAAGACAAACCCAATTCTTTAAAGCCCTTGGCTATTTTGCCTGAGTATGACGAATCTGGAAATATAATTGCCTATCTACACCCATATGAGTTGGAGCTGATGAAATTTGAACCGTCTGTGTTACAGTTAGAGTACCAGACACCAAAATCTCCAAAACAAATAGACGAAACGGAGCTAATGTTCGTTGATAGTGTATCTACGTTAGAAAAAGCTTTAGACGAATTGCGGCAGGTTAAGGAAATAGCCATTGATGTCGAACACCATTCTTATCGGACATTCATGGGAATTACTTGCCTTGTTCAGATATCCACACGAGAAAAAGACTACATTTTCGATACACTTGCGTTGCGAGCAGACATGCATATGCTCAACTTAATTATGACGGATCCAAAAATTTTAAAAATTTTTCACGGTGCTGAATCAGACATTGAATGGCTTCAGCGCGATTTGTCGCTTTATGTAGTAAATATGTTTGATACGCATAAGGCAGCTAAGAAACTGAATATGGCACGATTATCGTTAGCATTTCTTTTGAAGCATTATGTGAATATTGATGCAGACAAAAGTTTTCAATTGGCAGATTGGCGGATGCGCCCTTTACCTAAAGAACTAATAGAATACGCGCGACAAGACACACACTATTTGATTTACATATATGAACACTTGACAAACGCTCTCCTAGATGCAGACAACGGGAAATCGAATGCATTACGAGCAATATATCAACAAAGTACAGAAGTATGCAAAAAGCGATATGTTAAACCGCACTTGGGAGAAGATTCCCATATATCTCTGCTACGCAAGTCGAATCGCGTCTTCGATAATCGGCAAATGAACGCATTGCGAGAACTCTTCCGTTGGCGCGATGAAACTGCAAGGAAAGACGACGAAAGTTATGGATATGTTCTACCTAATCATATGATGTTGCAAATAGCTGAAAGTCTTCCACGTGAAATGCAAGGTATATTAGCTTGCTGCAATCCCATACCCCCACCTGTGCGCCAACAACTGCACAAATTACATGACGTTGTCCTTCGCGCACGTGAACAGCCGCTGGTAAAGGTATGAAAACTATTTTTTTTTTTTTTTTATTAAATCCTGACCTGACCTAGAAATACTAAGTTTGTGCAAATGTATATAGACAGAAATTCAAGTAACAGACGTCTTAACCTATATATAAATATTTTTGATTAGCACCATATTAATAAATTTTAGTCTGTATGTCCGCCTTTTATGTGTACGAACACCATCATCTCAGTGACTAAGTAAGAGGGCTATATTTTATAGTGGAAAATAAGATTCAAGAACTATCCACATTGATTTGAACTATTCAGCTTATTAACAAAAAAAAATTATATATAGATTTTAAGAATTTGTTACTTAAAATTAACTACCTAAAAAACAAATTTTTCTGATTAGTAGTCGATTTTTCAGATTTTCTCGGTATTAGTTGACCATTAATCTTATTCTTTTTATGTCTAGCGCTAATTAAATTAAATTAATCTAATTTCAGCCTATACTAGATAGCCAACATGTAATGGGCTCCTCACAGCTTGACCAAAAGACATACATAAAAAAATTGTATTGTCCCCTTGACTTGTCGCAAATAGATGAATCCCGTGATGATCTACCTACTTTATTAAACCTTGGTAATTTCGATCACATGGATGAAATACAACTAGGTGTTAAAAATGACTATATTATTTCCAAACCTTCGTTGGCTCTTTTTGAGAAACCGATACAGCCAGCTATGGAAGAAATCTACAACAAAATGCTTAAGGTGGATAACAGGTTTAAACGCATGCCTTACAAACGCTATCTTGCTATTTTACCGTTTGTAGAAAAAGAGAAACAAGTAGAATCAATTCGTTTAAACAACGAAATAACGACAGGGCAGCTTGCTTCAACTACGTCCTTGGGGAATCTAACAAGCGAGCCAAATAAATCCAAAGATATATATTACTGCGAAGAGAATATTTACAGTTTGCCTTTAAAAGAACAACTCAAACGCAAGTATAAAGTTTCTAACGGAGGGGGGAAAAGTTCATATTCACCCCAAACCAAGCGGCTAAAAAGTAGTAATGATGTCAATCAAGCAATTTCAGCAAGCGACAAGATTAAACAAGTTAATTCAAATGATTTAAAATACAGCGTTGGAGTAGTTGAAAATTGCAATGATATCAACTCTGTACTACCTGCAACAATCTCGGAATGTACATCATCCAATAAGATTGTGGAACTCGATAACAGTGATAAATCTGATGGTTCGCCCAAAGGGTGTACTTTTAAAAGAAAGTCGCAGCAAATTAAAAAGAACAATGCACAAAATAAATTTAAAGCAAGTGCACGTTTGAACACCGATTCACCAAACCAAACTGTTGCTGGGAACCGCACCGATTATGACTATGGAGAAGTGGATTTTAGACAGTTTCGTGGTGGGGCACAGCGTGCGCATGGCTCGGAGCCAAAACCATCACCATTTAATAACAGGGTATTGTGTACTATCTGTTTAACATTAATATATTTCTTTTAATGACCATCTTTTCAGAACCAGAAGAATCAGAGAAACAATAAGAAGTTCAACAAATTGTTTACGTTCAGCAATGTAAAGACTAACAAATAATAAGTTTCAATGGAAGTGGATTCACCCTAACACGTACATACATATTGGTAACATCCAGCACACCACAAAATTTAATGTACACTGAATTAAGCTAATAAATATTAAATATTAGCAATACTCATTATTGACCGTGTTTAAAACAATATCGACCTGGCCGACCTTTACACGACGGCTGCGTAAAGGAAAAACTGAGCGGTAAAAATAAAATTTATTACAACTTTTCTCGAATGCATTTTGCTATTGGCTATTTAAAATGCAAATATCCAGTTTTTCAAATAGGAAAACAAATTTAAGGCAAGTTGGCAGAGTTCATAGCTTTGATTGATAGAAGATCACTTCCCATTGAAGTATGTTTGCGATAATTCCATATATACCAGCAACAGGGCTAAAATTCATTGAATTCATTCATTATTTCCTTCTATGAGAAAAATATATATTTAGTTGGCTCATACCATGTATATGAAGGTATATTATTTTGTTTATATGTATGTAACATAGCGAAGGAGAAATCGGAATCCCTATAAATTGAACATATTCGTGATCTACACGAATAGATGAGTCAATTAAGCCTTGTTTCTCTGTATGTGTCAGAAAAGTGTCTGAAAATGGCTAAGACTAAAGATGCTGTTCTATAGGTTCACCAGTGGTAAAATAATTTATATTTTTACAAACAGAAATTTTATATATTTACTGCTACTGAATAACATGCCTTAAAGCTTGTTACATTGGTGAAAAGAATAATAAAAACAGTTTTGTACGATTTAAACGAAGCTCCAATACCATTCAAATAAATAAGTTTAATAGCAACAAAAAGGGCGTGACAAAATCCTAAAAATGGGCGGAGGATTTGTATGGCGGCCACCAAAAAAAAGGGCGTAATATATAATCTTGGTATTCTATTTGACTATATGGCAATAAAAAGAAATCTAATGGCTTAGTTTCAACTTCATATCCCAAAAAAAAAAAAAAAACAATATCAAGACAGATTGACGTACAGGATAATATGTCTTTATCGATTCGTCTCGTCGAGCTGATTAATAATACTTTCAGACAAACTGATTATAAAATTTAATACACCAACTTGTACATACATACTGCCCCGTTCAGTCAGTTCTAAACAGGACTTTTGTAACTGAAAGAGAGCAACAGTTTATATATATGTATATATGTTGTATGTATCACTGTGGACGGTAGTCCGCGCAAGTGACGAAAGACTAAGGCCAGCACGAGCACTATATTTTATATGCAATAACAAAGATGTTAACTAATAAGATTAAAAAGTATTATACACCATTACCAAATATCTTGAAACATACACTCAGGAAATGTTAAAAGAGAAAATTGGATCACCGAAATCCTCACTATATTCGTTTCAAAATACATAGCTTGTAAAGAGACAATCAACGTGGTTTAATTTGTTTCAACTGACCACCCTGGATACACCCTTGGTAGTAAATAACATAGTAATAAACTTCTTCTTTTGAATATTTCATTATTATCTTTGCGGTTAACTTGTGAATCGTTTTCCATTACGAGGTTTCATATTTAATAGTTTATTTGTTTTTAGATTCTTGACTGTCTACATAAATAGCATATGAAACTGTTGACAGTTTATTTTTATGTCGTTTCTCTACTTAATCGAAACATTATTAACATGTAAATAACAAAACTGACCTCTACAGGTAGGTTATTATCTCGGCAAGAATTTTTGTTTTATGTGTATATACAATGTCGGACTAAAATAAGCATTTTGACATCGACAAAAAAAAAAAAACAGTTTATATCATATTATTTAAATACATACTAATCCCGGCCACTGTACATATGTCCAAACATGCGCATGTGTACGTAGTACTCATGGATTCTCACGTTCATGGTACAATAATATTGCACTGTGTTCTCGATATTCTTTTCTCACTTTTGTATTCTCTTTGGCGCAACAGTTAGGAACATATACAATTGTGTCCTTATATTGTTCTCTTTTATAACCTTCGGAAATTGAGAAAAAGGAGAATTATTGCTTTGTCTGGAAGTTTGTAACATATACGAATATATGCTAGAAGTTGTAATAGTAGGATATTTAAGTAATACAAATGTGTGATATGATTTTAATATTTATAGAATTATTTTGACATTTAGTAGACGTACCACTTCCATTTATCCAAATGTTAAGTAAATATCCATTACAATGGAAATGAATTAGCACAAAAACCCAAGAGTGTGATGTGGGTTTATATGGAGGCTATTTAAAAAAATGGACGTGACATATCGGTTTACTCATCCTGACAAAAAATGCCGCCGACAGTTTGTTAGTAAGATTGGATAAAAACTTAAGGACTACCTGTTTTCACATACACGCATACGTACAAACTTTCAATAAAGAATATATTTTATGAGTGGCTTATGCCTCCTGGTGCTTATACATACTTTATGTCAAAATTTATAGACTATTTTTACTATCAGGCGTGCTCTTTTTTGACTTTTACGTTTGGCGATTTGTCATCATATTATCTTTGAAGCATCAAACATACAAATTTGCACTGAAAATGACAGCAAATACAAAGAAGTCCAATAAGTCTAATTATTATTTTACTGAAATCGCAAAAAAAAAATTAATTACGTACAACAAATTATACACTTTTTTTTTATTTGAACCAAATATTTCCATTATTATATAAAACGAAAAAGCACAATAGCGTTTTAATTTATGCGCTGTAATATGTTGACTACATCGAATAGTTCATAAAATTAAAAAAAAAAATCACTAAGTCTTCAACTATAATATTGAAGAAGTAGGCTATCAACTTATAGTTTATAGTAGTTTATGTCTCCAAAATGTAAACAATTGTGATGTGTTAATGGTATTATTTGTAGGGTATAGTATAGCCGGGATCTTGAATATATTATATATAGCTCTTGAGTTATTTCTGAATAGAAAAATAACTAAGAGTGAAACGAATAATATAATTGCGTAGTTCAAACGTATTAAAAATTAAATGTTTTTTTTTTTCTTGATACTATCCGCTGTTTGCAGTAGCTCCATAGAGAATCATTACTGAGTATATGTACATATATGCCTAATGTGGGTGGGAGAAACAACAGTTAGGGTTGTTCATGCATTCTCTTCTGTTTCTTACACTTTGCTCTTATATTTATGTGCTGGCCTCCAGGATATACTCAGTGCCTGGATTGTTGTTGCCGAGTTCAGTTCAATTGCCGTCGCTTTTATCCTTAAAAAATATTTGTTTTTTCTTTATAGAGTACAAATACATTGAAATATTGTTAGTTTTTGTGCTACGAAAATTATGTCAGTTTCTTATTTATGTATGTATATATATATATCATATGTAAGTAGGTAAAGGCGATAACCTGCAGGATCAAGGTACATATCTTTACGTTAAATATAATATTATGTCATTTTTGAGATTACCTTTTTTTTATACATACATACATACATACATATCCATGTATATAAATTTATATTTTTTCAACATAAGTTTTTATCGGTTAAATCTGTCTAAAACTTTATATATTGTGCTTACTTACTAGTTGCATAAATAGAGCTCCTGTTTTATTCAATTTTTGTTCTAACGTTTGATGTAAATTTTTATATTCAATATTCCTATTTTTGTGTGCTCTAAATTGCCTTGACCCTTGCAAACTGGTTAACTGGGTAAGAGCAACAGTTGCTTAGTAAGTTAAAACGTTCGAGGCACATCTTCACTGACACAGACAAGCTAGGATATACGAATCGAGAATAACAGATATAGTTCTATAACTAGTATTTAACAGAGCCACTTGGCATTTTCTTTCAGAAGCATATGCATAAATGTAGTAAAATATATATATAAAAATTAATGTCTTTATTTATGTAAATATGTATGTTTGATCTCAAAACTTCAGGCAAATTACAGTTAGGCCAGGAAAGGAATCTGGTTAATATTGCTCAAAATCGAATGGGGTGTTACATCGTCCCCCTCAAAAGCGATAAACAAAATTCGTCATATCTTTGCACATATTTGAGGTACAGAGTTGAAGTTTTGTAAACATGTTATTAGCATCAAGGGAAGTAATCAAATTAAGTTTGGCTAAAATCGGAGAGGGCGATGCTCCGCCCTCATAAAGCGGTACACAACATTCTTCATATCTTCGCCCCTTGGGAATAATTAATTGTAATAATTAGTACAATTTTTGGCTTTTGTCAATTATAATTCGGGCGATTATTGTGATGTTTTATAACATTGTATGCCAGATGGAATGATTTTCGGTTTTAATGATTTTATACCCCTTATACCAATTGAATTTGAAAGAACTCGATTGTAAAGATCCCTCTATATATTCCTTTATATATTTATAGTTTTGAAAATAAAATTCGACTCTATAAAACAGTTCTAAAATCTGTATGGACATATGCCATGCAATTGTGGGGAACGACAAGCAATTAAAACATTGAAATTCTGCAAAGATATCAGTATAAAACACTACGGACTAAACCAAGTGCTCCTTGCTTAGATAATAGTAGGTACGTTAGACGTCTAAAAAGGTTTCTCCTGTTGGACCTTCCTAATAGATTTACAAATTAAAAAGCTTCAAATTAACCAATTAAGAATATTATATTGGTTGAGTTCACTGCAACAAAATCAATCCTGTTAAGTTTATAAGTGTTAAATTAACACTGTTAATCAATTTGTTTATTGTCAAAACACATATCGCAAATATTAATTAAAAAAGTAAACAAAATAATTCTTATTATATGATGAAGACGTTATTTTGCCATTTTGCAATGTACATCCATTTGAAAATTTGCTGATATAAATTTTCAAACCAAGTATTGTGTTTTTTTCAGATAATGGACATGCATCACAAATTCCATTATAATACTTGCATAGTACATTTGTTTATATATTGCTATATATAAGTGTATAAAAATGTTGATGCACTGCGTAAATTGGAAGCTAAGGAAAACAATACTGCACAGGTAATTATAAATATATATGTCCAAGAAATGAATTTTTAGCAGGCTTGGTTTTGATGTTTGTAAAGAGAGACAAATTTCAGACATATTTTTTGTTACAATTTGCAAGTAAGCTTCTTACGCAATCTGTGTATTCTGTAGTTGCATTATCCCCCTATATCAACTACACTCATGGCTTAGCAGCCATCCTTAATCCTTTATCCTGTATCCTTTTAATATATATACACTGCATGTTATTGAAAACCAATCAATTTCTTAATTCATTGCATTTTTATCTATTTTCAGACCAACCTACAACAATGAGTCTATTAATATGTATACAATGTTAAAATAGAGTTCGAATTTAAATATAATTGTATAGAACAAAAAATTAGCTGAACTGTAAATTTACCATAAATCCAAAAAATCACAAATTGTTATTTTTTAATAAAATAGTAGCTGTCCACTATGTCTAGTGGTCGCAGTGCACGCCTTCCGCCAACGCCGAACACTTCCAGGAACAAAAATCGACTAATCAGTCCATCCGAACAGAACAGTAATAATGTGCTACAATACAAACACACAAATTTCATAGCTTCGACGGAAACTACGGCGACAAATAACGAATTTAACTTCATCGACCAAAGCGCAAGTAGTCATGTGGGACGAGGGGTCAATAGCACAACTGATTCGGGAACGGAAAGCATACCTGGTGACACTGTGGAAGCACTTGGACCAGAGTTAGCTGTAGCTACATCACAAGTCCTTGATAATCTTTCTGAAAACGAACGTAATATGATAATTGAGGTGCTTAATCGAGACGAGACTGTACGTCAACGAGATGCTACTCGTATCATGTGAGTACCTATATTTTTTCATATGTTCAAACAAAATAACGTAAAGAATAAGAACTGCTATGAAATTTTATTAAAGCTTCAGTTCTACAGTTTCTCTTGCAATTGAACTTTATTAATCAAAGCGTAATTTTTTTGTATATAAAAATCTAACAAAATGAACCGTGTTTGTTAAATTTTCTGACAATTCACAAATCGTATTAAAGTAAATCCGTATACATTGGGTACTCTGTAGTTTTGTAAACATTTTTTGGGTCTGTCACATTTTGATTGCTGTTTTTCAGGTCAAATAACTTATGTAATACCCAGCACTTTAGATCGAAATTCAGGTATCAGCTGGAAGAAAACAATTGACTATGGTCACAATAAATGCTGGATCATTATCCATTCTTAATTGTCCCCATAATTACTAATCCGTCCAGGTTTGTTCTGGTCTTTTAAATATCTTTGATTTTTTGCCCGCTGTACCAACTTACGTATTTACCAACATTTTGCATTTTGCAAAGTAAAAGAAGCAATAGCATATCAAGTTGTGCAACCGATTATAGCATGTGTGGGCATGATATATGATTTTTATATGGTTTTAAAACTAAGATGTACAACAAATGGTAGTATGTGCTAACATTGTGTGGAGCTAACATTACAAACCAATTCCCATTCTGATATTTCAATTGTGTTGTTGTTGATGCAGTTTTAGATACATACCAACCAGAGGTGCTCTTAATTACCATAGAATACAAGTTTGTCTGACAAAGAAGTTGAAGCGTATAAATATCCAAACTTAAAAGCTCCATATTTTACAGTCACCATGATCGCTTTGTTCGTACGGACATACATACATGTTTTATCATATATTAGCACGACTGTGTTGTTATGGAGAGTGCATTCTATTATCATTTACACCCAACGCCTTTTGGGGCTAAATCGACACATCGCAGCATGGTGATCTCGAATATCGAATATATATACTTTATGGAGTATCTGTATGTTACATACATTTTATAGCTTCAACAG
Organism: Leucophenga maculata; assembly: GCA_035044805.1. NCBI lineage: Eukaryota > Metazoa > Arthropoda > Insecta > Diptera > Drosophilidae > Leucophenga > Leucophenga maculata. The sequence goes on from JAWNNP010002997.1 coordinate 1,445,819, forward strand.
TCCCAATATATCCTGGAACCAATTTTTTTGTGCATGTTAGAATATTACTTGCAGTTGTCACGATGATTATAAAATCAATACTTTCATACTCAGAGTTCATGAAAAATGCTATATGAGAACATTAATTCATTAACAAATTGTTTAACAAAATTGGAAAACTACCTAGACTGCTTAAGTTTTTATTCGAACAGTGACTGTGAAAATATCAACTTTTGTCTTTTTAATTCTTTCAAGGGGGCAAGGGGTGGTGGTTAGTGCGCCATCTTCTACCCTAGTCTACCTAAAGTTAGCGTTCTTTCTAATGGTTTGTATTAATAAACATATTTACCTAACGAAAACTTCTATAATAATGCAATTTAAGACACTAAAGTAAAACGCTGTTTTGTGAACACCGTAAATATATAAAGATTCATAGAAATGGATTGTCATAGTCAATACTCATCCAAAGCAACAGGCAGTGTGTATCTGGTATCAAAGCGCTGAGAGCAAAAGAGCAGTATGTAGATACTTTAACTGCGCTCTCTCACTATTAATCCCCGGTCTGTTTCTGTTGCGAACCGGTCGTGCGAGCTGTAGTGTGTTTACAACAGTGTCTTCTTAAGCGCAGAGTCAGTCGTTAGTTCGATTCGTGGGCGCGAGTGTTAGTACACATAGAAATATCTGTGTCATTGCAGGTTAAGTTTTTTGTACTTGCTCAGGCCACTTTTTACTTACAATTAAACAATACAAATGTATGTACTGTTTAAATATAATCAACGAAACGACTTATTATTTTTAATCCGACTTAAAAATTAAATAATTCGACGATTCTTAAAAATTATTATTTATATGCGGTTTTATATGATTTGAACAAAATATTGAAGTGCAAAGCCAACAAACACACCCAAACACAAAACCAGTGAGAATAACAGACTGTGAATTTCCATATATGTAAATACATAAAACTATTTTTGTATACGAGCAAGATATCCCATAAAGGTAAAATGTAACTAATGTATTAAATTTATTTCTTTTTTATACTCTGCACAGTATTATCGCAGGGTATTTTTTGTTTATTGAAATATCAAAATAAATATAAAGTAGTAAAGGAAGCATTGGATACATCATAAAGAATGTATTTGTGATCAGTACGACGAGACGAGCTATCCGCCTGTCTTTATATCTGTTTCATTGAAAAAAGCTCTTATTAAAGAAGACTTAGAGCAACCAAAGTCACAGAAGGTCGCAACCGTTCTATCGCAGTGGTAAAAAACATACTCATCGAATAAGTATACATGTACTTTTATTTATACTATGGTGTGGTGTACCTTATATTTTGTGATATATTTTCCTAGCCTATTTTGTAACATAGTTTGTACAAAGCCTAATTGGAGGAAGTTAAAGCCTTCTATGAAATGACTTGTCATAGATGCCTCAAGAGATTTAATCATTAAAAAGCTCTTTTACGTTCATATCACATTAAAGTCTACTAGTTTTGAAGGTATTCTAAATGAATCCTACCAAATAAACATATTTGTGAAAATTTTTTTTTTAAAAATTATGCTTAATAATGCTAAAAAATTATTAAATTTAACAGTGATTGGTATATAATTGTGACAATTAAAACTGTAACTAAAATAACCTGTAAAACGGTTAACCCGTTGGCTTAACTAATGAAACTATAGTCAATAATAGTCCAGAGGAAAATGAGCTGTTTATATTGATAATTTCATAGATATATATGTACTATATACCCATGTCATTCTAAGTCTATACTTTAGGTAGAAAACCTTAAACAGATATTTCATTCATTCAGAATGAATGGTTTTTGCAATATAAACGAATTTTGGATAATACTTTTAGAACATGCACCGTACCTCAATAGCAAAACTGCTTATGAATAACGGAACACATTGGAGAAAACAATGGAAAAGCCAAGTCTGGCACGCTACCAACGAAGTCAACAACCTTTCTAAGAGTTGGAGCTTCCGTACGTACGTGTACAAACAATCTCATGCGAGTGTAATTCTATTGCAGGTCTTATGCTGCTTATGCTCGTACACTTATTGTGAGACATACATATATATATGCATGTGAATACATAGATACTTTAATGACATATTTTATTTTGAACATAACTTTATATACATATACATATGCTTATACACATTTTCGTTTAAATTAAAGGAAACATAATTGCATACTAATAAATGTGCGTTTAATACTAAAGAATTTATGTATATAAACTATCCGAATAAATTTCAGTAATTTATAATACTGGTGTTCAGAGGCGATTTTTATCGTAACTATGAAATTATTAATACTACAAATGGTACAAAGTCCATAATGATGCTGTTTTTCCATTCTTGTCAGCAAATAAATTTGAAGGAATAGAGTTGCGCGCCACTATTTTCTATTTTCCGCGCCCAGTAAAAAATATTGATATAAATATTGTCTACATACATATGTATGTATGTTTTTTAAAGAAAGCTCCCCACTTTAGCAATGGATCATTTTCCGGTCCTATTAACATGTGTACCAAATTTCATCGCTGTATCTTAAATGGATGACGAATTTTGTATAAATTCTTCTATGAGGGCGGGGCAACGCTCCGGATTTGACGAATTTGGTTATGTGATCGTACTTCCCCCTATCTTATTAATATTTATACTTAATATCCTCTCTGCGCCTCAAAAGGGTGCAAATATATGACGAATTTTGTTTATCGTTTATATACAGCGTTTATATAAATAGATAGATAGATAGATATATAGATAAATAGATAGATAGATAGATAGATAAATATATAGATAGAGACAGCATTAATTTTTTATGCAGATAGTGTACCCGGCTTGCCTTGCTAAGCCCCCTTTGTATTCCTTTTGGAAAAGTGAGGTATCGCCGAGACTTATTTAATTGATTTGTCATGGTATGCTACGATTTCTAGTTGACCCCACGTTCTGCGCTATACAACCCTTTGTATTTCTCTTTTATGAGACCACGTCACAAGATGTATCTAGTGAATTTTGAATGAAGGCAAGAATCCAATCTCAGCATACTATTCTCTCAACATACTCTCCCTGAACACAATCTGCGCCGATAACGCTTTAACCTATAATATCCAGTCTTCGCCCCATTACAATATTTCTCCTACAACCTCTTCGAAACCTTCCCCACAAATAATCTTCATAACTCTAATCTTCATAACTCTCATCGAAATATAGGTGTTTTTAATTTAAAAACAAGTAAGAAAATACAGTCAGGCGTAACCGACTGTAAGAGCCCCTGTACCAGTTCAGGTCTCCTAACAAACACATTAAATATTTCCCCAGCTTATGACCAAACTTATGACCACTTCCGACTGCACGAATAAGTGCCTTATAAAACATTTTTTTATGTATGAAAAGAAAAAGGGGTCGTTCAAATTCAATTGCTTATAAAATCGTCATTTATTATCCGATTTTGATGAATTCTTTGGATTTTGGCTAAGAGGGACGTTATCTCTATACTGGCATACTTTTTTTGTGCCGAAGAAATTTTAACCTTGGGGGTGATTTTTTTCGTTTCCGAGATCCTTTCGTTTATACAGACGGACGGACGGACATGGTTATATCAGCTCCTCTAGCACTCCTGACCATAATGGGGGTAACTTTGGGGGGTCTCCGACCATTATTTCAACCTGTTACATACATTTGCACAAAACCAATAGGCTCTTGTACCTTCGGTACAGGGCCTAAAAAATCGTCGTATTACTCTCAACTAATATCAGGAATAACTTTTGTTGGGCTAAATTACATCATTTGAAACCAATAATTGTGTTCATTTCATTCTGGTCCATTTCCGGAAACTATTGAATATAGTGGCTCTGGTGGCGGTACCGATGGCGCCAATTTCGCTTGGCCACTCAATCCAGGGACTTTATTTTATAATATGGACACACATCGTTCATTGGTCCAATAGCAACGATTTGCTGTAATCAATAGACACGTTATAATAGAATTCCTCTAGATGACGATTAAACGAAACATTTTTATGTTGTAGATTTCGATTTCGTTCAACATCATTCCGAGCTTCGCTTTTCCCGTCAGTTTCATTTGCTCGTATATCTCTTTGACGTGCAGCATTGCGACTGCTGCGACCTAAGCTGGTACGTCTAATTGTTGGCGTTTTGATGAACCTAGCCCACCAGCCCAAACAAATAAATTAAGCAAACATTCATTTTTAATCTAAGCGAGCATTAACCACTTGTTTCAAACCATTTGTGAAAGACCATACTGTCAAAAGAATTTTTAATATTACTTTTAATTACAATAAAGTCGCATCATTTTTAAATTTTGTATCTTTTTAGTACCATTCAATGCTATCGTTTTTCTTGTTATCCCAGTTATATTGTATACTCGTAAAAAAATCTAATGTTAACTACTGATTCATACGTATCTAATAAGTAGTTCATATAAAATCACTGTATGTACAAGTAAGGGGAGTATTTTAAATTTTGTGCCAACCAAAGCTTGCGTTTTCTTTTTTAATTTACTAAAGGAAATTTTAAGCCAACATTCGAATTATCAAGTTAACTAATAAGAAACTGTTCTTCTTTGTCTCTTTTCATCTGTTTGCGCTGTACTCTGTCTGCATACATGCTTCTTCCACTTGCTTTATCACACAAACTACCACAATAACACGATAAATAACCATATCATTGTTACTAACAATAAAAAAAAAACTATTATAATATAATTTCATCGAATAATCAAATAATACGCAAAAATAATTATGAGTTATCATGAATGTAGGCTTTTGCGAGCCGAATTGTTTGCATTAAGACACAAGGGTGCGCTGAATATTGGAACAATAGATAGTAAAACGCATCGTCGAGAACATCAGAATCCACACCATCTTGAAGAGCCACAACAATTGCAGATAGAAAAAGAGCATCAAAATCACAACTTTCACGAATCAAACCGCCATTGTGCTCGTTGTACCACGGAACTTGGCCGCATCACCAATCGCGGCGCCCCTTGCCGCATTTGTAAACTCCGCGTTTGTAAAAAATGCCAGGATCCTGTTCCAGGATCAGGATCAGGATCGTGGGTGTGTGTGGTGTGTCACAAACAAATGTAAGTTTCTGTTATAAAAAGACGAGATGACAGCATGAACATAAATATGTATACGTGTGTACTCACAAGATTTTTTTTTTAAATATTCGGTAGAACCGAAGCTTTAAAACTCCCCTAACTTACTTTAACATACTGCAACGAATATTTTAGATTGACCATGCCTATATTTATTGGCCTGTCACTTCAGGCGTATGTGGACAACGAATTTTCTTGTGCAAGATAAAGAAACTTACTAAACTTGCGCAACAAATTTGATACGTAGAACAGGCTGTAAGTAATATGTTTGCAGATAGCGCCATTTCAAAAATACGATTAGGCAAAAATTTTAGGTGTGGGCAAACATGGAAGGTGAAGAAAAACACCTCAACAATGAAAAAATATGTTGTCGTCGTCGTAGATGCTATTGATTGTTTTCTATGATCTTGGAATCAATTTGTGCAGATGTATTTTTATTATAAAAGTAGATTTTCAACTGTCAGATGTTTAATTAGAGATGATGAAATGGTATATTGCTTCATGGTAATACGTTAGCAACATCAAATTAAGCCTAAAGAACAAAATACGTTTTTAATAAACTGGTTTCTGAATAAAAAAATTGTTGTTACAGGGAGATACAATCTGCCAGCGGAGAATGGTTAAAAAAAACGTATATGCGTGGATCGAGCAATGCTGTTGATCATCTGTCGACGAGTGTTGTGCTAAGAAAAAGTATACGGCGCTCTTGGACAATATCTAGTAGGCAAATTTGACGGTAATCCAAATTAAATAATTAAAGTAATATTTAATTTTAGATCCGCAAGACGACCCAAATTTTCAGAACCTAGAGCACAAAGTTGCTGATAATCTCTATCCACAGCAGAATAATTTGATAGAGGCGCAGTCGGCCGGTAGCTATCCTTCACTGCACCATCATCACTCACGCGCCCCACAGGCTGTTAATTACGACACTGGCAGCGCAATCACAATCGGGGGTGATACTGTGGGAGCCACCTATACGGTACCTAAATACATTGCTACTTCGCAGAGACGTGTACTTCGACAATCTACATTACCGAGCACATTAAATAACGATCTTAATCTGAGTAGTAGTGGAACAAATTTAACGAACTTGAATTCAGTCAATCTGACAGCGCCCACTTCTCCACATCAGCTACAGAAAAGCCCGATATATCCCACCATATACAATAGTGACGACATTATACATATGAATGTAACTGAGTGTGATAATTATATCCCAACACAAAGCTCACAACAGAAGCATCAAATTGCTGCAAACACACTACAACAAGAAAAGATCGGATTTAACACGTCAACGCATCATCGGTTACAGGTGAGTTTCCATTTTAAATTTATTACAATACTTTTATATATATATTAAAATCTTTCAGGTTCGCCGTCAATCTACCCTTCCAACAAAACCAGCTCAGACACCCATGATAATGTCCACGTCCCCAAATCGCGCATATAGCCGTTCACCGGAGCGTTCTCCCGGCGAACAACGTTACCCACCCTTTATTCGTCAAACATCGTTTCCTGAACCATCTCCCAGTATTCAAATTGGACAACAGTCACAAACGCCAGCTCTAAAATTCGGTTCACCTGTACCACATTTTCGCACAAAATTGTTACCTACTGCTGCAAACTATCAACAGCTTGACCAAAAGCTATTGTCTAGTGAAGAAACAGACTATTCACCTTCAATACCGAAGTCACGCATGATGCGTCAAGCCACGTTGCCAAATCCAGAACAACATATTGTTACCCACAAACTACTACCCACATCTCCACCAAAGCGTCAGACGTCACCTCAGTTTAGGTCGCCAGAATTCACACGTCAACAGACACTACCTAATCCGGAAGCATTTAGTGGCAATTCGCTGACAGTGCATCCTCCGCTATCTAACTCTACCTCCCAGGCAAAATTTCACCCAATATCACCACGCACCAAGCAAAACTTTCTCTTTCCTAGTTCACAAAATCCCCGTCAGTTTCTGTCTCAACAAAACGTGCCAACTATTGATGTAACCGATAATGTGAGCAGCACCGTTGTAAACACCAGCAGTGAGCAGTATTCGAGCAGTCAAAGTGTCAATATCCATCAACGTGATCCACATGCTAAAATGATCAAGGTGCGTAGCCACAGCAATGAGGAGTATTCCAACTCAAAAGCGCAATACGTTGAAAGTCGACGTCTGCTGCCTGAAATTCCCACTAACCGCCCCACTAGGTGAGAGACTCTCTATTCTTTCTAATCCATAAAATACAACATAACTATTTTTGTAATAGTCGTTCGCCTAGCCGCTTATTAGTTCGTCAGGACTGCCTTAAAGAAGATCGTACTACAAACGATCCACATGGGTTGTTAACCTTTGGTGAGGCCAAGCAGGAGTTTCATCAATTTCAAGACCTCTCGGAAGAAATAGATAACAGACCCGAATATGTTGATTATTTCGGAGATAGCAGCACATCATTCCTAGAAACGGATGAAGCTCAATATGAAGATTACAATTCCGGCTTTAGAAGCGAGCCGCGAATCATATATAATAACGGCTCTGACGAAGGTCCATACAGCTACAAACAACAGCAATACCAACACCCAATGGTTTATAGTGCGGAAAATATGCTCGCTAGCAAACAATCACCTAAAGGTAATAGCAAGATCGTTGGTACCGGAAGTGTACTGCCGCGAACACCTCAGCTGAACAGTCGCCTACGCTGCGTATCACGCGACCTACACACGCATCAGGAAGGAGAGTGTCAGCATATTAAATGTAGTGAGTTGGCAGAGATTGAGGATGAAAACTTAATGGTACAAAGTGAACGTCGCAAACCCGAACAGATGCGTTCTGTATCGGAGGATTCGGGTGCTAAGTCAACTTTGCCGAAACCAGTAACCAGACGGTCTTTTTCACATCCTGAAAAGGAAACACAAGTAAGTTACACATACGTATAGTAGGGAACAGACCATAACTATATAGATTTAAATTAAATTGTACACTTTTAGCCACCAAAAAAAGAAGAACCTTCTAAGATTCCCAGCCCACGCCCATTGGCTGATATAATTGATAAAACGCGCACGAACTCAAAAATACCAACGCCGATTGGGCGGCGAAATAGTCGCGCTGGCATAGGGGAATATGAAGAAGGTATATTTGCGAAATTTTTTTAATCCTGTATCACATATAAATTCCTTACCCATTATTTCCCCTATCCCTAATAGTTAAATCAATTCATAATTAAAAAAATGAAACAACTAGGATTGCTCCAGTTGTGAGTTCACGACTTTGAAATACCATGGCATATTTCTTTTGTAGACTTATATAGACTCTGATTTCTTGAATATAATCTTAAAAATGGGATTATATACCTTTGGCCCTCAAGATATAAAAATTAAATGGGAAAGAATTTTCAATCTACACAAAAATTCTTTAGTATATTTCTAATCAGCTCTCCCCACTTTCATAAGCATATTGTAATTGAATAAACATAAAAAGCCTTTATAGCAAAAACTTCCCCCAACTAATCCCACATCATCATCTGGAACCACTATTCCGAATTTTAATGCCTTTCTGTATTTATCCACCGCTTTTGCACACAACAATTCCCAGACGTACACCAAAAGAAGCTCCACCCACTTAAGCGTAGAAACACCGATTTCACATTGAGTTTAAATAGAATGCAAATCTCAACAGAAAACGACAACCCTGATGAAGGCATAATATCTCCAAATCGTCAGAAAACATCGCCAACTGACATATTAATGGAAAGCAAAATTAATACATCTAGTGATGTCGCAAATGTAAGTGACATCATTAAAAGAAGCAACAAAAAAAACACACATTTTTTACTCTTAATTTTTATAGGCACATATCAAAACTCTCGGGGAACAAGAAATTCAGAATGCAGTTGAAGCCGCAGCCGTTGTGTTTAAAAAAGTCGTTCTTCAACGACGTAAGGAGAAGCAGGCTGCAGAAGAAGGTAAGCTCAAATATATGTCGTATCTTACTGTAAAATGGTGTTCGTTGTTAGGATTTGTAAACAAGTTTAACTTTCCAAACATGATTTTGATGGATTTTTGCACGGTTTTTGTTTTTGGTCATGGCCATGGCAAACGATGCAGTACCAAAATGACATCGTGGCACCGCAACATCGTTGCATTTTTACACGCGGATAATAGTCATATATGTACTTATACAATGGTATATGTATATTAGTAATTAACCATAGCATAATTTGATCGAAACCGAGAGAGTGCATATTTAAATTTCCATTTTACTTCACACTTCGGCCCTAAAAACATTCTTCTAACGGCGTAAACCATTGAAGTTTGTGATGATTAAAATGATATTCAGTGCAATATTTGGAAATATGTTATATGCTAGTGTAAATACGGAATAAATAATTATACATAAACTATACGGCATAGCTTGCTGTGCCTACGTTAATTTTTTAATTTAATCTTGGGATCGTTGTACTCATCCCTATGCTTAGAATACCTAATAATTAAGTTTGGTTCGGTTGGTCACCCATGAATCCAAGTACCCATTGAAGATGGATATTTTTGTATTCCATTTTATAATATTCTGAAAGTAAATTTCAAGACCTTTTCAATGGTATTTAACACGGACGGTTAATAACCCACAAGTACTACTAAGTAATAATTTATCATTGTTGAGGTATTTAAGACTAAATTACTAGTAATATGCTAATGACTTTATCTAATATTCGACTACTAAGTAGTCGTTTATTACTACAAGTTATTAGTCATTAGTATATAAGTCGTAATTTACTCCTAAATATAAATTCGATATATAAATTCGATCGTGTGTATGGAGATGTTGCCGCTCCGCCAAGATCATAAAAAAAATTACCAAATTTATTATATCATAAATAATTATTTTAATTATTTGGTTATAAAAAAAAACTTTTTATAGTTAAATGGTAAAAAACATACTATTGTATGCATTTATACAAGTATACGACTATAATCCGCGTATATCAATGTTACGATATTACCAAGCCTACTATGTATGTATGTAATTCGTAATTTGTAAATTGTAAATATAAATTTGTAGAGAGTGGTATTAATACCATTTTGGGAAAAATGTGGTGGAAAACTTAAATTCGTTATATCTCAGCACTGACAAATTGAGGTACCGTGGTTCTAAATGAGAAAAAGAGACATAGCAGCGCAGACTAGGAACGCTAGTTTATTATAAACGAGTTAAAACGGCATATGCAATTTTGAAATTCCGAAATTCTATATACTTTGTAACTAACATTTACTTTTGGTGGAAGTGCTTAAATAATCTAGGCAAAGTTAAGGCTAACATATGCATATGGCCTAAAATGGTGGTTGGTATATGTAAAGAGTATATACATACATACATATATTGCTAAAGCCATAATTGATCCAATTACAGTGTTACTTTCGGCGGACACCAATGAAGTAGTTAAGTTGTCTACTGAACTGGAAACCAAGTTAATAACAACTAATAACCAGCCGTATAAAGTTAATGCTAACGAGTTTAAGCTTGTTTTCCTAAACTCAGACTACTCCTCGTCAAGTAAAGAGGAAGAGGACGATGAAGTTTATGCAGACAGTTGCTCAAGTTACTCGTCAACTGGATATTCACACAGCATTCTAAGTAATTTTGAGGACGGTGATTGGGATTACTTTGAACCTTCAATGCATGGAACGCCGGTAACCACTGCTACTACAACAGTTAAATCAGAGAAGCCACATGTTTTACCCATCTGTTTACCACGACATTACTTTTGTGATTTCAGTGAGGATACGAACTGTCAAATGCACTTACCACATTGCTATACCAAAGAACAGAATATTCAAGCACATTTTACACCACAATTTGTTGACATTTGTAGCTCCACATTGCTAAATTCAACTATTATGTGTAGCTGCGGTGGCTTAATTAAAGGCGAAACACAGAGAGAATCATCATCGACACAGCTGCAGTCATACTTACCGATACCAGTTCTCATGCCGATTCCTGTGCCCCTACCTGCGGCGCTCTCAGTGCAAACGTGTTCGTCAACCGGTTCTGGTTTGGACTTTTCGTTTTCCGATATACAGCGTAAACGCTCAATGTTTAAGCAACCATTGTCGGGTTTGATTCGTGATGCGGAAAAAACACAACGCGTAGTGGCAAAAATCGACGATTCTAGCTTCAGAGACAATGTTACGCCCTCTACTATATTTAAGTTGTTTAATAGCCATGATAAATACGATGACAAGAAATTAGAAGCATATAGTGGAGATAAACATTGCACTGATTACAAGGGATTTCAATCGGTGAAAGAGCAAGATGCAGAGAATTATGTGGAGAAAACTAGTTTAAACTCTAATAGGCCTAAGGCGTGTCATAATCCCTGTGCGTGCTGTAATGACGAAATACAGGAAAAAAACTTGTCTGGCGTTGTTGCACTTTCGGTCACCAACAGTAAGAGAATCGAAACTACCGATTATAAACTGTCCGTAGGGGCAACTAAAAAATTTTTAAAAACGGAACATTTTAGTACTTGTGTGGCTTCTCTTGACAAGAATAAGAACAACAATAAATACAAAGGAATTATAAGAAAAACAATTGGAAATAATAAAACAATACCAAAGGAAAATTCGAGTAAAAACGATGAACAAGTGTTAAAACAGTCGAATAAGCAATTGACAATGTCTGACCTAAAAGTCTATGATGAATCGATGGCTAACGCAAAACAAAAACAAGTACACTACACTCAATGCAATAGCCGAAATGAAAACAAAAACTCGGTCACAGTATCGAGTTGTCACCCCATTTTGGAAAAGTATGCCTATGTCCCTACTGATACTTCGACGACGTCGAGTACAACAGACACTGATGAAAAAGGTACTAACTCTGATGAAAACAGGAAAAAAAGGCGCCGTGTTGTCCAGCGAAGTTACAACATCAACAACTCTCCGGTGGGAGCCAGGCAAATTTCATACTTAGATGAAGCACCTACCACTTTTTCGACAAGTTCTGCTAGTTCTAGCACATGTTCTGTAAATAACTTAACTAATCGACACCTAAAACGGAGGCGATTCACTAAAATCTATGAGGTTAATCGGAATACTGAATCCAGGATGCGATGGGGTGACACGTCCTCAACTGAAGATGATTGTGACTCTTCCGATGCAAATTTAGAAGATTCATCAGACAACGATACGGATATAGAACGAACTGACTGCGGGATTGTACTTAACTATATTAAAACAATTTACGACAATGAAAACGAAGTGAATGAACAAGTTGATCGGATAGGATCGAATGTGTTGCCAAGTGATAATGATGACGATAAAATTGTCTGTGACATTGAAATAAAAAGTGCATCGAAAAATAACACAAACAACGACAAAAGTATTGTTATATTAAATGCAATTCGTTTTCTGACTGAAGAAGAGTTAGATCGGCCACAAGAGCAAATAGAAAGTGCCTCGTCTTCCGACCCCACCACTGGCATAGTTAACAAGAAACTGGAAAAAAAACAAACAATTAACACTGCTCACTCAAAGAAACCAGAGCAATTAAATCAGCAAATCGCAGATACAGCGATTGAGACTGTAAATAAAAAAACAATGCATTCCCCGCATACATGCATCAATACCCAGGATGACTGTGAAAAACTCAACATTATATCTAACGACGTCAATCGTTTACTCTTACTACATAAACAAAATTCAGAGTTAGAGCTCAAATTACAAAAGCTGAGAAAAGATGTCGCAGAGATTAATAAAGACCATTTACCTAAGCAAAATTTTGTGATGAAAGACATGGTTCTTAATAATGAAATACATCATCAACAGCTGCATAAAAGTGCAACCGAAGAAGCTATAATTTCGACAACGTGTTCCCAACAACAGCTACAGAAGAATATTTATTACAAAGTTAATTTTGTTCAAAATAAAATCGACGAACATGTATGTGAAGAGAAAACTGGTAAACAAATAGTAAATTCGAAAAGCATAGATGATAAAGTGGTGGAAAAACAGGTAACGAAGACTAACGAAGCATGCAAAATACAAGGCGACTCTCTTGAGTTTGAAGCTTCGCAGGTAAAAATAGCACCTGTACAAGCGGAGATAGACATAGAAAATACAACAACAATCCGTAAAGTCTACGATATTGAAATTGAAACTCTCTCACAGCACACAGAGCAAACGACCACGGAGCAAACGATCACGAATTTCGAGAGCGTTGGCAATTTGTTTGTTATTTGTGAATCAGATACGACTGAACTGTTAAACGATACGGAGAGTATTACGCGCGCGGAAAACATTGACCACTCTGTTTCCCCTCTGCCGAAGAGTGGTAGTAGTGACGTGTGTGTATATGAAAGTGTATCAAACAAAAGAAAATCATGCATATACAACGACGAGTGTACTGTCGATTGCGATAAACCTAACAAAGCAATAAAAACAATTGCACCAACATCGATAATGGCTGAAACAAAGCAGCCAACGGAAAAGAACAAAACATGTGGCAGCTATGAATCAGTAAGCGCGTGTGTTGAAGAAAAAAAAAAAGGCAATATTTGCGAAAATATCGTGAATAATGATGAGGTCTTATGTGTTGACAATTCGGTTAATAATAATAGTTCGGTCCACTGTCTTGAAGATGGCCTAGCTGACGATGATTCCTGGGTAGAAGAACTTAGTCAAAATGAAGACGAACTGACGACCGACGATACGCCGGATTCAGATGGTTCGTTAATCGACCGTGAAGAAGAGCTACGTGGCTACCATCGATCGGCCATTGATTTTACATTGCATACTATTGTCGAGGAGAGCTGCGAGGATAGTGAAGTTGCTTCTTTGCGTGCCGATAATGACGAATATGACATAAGTGGCAATCCTCTGTTGGACGAAACGGAGCGCAAACGTCAACGTAATCTACAGCATCATCATCGTTTGTCGGCCTCCGAACTGGAAAAATATTTTTTCTTCGGTTTAGGAGACGGAAAAATGATGAGCTCTATTGATACTCGCGCTGAAGACACTTCTTCAGAGGTAAGCAGTGATTGTTCTGAGTGCCAAGACACTGTTGGACCCGAGGATACTGCGTTCGATTTGAATTACTCTAATGATCTGGCTTCTTCACGTCTAGAGAAATACTTCCTTTCTGGTTTTATGGGATTCAATGCAACTGAGAAAAATGATTTCGAAGAGAGCGGAGGAAGCGTTGGCAGTGATAGTGAAGGTCGCCACCCTAGTCCAAGTCAGCGACGAAAACGTATAAAACGTGCCCGTGGTACACCCCGTTCACACAATTCGTCTTTAGATAATTTGCTAGTGGATTCGCAGATATCAAGTGAATCACTGGAAACTACTGCGGTGCTGGTTGACAAATTTGATACCTCAGAATCAGAAGCCTGCGACACAATCATGCCTACCGTCTCTGTGACTGAACGAGTTTCGGACGGTTCTGCATCGGATACAATTAAGCGTAAAAAACAAGTCCGAAAGAGACATGACTCTTTAGATGAAAAAAAGGTAATTGATGCAGATATGATTGATGATGTCCCAAAAATCCCTACCCATTCTTCCACGACGATGTCGTCTGAATGTGCATTACAACCACATCACAGCAGAGATAGTGGTTTCGTGGGAAGCAACGATGATTTGCTGCATAAATCGCAAGAGACAGAACTAGGATATACGGGCAGTTTTATACGCACGCCAATACTAAATAAATCAACCTCAACTGGACTACAAAAGATAAGCGAAGATAAAGAAATAGTCACAACGCCAAACGAAAATAATGAAAAAATGTTAGTGTCAATGACCACCATACAAGATATACATATTTCACCGAATGGGCCACATACTGAAGGAGAAATGAAGCAAACAACTCAGAATCGCGTGAACACCTACTTGGTTCGCAAAGATAGCTTTAACAATTGTAGTTCCGACGAAGAGACGAATTTAATGATGTCAAAAATGCGACATTTTTTCAAGACACTAATTGTTGCCACAGCGAATGCCCAGCAGCAGAATCATGGTACATACAATTCAAACAGCGGTAGTAAATCCATAACGCCTAAGCAAACGCCTACCACAATGCGTCGGATAAAATCCCGTCCTGCTCAATTGGCCTATTTTGAAAATGAACTGACACGTCTAATGAAGGCAGTGCCAGGAATTAATGACGAGCAAGTGCGCGAAATAGTGGAATATTTAAGCAGTGAAGACACTTGGTCTGATTCATGTGATTCCTCTGATTACACTAGCTCCGATTTAGAGGGCAGCACCGGACATAAAGGTGATTTAAACGCGCAGATTTCAGAAAGCTGTCAGCAAATCATTAATAAGTTTGAGGTCGACGAGGAAGGTGATCGTGGTGACGGCGGCTTATTAGATGAGACACATGGTCTGAATTGTGACACCGCTCTAGTCTACCAAAAATTAGTGGCATCTTTCTCACAAATATCTGTAGGAAGCACAAATAATTTCCAATCGCCAGTGGTGCAACCACAGGTAAAAAGTATAACTGTTGAAAGTTGCGACAGCCAATTAAACGAACGACCGGTTGACGATGACCAAATTTCCAACGAAAGTACACTTAGCTATGAAAACTCTAAACAACTTTTTGGCAAAGTGATGCAGCACATAGGTACTAAGCTGGTTGCTCTGATGCATGAAGTTAGCAGCGGTAACGATACACATGCACCGAATACCCCACTATACTCTCAAAGACACCACCACTATCACCATAAGCGGTTGCAGGCAAAAATATCTGCAACCACAACCGAAGACGAGGAAGACGAGCCGGAAAGAGAACATGAGCTAATACAACCACAACGTATTCACCAACTTGTGCTCCCCTATCAAACTTCAAACCTTGGTCACAAACAAGTCTACAACCAACAAATGAATATGCGCCGTCAACAAGAACAGGAGAAGGTCGAGGGCATGAGTAGCAGCCTTGCGCGCAGCAAATCACACGACCTTTTACTCGACTCAGTCAATAACTGCACTAATAATGGGAACGTCAGCAGCAATGTTTACCCTGCTGTCAATTGTACCAACACTTCTCAATCTCAACGACCGTTCCATCATCATTCGAGCAGCGGAGTTAGTGACACTGCTGGTGAAGAGTGTGGCATGGCCAGCGACTACGAACGTTTTTCCTGGCGTGGCAGTTTTGAATCGGCATTACTAGCTAATGGTGATTCCAGAACAAAACTCACTCACCTCGATCGAGACAATTCATCATCTGCGTCAGCTTTGGCCATTGCAAAGCGTCGTTCAGCTGGTGATCTGTTGTTTAACCACAAAAGTTTGAGCCGGGAACAACTGGACCGTGTAAGATCATGTGGTAGTATTGGCGGTGGCGATGAACAGCATCATCAACTGGAGGCATCGCCAACTAAGCCGTGGTTATCATCCTGCGATTCGAGAGATGAACGAAGGTCTAGCGTTCCCGATGCCATTTACGAATCAGATTCTTCAAACGATGGTACTGGTCGGCTTTTTAGTGGTGTTCGTTCTACTTTGCCTCGAAGCTTGACCGGCATTACACAAGTGGCGATAACTAATTCTCTACCTCGCCTTCCTACGACTAGTGCAGGTGGTGCGCCGGCAGTTAGCGAGACAACAACTGCCTCCACGATGCTTACATCAACACCTATAACTAAGTCTCAAAGTGCACTTAACTATAGTGCTGTAAGTGCGCGATACCGTTCTCCAGGATATGCAACACGATCTGCTGCGAACGCCAAAAAATCAGGTTCAATATCAGGGTTGCAGCAAATCTTGTATGTAAAACGCGATGCTAAGAAACGTTTAAATATGTCATCAGGTAAGGAGTATTTTTTAACCTTTCATTTATAAACACACAAATATAATTTATTTATATTATTAGATATGAATTTTACATTGCATATTACATATACATATTTATATAGGTAACTGCTGTATATATACGGCTTGATTTCGTAATTATGATTTTCAATTAGCTATTTTTAGTGACATACATATGTCAGACTGCGGTGAGAGGCTGTTCTCTGTCGCAATGAATTGCATGATTTGTGTCGCCAATCCTCTGGAACCTGTTGTCTGGATTATTTTGCGTTAGATAACAGTGATAGAGGAGAGATAGCAAAGAGAAATTTGCGACATGCTCGTCTTAAATAGGGTATACCGTAATTCAAATACAAACAAAAAAAAAACCGTTTGACAGCAGACAGTTTAGGGTTAGTAAAAATGTAGCACCACACGAAACAGCAACGCGTTATCGCTGTTGAAAAATTTAAAAAAAAAAAAAAATTTCATTGTTATAAAACATATTAAAATTAGTTAAATATATGAAGAAATTCATAAGGAACCTTCATCCAGCTGTTTCCCTGCGACACCCTGTGTGCCGACTCCCACAAATCAACAAAACCAACAAGTGGTACGAAGGTATTTGCATGACGGGTCGAGATCATATATATGCCTAAGTCACCATTTTGAATGTCATGTTGATATAGACCTAAACGTAGTTGGTGGAATTGTATTCATACTGAAATCGCTCATACTTGCACTATTAGTTGCTAATATAGAACAAAGTGGAACAATTTGAGCATGAAGTGGCGTCATTTTCTTATGTTTAAAAACAACAAAAAGCTGTTCAAACAAATTGCTCGATTTACATACCCAATATAAAAAGAATGACGCCAAAATTGACAGCTATATTAATAGGTCGCTAAATAAGATTTACATTACATATATCTAAAAAATTTGACTCTTTCGTTTTAAGCTTGAGTATTATTTAAGTTTTTGAACGAAACAAACCCCGTATTTTTTATTGTTCTTAAATTAAACAGACACGGAACGACTTTATTTCGTTGTTGTATTATTTTAATGACGAGTATTCGGCCGCGCCCTGTGTGCAGAGTGTCGTTAGTGCAATACATAGAACATTTTCCATATTAATTGCACAATACATAATGGTCTAGGGTCAATAGTGCGAGCTCAAAATAAATTAGGGAAACAAAACAAAACATAAGACCGAAGCTTGTATACCCTTTATGCAGCAGTCGGCGATTTTCATTTATATATGTGTAAAGCGATATCGATAGTAAAAGTATTATAGCCTAGGTTCTATCTTCATTAATTCTATATTGATATTGGAAATTCTTTGCGGGTTTTACCGCAATAATTTATTAAGACTTAAAACTCCATACTACTATAAGTGTACCAATTAAAAGTTCTTTATCACTCATTCAAAGCATTTCGGTTTTATATTATTATTTTTAAAATTCAAATTTACATCTTAGAAAAATTGAGCCTAATGCAAGATCATACAGTACCTTATATCTGGCAAAAATCAAATTTATTCAAAATGGTTTTCTAACGATTTTCAATGTAATATGATAAGAATTTTAGTCATATCTGTATGAACAGGGCTTTCCTATTAAACAATTTAGAGTTTCCATATTTTACAATTTCCATAATATTTTTTCTATAAAGCCTACAATAAATATTTTATAAGTGACGCTTGTGATTGTGTTTTTATCGGATCTGGTAAAATTTTTAACCATATATTGTGCATTGGGTAAAATTAGGATATAAAATTCACTTGCAAATCACACATAAATTTATATAAAAGTAGTATCAATATCTCAAAATATTTAAGGTTCGTTTTTTTATGTACAAACGGACAGACTTAAATAAATGTGTTACAAATGTCTGGGAAAAATCGAGATACTATACAAAACTTTTGTGAAGGAAATACAACTAAACTAATTCAATTTACTCAGCAACTGTGCATTATTGTTCAAAGTCTCCCAACAGTCACCATTGCTTAGTTCGATCAATCGCTATTGTGAGCCATAAAAGTGGTTGTGTCGTCAGGATATACGTGTACATATGTAAAACTATACAATTGTATGATGTATTCAAATATCATGATGTGAAAATAATGAATATAAGAAGTGGTTCTTTCGTATCTACGGACAAAGCAAAATAGTTTCACATGTGCCATATCAAACTGTTAATGAATAGGATACCTCAATTACAATAAGGATCAACGCACACAAAATTTCACAAATTGTATTGTTAACACTCAATGATTTTGCAGATCAACAAAAATATTGCGACTACTTATACTTTCGTTAAAATTTATTTATTGTGTATAGTATACAAGCTGACTTTAAAAAAATTCAGATAAAAAACGGAGCAAGCTTTAATCCTTTTTCTTATTTTTTTTAATTTTCAATGAATTATTATTTTTATTTGGTAATTCTATTCTAAAAGGATTATGGTCTGAAACTTTGAAGTTTTGTCGTATCTATTTCGTTGTTATTCTATCGACACTTACAAGTTCAATATCAAAACAATATGATCAGTATAAGTGAGGTTAGGAGCGCCATATTTTTCAAACTGCTTAAGTTGATATAGCATGTCCACTATGTCCTATACATTATTAGTTTACACAGTCTGTAGCCCATTATAAGGAGAAAATGTTCATGATATATATATACATATATATTACATATTGATGACCACACAAAAAAGATGTTTTTAATTCATTTGGCTCCATCAATAATGAGCCCTAAAACTTAAACTACTCATTTGGACATCGTTCATTTTTCAATCTTATGATTATCAAGACAAGTTGAATGCAATACAAAGTTTAATTAAAACATCGGGAAATCTAATAAATAAATGATAATAAAACGAAATAATAATAAAACATGAAGTTCGATTCGGAACCAAAGTTAAAAATCTATAAAAATCAATATACATCATTCAACAAAATAAAGCCAATCAATACAAATTGTATGCACAATAATAGTTGGCAAAGACTTATTGTATGGTGCGGTAGATTTCACGTCTGTAGAAATAAGAACATGTGCAAAAATTGGGATCATGGCAAGGCCATAGAAAGGCTAATTTTTCGCTGTTCTACGATATGCTGCTGTCACCCAAATAATGATTACCAATCCAATTATGACGAGGATGATGACGTGGATGCAGTGGTCGATGCCTATATCATAGAAATGAAGCAGCGAGCTGGAGCTTCCATCGATAGAACTGATCTAACTAATCTAAGTACGCTCAGAATATCACCTAAATCTACACTTTTAAATGATAATCAATTTATTCGCCCAAACGAATCTCGAGATGTTTCGAATTCAACAAAACCTACAATTTCGGAACCTAAGTTTTCAGTCACCTGTATCCATCTGCGTGACAAAAAATTTTCCTCAATATATTTACAAAAAAAAGAATGTTCGTGCTTATCCACAAATTTGTCGCCTTTCTCTTTCAACGGCCTTAAAGAACAAAGGCAGCACCAATATAAATCCAAGTACCGCGTCTGGACTTGGGACGATAGTTTACGTTCAAATTCAGATCGTTTTTTAGAAACGCTGGAGGAAGATGAATCCGGTGGTGGCTGTAGTCAGCTGCAACACCTGCATGTCGCCTTTATTTTTGGTGAACGAGGTATGGTTTTTAAATAAGCGATTCAAAAATGCCAAAGTTAAGATAGTAATCAGAACATTCAAATTTTTAACAAAAACCTTGATTAATTACAACCATCGTAGTAAGGAGAAAACTAATCATGAATATAGACTGTAAAGGAGCCGAATATTGAACAATTTTATTTTTGAAGTTGATTACACATTACCCATTTTCTTTTCATTTCAGAAGAGGCGAAAGTTGCGACCGAAGAACTAAGTCGCTCACCTATAATAGACGAACGTCACGACACAATATCAAGTTCCATAGAGTCGCGAGGCTCTCGAGATGCTTGGCCAGCTCAATCGGATGAGGATATAGATCGTCTTGTAGCATTGCACCAGAACCGTAGTAGTATGAGCTCACTGGGGGTATGCCAAGATTTAAGATACAATATAATTATTATTTTTTAATATTTTTCATTATACAGGTGCGTTCAGAATCTATGGCAAGTGTGTATTCTGCAGAGGGCCGCTATGGCTCCGTACAAGTCAGAGGTCAAGTGGAGTTTGCATTGCAGTATAATTACAAGTTCGAAGCTTTAGAGGTACACGTGGTTCGCTGTAAGGATCTCGCAGCTGTTGATTATAAGCGAAACCGAAGCGATCCATACGTAAAGGTATTAGACAATGTCAATCAGACATGCATTTACAACTTTGTCAAATCAATTGTGGCTTTAGTACTACACAATTTACATGTTCAACAGATTTATTTGTTGCCAGACAAATCCAAAGCTGGCAAACGCAAAACTAAAGTAAAGAAGCACACACTCAATCCCATATTTGACGAGATAATTCGCTTTCCCACGGCAGTCTCTAGTTTGGAGTCGCGCACTTTATGGTTAACAGTCTGGCATTCTGATATGTTTGGCCGTAATGATTTTCTTGGAGAAGTTTGTGTTAATCTGCAGGGAAGAATGTTTGATAATCCCCAGTCACAGTGGTATTTACTTCAAGAGCGGGTAAGTGAGTATTCATATGGACAATACAGAGCAATAATAATTACATTTTCAGAGTGAACCATTTGACGAAGTAGCAACCTACAGGGGCGACATTGTAGTGGGTCTAAAATTTATTCCTCCAGAAAGTATAAAAAACACAACATCTACGCGTGTTGCCATGGTGACTGGCAGTAGTTCAAATCTACGAAAATTTGGTAGTATTAAATCGATGTCCACTAAAACGGATCGAATTGTTAAAGGAGGTCAATTGCACGTACTTGTGAAGGAGGCCAAACATCTTAGTCCCATTAAGGCCAATGGAATGTGTGATGCGTTTTGTAAAAGGTAATTGGAATTTAGCAAAGCAAAATGGCTCAGACGGTAGAATATATTCGACACTCTCATTAAGTTGCATTGAAAATAGTTTCAAATATGCACAAATTTTAACTGAATGTGACAGCAATCTCAACAAAAATAGTTATTACTGCCAGATAACTGGCACTGTGTGAACCTGGCTTAAAATATGTAATTATAATTGTAAAAATAAAACTCAATGTTTAATTATAGCTATTTATTGCCTGATCGAACGCGTAGTTCTAAGCAAAAGACCCCAGTTGTGAAACGATCGGTTAATCCAGCCTGGAACTACACATTTGTATATGAAGACGTTTCTTTGGAAGAGCTTTCGGAACGTGCGTTAGAGTTAACCGTTTGGGATCACGATCGTTTGGCTAGTAATGAATTTGTGGGTGGTGTTCGATTTTCTTTAGGTGCAGGTAAGATAATTTTATAAATTAAATTCAATTTCTATATCTTTATCTGCGACTTTATACTTGCTTACAGGCAAAAGTTTTGGTCGTCAACTTGACTGGATGGATGCAACCGGAAAAGAACTTTCTCTCTGGCAAAACATGCTTGATCGGCCGAATTTCTGGGTTGAAGGCAGCCTAACTTTAAGATCAAACTTAGACGTTGTAAGAGCAATACAATAAATTTGAAAGATTACGGTTAAAACAGATCACATTACATTGATTATATAACTAGCATGGAAGGTTGTTCAAATCTAAGAATGTAAATTTCGATTATCTTGTATTTTGGATAACAATTTTACAGAAGCATTACTATAAATATAAGAAAACTATTTAAAAAACTCAATGGGCAAGATTGTATTGCACCATAAAATTTTGTTGCATCGTATTACTATCGCACTGTTTAACAATTATTCAATTAAATTAAAAATAATTAAGAAAAGTTTGCTTCAGTAGAACTTTAGCGTTTTTGTGCCCTTTATATTTATATACTCCTAATGATGTTTATTAGTAATTTTAGGCTTTCGTTATATTATATACATATATATAGCTTCGAAAAAACCTCGAATGTTATTTTTCAAGTTGATACTTAAATATTATAGATATTTCCAATGTAGCACTGTACTGCGCAACGAAGTTAAATGTTTCATACTAAAGATTGTGTGCAGATTGTGTGTCAGAAATTTGAATAACTTTCCAATCACATGTTAACAAATGTTAAGCCGTAAGGCTATGGTAGCTTCCGCCACTTGCGTGGACTATCGTCCATAGTAATATATGAGCATATCATTTTAGATAAATTCGAGAATTTATTTTTAAACAATGGCAAAATCGCTGCTTCAAAGTTCGTGATCTTATACGCAACAGGCCTAAAACGGCTTATTTTACTAAGCTGATGAGCAAACTCGTATTGACTTGCATCGAAGATTTGGGTTCCAAAATGCTTCCTTTAAGTCGCATTATATAAATAAGAGCACACCAGGACTATACATTAAAACATTTATCACTAGCTTGAATTATTGGCTAAATATGAATCACGGGGTTACACACTGTATGAAGTACATTAAAATGACATTTTATTTGTTGCGCAAACTTTATTATACTGTATGTAGTAGCGATGAACAAAACTGCTATTTTAGGAATTTATGTTTAACTGTTTATTTAATACACCAGTGTAATACTCCATTTAATAAAATAGAAAAAAGCAAAGTAAAACTCTTAATGAAAACCCATAATGAAACCAATGGTTCGTATATG
The DNA here is from genome assembly GCA_035044805.1 of Leucophenga maculata. Classification (NCBI taxonomy): domain Eukaryota; kingdom Metazoa; phylum Arthropoda; class Insecta; order Diptera; family Drosophilidae; genus Leucophenga; species Leucophenga maculata. The sequence continues at coordinate 1,469,402 of JAWNNP010002997.1, forward strand.
TCTATGAACTATTGTGGTCGGTTTCATGAACATTGAAATGCACCCCCTTGTTTAAACTCATTAGGTTAATATCAACTTTTTGTGACATGGTCTATGATAAGGGGGCTTATGTGCGAATATTATGAATATTTTAGGTTTTCAAAAATCGCGTGTAAAACAGCGATCGGAATCGGCAAAAAAGTGGAACAAGATTTTTTTGACACCTAAGCCTCGTTTTCACAGACCAGATCACATATATCAATGAAGTAACCTTAATAATTTTAAAATATAAATTACACAATTTGTAATGAGTTTGTAAACTATTTAAATGATTTAAAACTACAGTGTACTGAATGCTATATCAAATATTAATGATGTTAACTGAACCTACTGTATAAATATAAAAGAAAAACTATTGGGAATTGCAGTTAAAACTATATATGCAAATAAACTGTTACAGTAGGTATAATCATTCTAATATCAAACTAAAGTATATGCAAGCAATCAGACAACTTACGATGGTTGGTTTGTTATCTGTTATGTTACTTAATTACTCTTAGTAAAGTAATTCAATTAGATTTAATCGTAGTGATTTTCGAAATACTAAAAAAGAAATGTTTGTTACCTGTAAAAAGCAGCGTTATTTGCGATTAGGAATAAAAAATATAAATTATATTAAAATTCTAAACTAGTAACCAAGTGCATATCAACTTGTGACGTATGCGCTAAACAAAATACATTTATCGCTGTAAAGCACGGCCCACCACAGTTTTAATTATAAGTAATATAAACTAAACGAAGATAAAAATCATCTTCCGTAAAATTTAAATATTAATAGATACTCCCCAAAAATTATCCAAGAGATTTTGTTTTCTTAGTATATACTATTTAATAACTTTCGAACCGGTCTGTTTGAATTAATTAAGATAAAAAATCTGTATTGTTCAAAATAGAGCAATACATATAAGAGCTACCGTTGAATTATTTTTTGTGCCCTTAAAACTAATTTTAAAGACATCTTTAATACTGAAGATTTAGAGTGCACACATATTGTCCGGTGATGGCCCAAAAACTTAATAAAATTTACATTTTGCAGAAAATATATTAAGTCAAACAAACAACCCTTTTTTTTAGTATCACTACCCCTTTAAAAAATTGTCGTTGACTCTTGTGAAACTGAAACAAAATGAATGCATGCAGATATTGAATTCAAACTGAGGGACTAGTTGACGTATTCACAGACACGCAAAGAGAGACATATAAAAAGATCTAGATCTACTCGTTTCGCTGACCTGAGCAAAAAGTACGTAGAATTTATCGAGTTGCTAACGCCTCCTTATGAGTGTTACAGATTTTGTGTTAAAATAATATATTCGATTCACACTATGTGTAAGTAATAATTGGAAAGTTGGAAACTAATTCTAAATGAAAATCTGAGATTTGTATAATATTGGTATATGTATAAGCCAAAATCGTATAATTTGGAGAATGACATCTTGTGTAACAGCTAAGTTCTCATTAAACAAATTTAAATTCGGGCTTAATGTTAAACTTGATAGCGGCTGTGGTGCGCCAATTCCCCAGAATACGCTGCAATTGAAGTATATTTATGTAATAATTTCAAGCCGAATATGTCAAAACGAATAAGTTGTTTTTATACGAAAATTTTAATTTCGTGACCTTTTCAAGTAAATTTACATACTCATATGTTCTAATCTTTTAATGGCTCCCTGATATCGTTTTTTTTACCGTTACAATCTCTTATTCCAGGTATTGTAACTGAAGTTTCTAATAATTAGTGTATATTTTTTTTTTTGTAAAAGTAAAAAATATTTCTTCTATATACCATCTTCAAATAAATATTACAAACGAATCTTATGAATGCTTTTGGTGTTAGTTTATAAATACTAAAAGTAGATCACGTAAATTTATATGATAATATTAATAAAATATAAAAAAAAAAATTACATAAAAAGTAAATAATAATAATAATATTGCTGAATCACTCGTTGCCTAAATACCGCTTTACTTTTATACTAAATGTTTACTGATATCGAACTCGATTGTTAAAGAAATGTAAAGATAATTATCGTCTCCACAAGCTTTTTATAATATTGAAGCGAGAATGATATTTACCACATAGTTCAAACACGAAATTTCAAATATGTAGGTATTGCAAACAAAAAACAAACTACTTGTGTAAGTTTTTTGATTAAATTAAGCGTTTGAACAAATCGAAGTGCCAACAATCATTTTACATTTTTCTAACTATTTACCTACTATTCGCGCGGATATCTTTTGTTTTCTATATTAAACTAGTTGAGCTAAAAGCAATTCAAGTAAAACCTCTGACAATGAGCCAGTATTAATTTATACAACAAATATTTTCCTCTAAAATGGTGCTAAACTTATTCTAGTAGCAAAACTTTTTAAACTTTACAACCTTTATGTCGAATATACCTATATGTATTCTATTAAGTCATTAATCTTGTCTTAAGTAAATCTGTGTTGACCATGTTCCTAAGATTTAGAAAACGGAGTAATAAAAAGAACAATAAAAATTTAAAAATTCTTGAAATGGTATAGTCGTTGTGTACGACTATACGATACTCTGCACACTCTTTAGTATAATGTTATTTGGGAGATGTAAATTAAGGTGAGACTAGCGGTTGTATACTAACGTTTGCAATGTACTCAACTTTTCCAATTTTATGTATTACTGATATTTTTGTCATTTCTTTATAATAGTTTAATTTTTCTTTTGAATTAATTGAACTTTGATATCATATCAAAAAGGCATGCAGGCTATGATGCATTTCCCAATGTGCTTATTTTCTCAGAACCGAAGGCCTTTAAAATTGTACGGTTTCAGCAATTTTAATTTCCGAGATCTAGCCGTTGAAGACGGACCGACATATGTAGGGAAAGACGCCTTATCAATAAGATCATAAAATGATACCCATTATAGTATGTGAGGAATACACGATCAAAGAAATCGAATGTCCAAATTTACATATACATATACCTCATTATATTTTTACAAGTGTGCAGAGTATAGAAAAATCAAAAACTAGAAATTCAACAATTATCCCAAACGAAGACACAGATCTGACATGAAAAATTTTTTCTTGAGTAGGATAATAATTACATATACTGTTTCACGCACATATTACAAACAAATGAAATATGTAGATAACTTACATGTATTATACATGTATATACTTACTGTAAAAACATATTAATCCCATATACTGTATTAAAAATCTAATATATATTTCCATTTAAACCTCTTTGTGTATTTCATAACAAAAACTTTATATGTATCAGCAAATAAAATTTAACAAATAAATTTGAACCTGTTCGAAAATTAAGTTAAAAATATGAGTACGCTTGTTTTTATAAAATGAACATAACTATTTTTAAGTGGTCAGAAACAGATTTGTATTGTTTTAGGTAAATTTGTGAAAATGAATAGCTTCCAATGGTACAGAAACAGTTAGTCAGATTCAGCGATCCTCTTATTTTTCGGGCTCCGTAACAAGGGGAGTGTTGCAAATGACACTTCAGCTATTCATCAGTTCTTGAATTATTTCAGTGCCACCAATTGCCGATTCCAAAAATCCGTTGGTAAATTTATTTCCTACATTAATAAAATACACTACAACTCGTGAGGAATAAGGGCTTACCACAGAAATCTCCAATTATTCAAAATATTGATGAAATTTTCTGAAAATTATTGACTATTGAGAACCCAATGTAATAAATAAATGCAATTTTACTAGTAAAGCTTTGTTCAGACGGTAGAATATATTCGAAACTCTAATTACAATGCATTGAAAATACATTAGAACGAACACAAATGTTAGGAGTGTTAACAGCTAATTCGATTCAACTTCTTGTATGAATGCAGTGCAGGCAATGAACGCTATGGTGATGCCGGCCTGCACTCTGTATAGCGAGAACCATATAGTGCCTCATCAAGCACTTGACAAACAGTAGGCCGCGATAGTGGCTGCTTTTAAGGTCGTACTTGGTGGGCACTCGCAGAGTTTTGTGGTACTATATGTATGCACAAATGTTGGGAAGGAATGGTGTCCTTGGTGAGCCCAGCGTGCTGGATTAAGCGACGCCAGGAATTAGGATTTGGATGAGGTGTTTCCACTTGAAGTGCCGACAGCGGTTGTTATTGCCAGAACTAAAGCGTAACTTACCATTTGATAAACTACTAGGAGGTATTTCCGTGCAGTGATGCTTCCAAGATCTGATCGAACAAATTTCTTTACATTGCAAATTTTTACTAACGCTCAATATTTATTTACCACGGCGATTTCTGTAGGGTGTTTAAATAGATCGATTTCTCGACACATTCTGCGCACACATGTTGAAAGAACGGCGTACTTTTGTTTTTGTATACATTTAAATTATGTATTATATTGTTTTTACAGTGATTAAAAATGGTTGTCCTAGGATGCTGCGGGGGGAGTTCTGTCCGTCTGTCTCTGTCTTTGGGTTTTGTCCGTTTGTCGCTGTCGGTGAGTTTTTCCGTCTTCATCCGTCTGTGGAATCCTTTCCACAGACGGAGGATTCCCCATACAGAGGACTTCACAGATGGGGAAATCCATAGACGGAAGAAAACCTGGACGAGGGAATCCCCAGACAGAGGAATGCCAGACGGAGCATTCCCCAGACAGAGAAATCTTCTCCGACCACGATCGTACTTTCGATGAAACCAATTCAGTTATAGAAGCTTTTGAGAATCGCCGAGGAGAACATTTCCGGCCACGCTCAAATTTTCGACCAAATAAACTTGGTTATATCAACTTTTGAGATGTACCGAGGACTTGACGGCTTGTAAGTCGACTTTCCCATTGTAAGGCAATATGCAGCTGCGTGCGTAAACTTTCGTGTATATAAAGACCGGCTAGATCGATTTAGTTCCTAAAATTTTTTTAAGAAATATTCAAAATAGTCCGAAAAAGATTTTTAATAAAAAATAAATCCAAGTTTTGCCGGAAAAGTGAAAAATTCGGAAAGAACTGCAAAAATATAATCTGTTTGTCCGAATATTTGTTCAAATGCCGCGTTCAGGAAGCCGCACCAGCTACTGTAGTCTCGTGCTCGCTAGTGCCAGTTGTTGTTAATGTCAAGTATGGAGAGATCTCGCCATTCCTGGTTGATCCAAAGCGTAACTGGTCGTCCTCCAATCAAGTTTGGACCGTCATGTAAACTATGCGTGCTGGAATTTTTGATTGTTATTAGAAATTGCAAAAAAATTACTATACTTTACAGAAAATAGAATAGTTAAAAATCAGTCGGTTAATGTATTTCCCACTGAGAATAGACAACTGTGACCCTTCGTCTGACAGTTGCAATTTTATTTTATGAAGAGTATAAAAAAAGAAACAGCTACATACATTCAAACAGACAGATTTACGAAGATGTCCAGATCGGGTAGAGTGGTGCGTTGGATGAAGTTTGAAAGCCAGTGGTATTGAAGGACTCGAATAGAAGGAACGATCAGCGAAATTGGGAATATCACGGCAACCCTTTTAGAGTAAAACCCAACCAGCATATATTTTATACAAATAGATTTGGTACATATATCCGGTATAAAAATAATCACCGAAGGAAGGGGAAACCAATGGGGATACGTTACTATCCGCTACTAATATATATCGAACCAGCTGCTGCTCCCTAACACAGGGAACCAACACTTTTTAATCAAGTGTATAATTTTATTTTATTTAGCGGCTTTAAATAATCGTAGATATTATTTGTATTGCTGGCTTAATGTCATTATTCATTTTATTTTTTTGTCTTATAAGTGTTTAAAAGTATCGAGTATTTTTTAGGTATCGAAGCCCTGGTTGCAATTGCTACTCGTTTTCCTCTCTTTCTTTTCTGTTGTCAAACATTCTCCATCGATCGTTGTTTAAAAAATAAAGCCAATAATAGGAAAACTGCAATTATTCTTTGCTTATTAATAACTAATAAAGTGATTTTTTCAGTGCATAATTTATAATTGAGTTATTGGGACATAAAGCAAGAGATATTGATTAAACAGCAACAAAATCCACATAATTCCGAGTGGTCATTACGTACAATCATACATACATAGATGTGTGTACATACATATATATATATATATAAATTTATTTGTGCATAGAGATTTATATATGTAATTGTGTATATTCTTGGAAAACTTACGAAGGAATTCATTAAAATATATTTTGTATGTCTGTATCATTATGAAGGGTTTAAAAAGAATGTTTGGAGTTTTTTAATTAACTTAGGTTTATTTGCCAATTTATCAGATTTTGTTGTGCGCAGATGTAACATCACACTTTCACATTTCATATTTCTTTAAATAGACAGTAGTAAATAAGTCAAATACGCATATGAACTGTATATGTATGTGTGCACGTGTATATATACTGTCATTTGTATGCATACATCTATTGTTTTTAAATTTTTTATGACACAAATCAACAATTGCTTTAGTAAATATAGAATAAATTTTTTTTTTTACAGTAATGTTGAATTCATTTATAAACGACTAATGAAAAGTAGAAGCATTTGAAACGTTTCAATTTAATAATGATGTGTACTGTAATCGTCATCCACTGTTCTGCAGAGTGCCCTAAAACCAGGGTCATGTTTCAACTCTATATTTTCATGTGCATACTCCTTTGTATTGAATCGCTTCAATTGGCAAATAGTGCTCTACCTTTTCACAAGGGATATCACAGTTCTACGGTTTACGCATCCAATACTTTAACGAATAAATTAGAAAGTGTGACTGGTGTGGATGTTGTTGCCCATGAAATTGGCATGTCTGCTGGTACAAACAATGATGTTAATACAGGTGAGTAGTTTAACTGACTTATAACAAACTTGAAACTCGTTAATGTCCATTGTGGAGGGCTGTGGTCCAAATCAAATATTCGAATCCAAAATGCCCGCTCCCCTATAAACGATAAACAAAAATCGAAATATCTTTACATCTATTTGAGGTATTTGGTATACATGTTAAAAGTTTTATTCACTTAATTACTCAGAAATATTGTGAACATTTTTAATCGGTAGTTTTTGCACATTATATTTTTGCACATATTAGTTTTGTGCATGTCTGCAATTTTTTTGGTCTAGCTCCTGCACCTACATCATTTCCAACGATGTTCACATTTTTCTTGTTTTCTATTAGTCTACCATTGTTGAATTTGTTTATAGTGAATTATCTTTGAAACCATTAAAACTATCGTGTAAGAATAACCCCCTATATTTGTTTTGAGCTCTACTTAGTTTATAGCTGGTAGATGACGTTGGGGAAAAGATTATATCAAAAACTTAGCACAGTAAATAAAGTACAAATTAACACGTGTTTAATCCGAATTTTTTAAATTTCACACTCAATCTTCAAACGGCTTATTCACAATGCAACTATATAACGTAAATAGAAGTGATTCAATAGATACTTGGAAAAATAGGAGTTACTGTTGAGAAGTTGAGCCACTTTACTATGTGATTGAGTCACCATGAGCGTGTCCTCCACTTATAGCAGCATACATACACATATAATGCGCACTTGTGTAATGGACAACTGGAAACCTGGCAGTAAAAGCGAATCCAATATCTTAAAGCATCTATATGACGTAAATAGATAAGATTTAAATCTTAAGCATTGGGCGAAAAGGACTTACTTTTGGGAACTTTGGTGGCGTCATTTCATTATGTGTACGAATCGCCATATATGAATACATATACTAATTGCGTAACTAACATAAAAATCGATTGTCCATTTGAAAATTTTATTTTTTAAGTGATTATTCGATAAATCGATTTGGTGAGCTCTGATGGAAACTTCCTTCTACACAATGTTCTAATTTGTTCTTGTCACTATAAAATAGAAATTATTAAGTTCACTCGAGTTCAATTAAATTCCCAGTTAATTCGGGTTTAGATCGCCACTATGAAATTGACCGTTTAATTATTAAATTAGGCTTGGCTTTTTTTTTTTTTGGGAATTTAATTTAAACTATGAACCAGTAATAGTCATTTGTTGACTGCTAACCAGTAAATAAACAAACTTATTTGTATATACATATATATAAACTTTTTTAGCTGTGTGTTCACAGTTTAATTGAGTTGAAGGTTTATGTCAATTGCCTTTGTTGAACGAAATGTAAATTGTAGCTGCATATGTATGTATGATAATTGAAATTCGCGTATAATTGTTCGGTAAAGTATAGAAACTGTGTTTAAAGAAAAGTGGATGACAACAAATTTCCCCCATACATCCTATTTTGCCCCTTAGGGTGGAATTTTCCATAACGCCATCCTAGTGAGCAATTCCAGAAAATAAATCTATAACCAGTGCTTTTGACTGTGGGTTGATGGTGAATAAATGTATCAATCAGGTCAAGCATAATTTATATTAATATAGGATTTGATTGTGGTGAAACATATTTGAAAATGTCAATCAGTTGTTGTAACATAACACTCTTTCTTTTTTGTCTCTTTTCCTAGAATGCCCAGCGACGACGAGTTCACATTGCCTCAAATGCTCAATTGCTGGCTGCGTTAAATGCCCAAATTTTTTGTTGACTGATACCCGGCAATGTGTTGAAAATTGTCCTTCTGGTTATATTGATCGGTGGTCGGCTCATACCGAATTTATGGGCCGTGTCTGCATGCCAAATGGTTACTCAGGGCCAGTGATGGCCACAATAGCTGGCTTACTCGGTGGATTCTTAGTATGTGCCTCTTTACTTTCAATGGCTGTTGTACTAGTTCGCAGAAAGCGCCGTCGCAAGTCTATTAAAGAAATTTTGATCGCTGTTGACCGCTCTGACTTCTTGCGTCAGTTGAAAGAAATGCGTCCAAATGCAGAATACTTTCTTGCAATGCTTAATGACATACGCCGCCAAATACGAAAGCTTTACTTGTCTGGAGAAGTGGCTGCAGCGAACTCTTACCGACCTATTGTTCGTGATCTGGCCAAATTGCTAATTCTACTAAACCGACCTATTGAGCTAATACCCGCTCCACCGCAAGACTGGAATCGTCTTCATGCGTGGTCAGAGCAGGCTCTGGAGCGGTATAAACCTCAGGTTGGACAACTCATTGATTTTTTGCAGTCGCCAGCAGGCGCACTAACGACGAACGCTAATAACTTCGACCCACGATCAGTGATGTATTTAAAGAAACAAAATTTGTTCCGGCAGCACACAGCAATGAATCTAAGCAACCGCGTTTTGGGGCCACCTAACCAAAAACAACACTTGTTTGGATCACTCATTAGTCTTCAAGAATTTGAAGAGGTACAGCCATCAGACCCGTTCGGAAGCAACTTTAACAACATTATTTCGGATCTGAACGCAAGTTCGCTCTGGTTAGAGGACGAGTTTTACAAATTGGGTTTCCGGCCACAAGATGAAATAACGACTGAATTATAGAATTAAAACAGTTACATGCAGCAATCGTCTGCAAAATTAATAATCTTAAGTCAAAAACCTCTACTCTTCGCAAATTTTTTAAATACTGTAAGTATATTAACTTTCACAGAGCTTCAAACGCATTAAATAAGACATAGGTGGCCACACAATATGATCAGGTCAATAAGATTAACCGATCTAGCCATAAATCCGTCTTTATCCCCGATTCAAGCGGTCACTAAATTTTCGAACCATAACCTTAAACTCAACACTCGAATTAAATTTGTATTGCGGATATATTCTAATTTAGAGCAGAGCGGGATATTTAGTTGAGATTAGTTTAAAATACAAGTTTGTCTTTTAAAGCTTAAAAATAGGCAGGGGGACAGATGTGTACAGGTCTACCACTTCAAGTGGTCGGCAATGAACATACTTATATGAAATATTTTATTTGAGTTGAAGTTAGATACATTAAATTAGAATTTTTAGCTAAATAACCAGAAAAACCAAAATGTTTCAATACAAAAACTCAGAAAGGAAGTCGGGGCTTTTATGTATAAAAAGAATGCTTGTGATTTATCTTACGTCATTCTATAATATAATATAATATATAATTCTAAGTCGGATGACTAGATGGGTAAGCCTCATGGACTCATTTTAATGGATGTTTTTAAAAGCATTTTTAACAAGCTATTTATAAATGGTATTAGCGACAACTATACGGATACATTTTTTTTATTTAATCCAACATTTTAGCATTTCAAACGAATCGTTGTTCTATGTTGGTAGCTTTAGATTCAAAATATGTAAAAAAGTCAAGAGAGAAACATAAAAATTTTTGGAAACGAATTTTCAATTCTTTTTACCAGAATCTATAAAAATTGTGATATTAAAATTTTTTTTTTAATTTTTTAAAGTTTCCATTCCATTCTTTAAGTAGGCAGTTCAATGATAAAAAAATTTAACGGAAAAAATTGAAAATTGTGGATAGAAAATGTCATTTCTTTCATATATGACGGATTTATAATTTTTAGCACATTTCCAAAAACAAAAAAAAAATTTTGACTTTTTATAATTAAAAATAGAAGATCAATCCTTTCAATCCCATTTTCGGATTTACATATTTTTATAGTAAAAAAATTAAGCTTTCGAAATTTTATTTAAAAAAAATATCAAATGTGCCGCTTTGGAAGAAAATAAAACACAAAAAAATTCTTAAAAATTTAAAATAATAGGTTATATTTTTTTGAAAGGATTGTAAAAAATGCTTTAAAAAACACCCATAAAAAATTAAAAGTAATTGCACAAAAATCGAAAGCTATAAAATTTTTAACTGTATCACTTGGCAAATTTTGACCCATATATTCGTGACTAACTCGTCGAGTCAAAGCATATATATTCGTCCGTCCGGTAGTATGAGATAGTTTGGCTGAGTAGGGAAAACTTGGAGAAAATATATTCACGGAATGAGACCATCTATATATGTCACACTATTACTATGTGACACATATCTCAAAAATACGATGTTTGCAGTGTTTAAAATAGTACAGTTAGTTGGTTAGATGATAAAGCCGACTGTCATTTAAACGTAGGTTGACACGGTGCAAGATATCTGACACCTTTACCATATTTATTTGCACATATTTTTAAACATTTCAATACTTTTACTATAGATGTCAGCAAACTCAACTAAAGTTGTTGAATAATCAAATTTCTGCAAGAGATCTGCAGGGTCTGAAAAAATATTTTTTTTTTATCATTAACTGGCTGGGATATACAGAACTAAAAGCCGCTGTGTAATTTGATTCCATAGAAAATTTCATTTTATAAACTATCAACAACATATATTCTATATTTGAACTCAAATAATTATCTCTACAAAATATTAATTTATTTTAATTAGAGATTTATGTCATGTTTTTGGTTATTAGTACGCGCAATGTTATGGTCGCTATATATCAAAATGATTTTTATTTCATATAAAATCTGCACATTTTATTGTCTGCCACGGCATTCCTTAGGATAAACTTTATGTTGTAATGAAACGAATACTTGTTATTTAAATGTTAAAAATTACCAATAATTTGTTGTTAAGAAATTAGCCGTATTAAGCTTATATAAATAGTACATTAGTGAAACTAGTCAGTCAAAAGTGCCTTAAAATAATATAATCGCACATTTTATGTCTCCCAATTGGCACCACAGTCTGGACAAACTGCAGATTGAGGCGGTATTAATTTATGTAATGTTTAAGTATCGGTAAATCGAATAAAATATAAAAAATTACAAACGGATCTATTTATTTTTAAACTTTTGTAAACAAAATTAGAAAAAAAAAATAGTTAATATATAAATTATAAATTTTAAATCCACAAGGCAGTCTCTTATTTGATGGCAAACTCCATTTGATTTTCATCATCTTCAAGCTCCATTTGCTGCAAGTAAAGTGATTCTTGGACAAAGGCACGTTCATTCACCAACGCAGAAAGCTCGGCTGCGTCATAACCGATTAGCAACTTCAAATCGCAATCAAATTTGTAAGCAAATCGTTTTCCAGACACTTTTGATATCATGTCACCATCATAGTAGTAACGCAATGCTCGCGACAGCTTCTCGTAATTCATAGCTGGCTTGTTTTTTTTTTCTCCCCAAAGTCGAGCCACTCGATCAGGATCAGTGAGTTTAAATTCGCCTTCTGTTCCGACCCACTGTATAATGTTAGTGTGCTCGCGATCCGTCAATACCTCTAGCAAAAATTGCCACAGTTGCACCTGAGAGTTATTGCCCGATCCTATGCTATTGTAGTTGGTTGGACTCTGTGGCGATTGAGCTATTTGCTCGATAAATTAAAATGTGTTAAATTAAAGCAAAACGAATTCTTTGGTTTAGTTTACATACTTGGATTTCGCACAGTCTGAAAAGACTTTCGAATAATTTTTGGCTCCTTAGGTTTATGCATCTCTTCGGCTGCTTTGTGTACAATGGAAACAAATTTGCATTCCTTAAGCAATTGTAGATGCGTCCAGAAGATATTACCAGGATCGCGAGGCAGCTTTTTTCGAAATTCTTCGTGCGTGAGTTCACACAAGTCTTTGCCTGTGATTTGCCAATCGCTGAGTTTTATATCGAGCTAGAATCAACATAATTAGGAAAAACATTTTTAAAAAAATTTTTGTCTAGTAGCTGCTCACCAGTTCAAACTGTGATATGGCCCACTCCAACCAGTGGTTCACTTGTGATACCGTCCAATCATTCGGATCTTCGGGAATTTGCAGACGGATTTGTTCTTTCTTGAATTTGCTGTCGAGAACCCAATTCAAACAAGGTTTCATGTCTTTAATATCTCCTCCCTTGCTTTGATTCGATAAGTCTGCTTGTAACTTTCTAGTCTTAACTTCGCTGTTTACTTTCGAGTCAGCATCTTCCACAGCCAAAGCAGCCAGTGCGGCCTCTGTTGGCTTTAACACATCAACAATATTTATTTTCTTGTTTGTCGTTTGTATTTGTACATTAATTTGCACAAGACCTTCGCCTTTAACGCATTGGTCGACCAAGTTTTTATGCGGTTCTAACTGCAAGTGCGAATTGAATAGTTATCGTATTTTTTCTTTTTAATATCGTACTATATGCACCTCTTGAGCATCCTGCAACCAAAACTTATAGCCTTTTAAATCCACATCGATCTTCTTTTCGACTATATTTCTGTCAATAGATTTTTTAAAATATTGGGTTTAGTACCCGAAGTGATGAAATACAGTAGCACTTACTGCAATCGGCGAAGAGGTTCTCTAATGTCCATATGCACAATTATTATGTCGTCAGGTTCGTTTTCCCCGTCTTCTTGTTCCATATATTCCTGCTGAAATACTCCACCCGACAACATTCTCTCTGTAATTGAGTTGAAAAGTTTAATTTGCATTTTTTATTTTTCTGCATTACCCATAAATTCGTCCGATAGGTCATTCGAAGCTTGCATTATTCAATATATCAAATATTTTTATTTATTCACGTCAATTTGCAATGGTATTTTACTTTCAGTTTAGTTTGCTAGGTACTTTATTGAACTGATTGGTAAGATATGGCAAGATATTGATAACTCAAATCGAAATGAGTGATTAACGGACCGATGAACGATTAAGCAGGAGAGATGGTAAAACGAAACAGCACAAAAGGAGAAGATGATGGAACGAACGAGCACAAAGAGGATTAACGGACCGATTAAAATCCAAATTGATATCGGAATGTCGACAAATCTATTGTGATTTTTTTTTGGGAGCGGAGCGTCAGCTGAAAAAAGAAAAGTTTCTAAAGTTAAAAAAAGACATATTATAGAGGTTACGTATCGAAGTAATGGTGCAGAACATATTCGCGAAGCTAATAGGACTAATGTACTATAATTAAATGGTTTAGCTTATGGATTTTTACCTGCCAACTGCTCTGATTCCTCGTCTGTCGTTTGCAGTGGAGCCTCAGCTCAAGTGTTCGCTAATTGCATATATGTATAATGTATATCTATGTGTACAATTCAAATGCATTTGTGTGTGTGTGTGTTTATGACGGTGCTTTATTTGGAAAATAGACTACTCCCAAAAAAATGACTAGTCTACAAAACACAAGAAAAAAAATTGAAATATTTTTGTGCTGTTATCCATAGAAAGAATTATGCTTGAGTGGGCATTATGTGTCCACCAGTAGAACATCGTTGTGCTGTTCCGTCGATTGTCCTTGTTCTACAAAATAAGAAAAAAAGGGTCATATTGTAGCATCACTAACAATATTTGACCAGTGGTTTTATACTTTTAAACAGGCTCAGTTACGTTACCTATTGTAATTAAGTAAATCTGCAAATAATATGGCCTCCAATAATAAAAATTTATTAACAAAAGACCAGCAAATTCAGTACGATAGAAAAAATGTGCATGAGAAGACTCCAAAGACTAGAGACGAAGAACTTCTGCCAAAAGTAACGACAAAAGAAAAAATCAAAAAAACTCAATTGGCTAAACCACCAACACAAGCAACTGTGAAAATTGAAAATAATCTATTGCTTTGCCGCCGTCTAAAAGGCACAAGTAGCAATGGACTTTTTACAAATTTTAACTCTCTGCCTCTGTTTGTGTATGCAACATCATCCTCATCGCATGCCATATCAGCTGACGGCGTAGGAGTTGCTAAAGAAGCTGCTGCTGCCGTGGCCACAATTAATAAGGTATGTTTTAAGTTTTCTCTTTTTTATACACTTGGTTTGCTCTCTTACTCGCCTTTAGTGGTCTTTACAGTGTATCGCACTTTCAACTTTTTTTTTTGAATTAGTTTTGTCGAGTTTATACGAAAGATAGTATCATTGAAGGTTGGTATAGTAGAACCCATACATATAAATATTTTTGATCAGTTCAACACAACTAATTAATTTAGCATTGTTGGTAAGGTTTAAGTGTTGCGAGGTGTGTTGATCAGTTTGTTTTTTGTTCAATCTGAAAGTTGGTACTAAGTTTTATTATATCCCACAGTATAAAAGAGTATATAAAATTTATGAATTACACGAAATAACTAAAAGTAGACGTGTCAATGATAGTCCTTCTTTTATAGCTTATGTATGACATTTATTTTTGTTTAAAAATGGAAAGATGTTAATCACGTTAATCTTCATAAGTTATTCCATTTGTTTAATCTGTTATCTATCAAAAGATTATACAAATCCTTAATATTGATGTCCTAAGCTCTAAGCAGATATGTAGATATGTTTCTTACTACCAGTCATTTAAACTGAAAGACGGTTACGTCTATCGAATAGCTACCGATCAAGATCAATGTATGATTATACTTTGTGGGGTCTGATTTGGTCCATTTAAATTGAGGGTAATAAGATTCTATGTTATGTTTAAAACATACTGGATTTTGAGAAAATCGCTTTTGATAAGTTAATAAATTTGTAATTTTTAATTTGATCATCTTAATTTTTTAAAAATATTTTTTCAGAATATTGTCAATGCTTTAAAGGAAATATCGGACATCCATTAAAAAATATATAATCTTGATTAGCGCTACGTGGAGCGTTGTTTTTTTTTTTTGTTTGGTATGAGCACTATTAATTGGTTTAATATTGGACAAGTTTTCTGTTTGTCCCTGAACTACATTGCCTTTTTGAGTATAAAATTGTTATGGAAACGGGTGTCTGAAAATTTCGAACATTAAACTTTTGTTTGTTTTCTGTTTGTCCCTGCACTACATTAGTAACAGAAAGTTTGTATTACATAAAAATAATTTATATATATACATACATATATATATATATATATATATATATATATATATATAAATATAGATATATGTATATATATATGTATATATATATATATTAATTTTTAATATATATACATAAATATGTATGTAAAATGTCTTTGCATCCATTTGAGATAGACGGATGATATTTAGTATATTTGTTAGTGTGACGAGATATGTAAAATCCTTTGAAGAAGTGGGGAGAGTTTAGGTGTCTATGAAGAACATGTATAAATATATATACATCACTTTATTTCCCAATACATTTTTTTACGTAATTTTTTTTTGTGCAGAGCTTAATATAGTCGACTAAAACTAACTATTTAATTTATACCTGCTTAAAGATAGTTATTACAAAAAAAGTGTTGCTATACGAGTACTCACTATGGTGATCGCTCATACGTTACGAGTTATTTTTTTATTTATATTTCTTCTTTCTGATTTTAATAAGCCAAAAGCGTATCTGTTTTAATTTATTTTTTTAACTGACTGGAGAGCTATCAGACAATGAAGCAATATGTATTGCATTTTGTATATAGCTTACAGGTGCAGCTACCTACCGTCAAAATCAAAAACAATATTTGTATGCGTTTCTTACCCCTTTTGAGAGCAATCATACTATTTCTCTATTTTGTTGTAGCTCAGTGAGTTGTGACGAACACTCTCCCAACTATAATATACGAGGGTTAGCTGATGAATCACACTAGTCTGTACCGAAATCATCTATAAAGATTTCCATGCGCGGTTTATAATCCCTAATACACAAATGGCTACTAATTTTCTTTGTCACGAATTGTCTTTGAAATATTGTAATCTAAATTTGCGAAAACCTTTTTTTTTTTTTTACTTCATTTGACTACCTTTTTATGAACTGAACAGTACTTTTTCGATTTTGACAAAAGCACAAAGTATTTAAACTTTTTTATTATCTGTACATTTAGTAAAATCGTATATAATTTTGTCCTTGTTTGCCCGCTTTACGACTTAACTGATAAACCAATTTTAATGAATTTTAGTCTAGAAATAGGCAGAAAATTGGAAAAAACATATGCTACTTTTTGTTAAAATTGAAGTGGCGGAATATCTTTCGATCCATTTAAAGTACAGAGAGGAAATTTGATATACATGTCAATGGGATCAAGGAAAGTATTTCTAATAATTTTGTTTCGGATCATAGAGAGCAATGATTCGCTACCATATAAGCGATATACAATGTTTATCATAGGTTTTACCAAATGTTCTACAATTTGAAATTTAAAGTCAGTTTAAGGGATGATATCGTTGTTTCTTGTTTTGTATAATTTTTTTTATATATATTGGGCGTGTTTTCTACTTTTGTTTTAACTCCCAAAGAATAATTTTTTTGGTTGGGCTGCTATGAAATTTAAAATTTCGTTTGAATCAATTTAAAGCTTCGGTTAAAGCAATAATAACGTTGTTTTTTTTTTTGTATGTTTGTACTGATTTTTGCGATATCCGTTTGTATACTTTTTTTATCATAACTACATATAATCTATATCTTAATGACACAACTCTTTGAAGTGATATCCCCATACAAACTTATCTCCACTTTTAGCATGAATGTTTTTTTTGCATGAAATGTTTTTTACTACAGTACACTTTAAACTCAATTTTGATATGGCGGATACCTTCGAATGTATGTTTAAATTGAGGAAGACTCTATCCGTTCCCTGGATATACCCCTCCAAATGTCTCTTCCCATCCCGGAGGTAGAACATGACGAACTCCTTGGTGAAATAAAGCAGCTCAAGTCCTCCAAATCTCCTGAATATGACGGTATCGACGTTCCAGCCATTAAAGCTCTACCGCCAAAGGGGATTTCCCTTCTCCTCAAAATCGTCAACAAATGCTTCCAGCTAGGACATTTTCCCACCCAGTGCAAATGCGCCGAGGTGATACTGATCCGAAAACCTGGGAAACCTGCAGCCAATCTCGCCTCCTATCGCCCGATTAGCTTATTGGCCGTACTCTTCAAAGTAGTTGAGAGACTACTTTTGCATAGAGTTCGACCAATACTGGAAGAGGCCGGTTTGATACCACATCACCAGTTTGGCTTCAGGGAGCTGCATGGCACACCGGAACAGTGCCATAGGATCGTTCACAAAATTCTGGAAGCTCTTGAGGATAAGGAATATTGCTCGGCCGTCTTCCTAGATGTCAGGCAAGCATTTGACAGGGTTTGGCATATAGGATTGCTCTACAAGCTAAAGTTAGCGCTACCAGCCCCTCACTATCTGATGCTCAGATCTTACCTAACTGGTAGATCATTCTACGTTAAATGCGGCGAGGAGAGCTCAGCAATAAGAGAAGTCAGAGCTGAAGTCCCACAGGGAAGTGTCCTGGGCCCGACGCTATACACAATGTATACAGCAGATATGCCAACCATCAGCGACCCTAGAATGCTCACTGCCACTTATGCCGATGACACCGCCTTTTTAGCCAATGATAAGTCCCCACTCGTGGCGTCCAGCATAATCCAAAATCAGCTGGACCGCCTTAACACATGGCTGAGACGGTGGAATATCGTAGTCAACCCAGACAAATCTTCACACATTACGTTTGCCCTGAGAAGAGGAGACTGCCCTGCCGTCAGTCTGGATGGCGTTGCCATACCCAGCATCGTCACTGCTAAGTACTTAGGCCTGGTACTGGATAGACGCTTAACCTGGAGTAGTCATCTCACACAAAAACGTTCCTAGTTGAACGAGAGGTTGCGCAAGCATCTGTGGCTGCTAGATAGAAGGTCCACCATCAAACTAAGGGTCAAACTCCTCATATACAAAGCCATACTTAAACCTATGTGGACGTATGGCATAGCACTCTGGGGCACTGCAAAAAGAAACAACAGGGAAAGAATCCAGGTCTTCCAAAACAAGGTTCTGCGTATTATTTCCGAGGCGCACCCATATCACTCAAATGCAGAAATCCACCAGGAACTAGAAGTCCCTCGCATAAGCCAGGAGGTGGCTAGGCTCTCGAAGGCATATCTGGGTAGGCTGGACAACCATGTCAACCCTCTGGCCATAAACCTGCTGGATAACAGTACAACGACTCGGTGACTGAACAGGTTACACCCCCTGGATTTGCCACACACATCAACTTTTAAATCCCCCTCCATCTACACCCCCCCACCCCCACCCTTTTTAAACCCCAATTACAACTGCCAAGTCATGGAATACAATTCATTATATAGATAAGTCAATGTTATTAATTACAATTCGCTGATAGTCCCCTTAGGAACTGATTGCAAATAAAGACTTCAGCAAAAAAAAAAAAAATTTTTAAATCAATGGTTTTACCAAAGTATTGCTGCAAACTTGTGTCTAATCCTTCCCATATAAGTGTGGGTAGGACTTGACACAATTATATATGTATGTAAATAAAATCACAGCGGAGACGCTTTATAAATGTATGTTATTTAAATATGCGATGCACTGAAATTTGGTTTTACACCGGAGAATATTTGCATTTCGCATATTTTATTTATTTATTTATATGGTGAGCTTAAAGTTAAAACTTAGAAGCTAACAAATTGATTTATAGCATGGCAACTTAAGCCTTCAGCTATGTATTATATAATATAAAAGGTGGAGCTATAATTAAATCGAGTTGGTCTTAAATTAATATATGTATATAAATAGTATATACAACTCATTTGAGTATGGTGGTTTAGGCACAAGAATTGTACT
Source organism: Leucophenga maculata (assembly GCA_035044805.1). Taxonomy (NCBI): domain Eukaryota; kingdom Metazoa; phylum Arthropoda; class Insecta; order Diptera; family Drosophilidae; genus Leucophenga; species Leucophenga maculata. The sequence continues at coordinate 1,488,807 of JAWNNP010002997.1, forward strand.
TATAATAACAGATTTACATGTTTTTGTTGTTTTTATTTTTTAGATTTTATGATATAAGTTTGTTTTTTTAAGGAAGTTAATAAGTAACTTAAGGTCATTTACCGATGGTGTTTTAAGTATATTTAGTAAGTTGTTGTTAGGGAAATGTAGGTTGCGTTCTATTGAAAGGGAAGGACATTGTAATAGAACATGCTCTATGTTTATAGCAACGTTGCTCTGGCAGAGTGGGCAGTATTTGGAGATATTTTTATTTAAGTAGTGTTCGTTTGTAAGCTTAGTGTGTCCGAGTCTTAGTTTAATGAGTTTTGTTTGGTCCAGTCTCGATAGATCTTCTTGTTTTGTGTGTTTTAAAAAGTTAATAAAGTCTGTTTTATTGGAGTTTATATTTTTATACCAATTAGAGCATGAGTTGTGGTATCCAAATAATTTTGAATTTATTGGAGTACCGCATCAGAAGTGTTCTAATTGTCTCTGCGTAGAAGCTGTGGTTTTCTATATTTTTTATTGATTTTAATGCCGATTTAATTCCGTTTTTTGCTTGAAGAATGGTAATTGCTTCAAAAAGGGCTATTATCTCTGCAGAGTATATGGACGTGTATGCAGGCAGGATGCCAATTTTTATAACCGATTGCTCAGTCGTGATGGCGTATGACGTGTAATGTTCAGATTTTGATCCGTCTGTATAAACAAACTGATGCTGAGAGTGGTAGTTTTTGAAGGCTAAAAATTTTTGGTGGAAAATTGATGGATTTGTAGAATTTTTAGTATAATTGTGTAAATTAATGTTAATTATTTCTGAATTAAATTGCCAGAACGGCTGGTTGGGCTTTATTGTTTTAATTGGACTGAATGGAGTGTTATTCGCTATACAGAATTTAATGGCTCTAGATATCGTAGAGTTACTTTTTATTATTGCCCTGCTTTGATAGGGTTTTATTATTATTTTTTGAAGTAGCGAGTTTGAAGAAAGCATTAAGTTTTTTCCTAATTTGCTTGTTAAGTAGTCTCGTCTTTGTGTAATGGTTGCTATAAAGGATTCTGAAATAAGATTGCTTGTAGGGGTTGTTCTGAAGGCTCCTAGAGCAATTCTTGTTGCACTATTTATAATTGTTTGAATTTTCTTTATGTGTGTTGTTGCGGCATTACCATAGAAAATAAGGCCATAGTAAATTTTTGGTATTAAGATACTTTTAACAATTGATATAAGTGTAGCAGTATTGCAGTTGAATTTGGTAGAAGACAGGCATTTTAATATGTCTAAACGTTTGTGAAGTGCTGGGATTAAATCATCTATATGTGAGTTCTCCTTGTAGTGTTTATTTATAGTAAGCCCTAACAATTTTAGTTTGTTTACTTGGGGTATTGTGGAATTGTTCGTTAAAATTTGACTATTGCAGTTATGTTTTCTACAAATATGGATATGCTTACATTTGTTTGGAGAGAGTATGGCACCGGATTGTAGACACCAGTTTTGAATGTTGTGAAAAAGAACATTTAAGTTGACTAAAGAAGATTTGCTTTTGTTGTGGTTTATTAAAATATGAAAATCGTCAGCAAAAGCACAAAAGCTTATGTTCCTTTGTTGCTCTATGATGTTTGCTAGTTTGTTGTACGATATCAAGAAAAGAACTACAGAAATGGGTGATCCCTGCGGTATTCCATTGTGTAGAGCGTATGTTTCTGACGTAGTGGATCCAATTCTGCTTTTAATTTTCCTGTTTGTCAAAAAATTGTTTATAAAATTATATATTTTAGGTCCTATTTTCCATTCTTTTAGCTGATTTACAATAGAATGCCTGCCTACTCTATCGAAAGCCTTAGAGAAATACAAGGATATGAAAGAGGTATGGCGCTTTGCAGCAAGGGAACTCATTATCTGTTGATCTACATATAGTTGGTTATCAGTACCGGATTTACCTTGTTTGAAACCTAACTGATTCGGGTGAATTAATTTATTACTGGTGAGATACCACCACATTCTTTTGGCTATTATTTTATCTAAAACTTTGCTTAAACATGAGTTAAGTGAGATTGGCCTGTACGAGTTTATTGATTACTTGTTGCCGCTCGGCTTAAGGATAGGGATTACAAGGCTAGCTTTGTAAGTTTGAGGTATGTAGCTAGCAAATATATTTTAGAAATGATCTAGTATTCTTTGTTTTAGAGTTAGCGAACAATTTTTGATCATTGGATAGAAAATATGATCTTACCAGATAGTGTGTTCAGTGCAGAAAGGAGTTCGATCATGGTTATTTTCCCTTCGATGAGTTGAGCTGTTGGTGATGTCATATTGTTTGATGGCTGGGAAACTACCGAGTATTTTTTAAAACAGAATTCTAATGAAAAATTGGCATCTTCGGACTCATTCTGCCAGTGGTGGGCAAATGCATTGGCTATCAATTGTTTATCTGTTATATACTGACTGGAAAGAGGATCTTGAATACAGTAAATGTGTTTCGATGGATTTAAACCGCAGAAACGTCTGATGTTTGACCAGGTTTTAGAAATGGATGTATTTGTGCTTATTTCTGCAGTGAATTTAGATGTAGAGGACTGTTTTGATAATTTAATTTGGCGACGATATTTTGCATTTGCTTTTTTAAATGCGGTTATATTTACTGTTTTGATAATTTAATTTGGCGACGATATTTTGCATTTGCTTTCTTAAATGCAGTTATATTTACTGTGTTTATTGTCCTTTTAAATTTTGCCATGTTATATATTTTTCTTTTTTGAGATCTGAAAGCTGTTTGTTTCGCCAAGGGACATTGTGGGGCAGTCTTGATGTTGACGATTGCGGAATGCTTAGGTGGGCAGATTGAAGAATTATTTTGTTAATAATGGTAGTTTCTTTATTTATGTTGTTTGATGTGTGAAGTTTTCTGTTTAAACATTCTGTGAGGTCAATGAATTAAGGCCAATTTGGTTTGTCTATTTTAAAGAATGGAGTTTTGTTAACTGTTTTACTGCAATTTTGGAAAAGTGATAAGGTTACAGGAAAGTGGTCACTACCATGAAGGTCATCAGATATAGACCAGCTAGTCTCTGTTATGATGTCCGATGTGGAAAACGAGAGGTCAATATGTGTGTAGGTGTTGTGAGTCGTAAAATGTGTTGGAGATTTGTCGTTGAGTAGAATACGATTTGAATTTTTAATGCATTTGGCTATTGTGTTGCCTTTTTTGTTGCTTTTATGGGATCCCCAAAGTTGGTACCAACTATTGAAATCCCCTAATATAATTGTGCTTTGATAGCAATTAAGGACGTTAGTTAAGTTTGTCAGATTGAAATTTTGGTTAGGTGGAATGTAAGTTGAAATTATTTTAATCTTCTTTTTAGAAGTGACTTCAACGCAAATTGCATCAGACAATCATCTTCTGTAAAATGATTTCTTTGGTTTGTAGTGATATGTGAGAAAGGATAGCCACTCCGCCGTAGTGCAATGAGGTGTTACGGGAATGGAGTCTATAATTTATTGGGATGGGAATTTTGTTTGTGCATTTAAAATGGGTTTCTTGTAATTCTGTTACTTGTGGGTGATGTTCTTTAATAAGTAATTGCAATTCATTATAGTTATTCGTATAACCTCTTATGTTCCATTGAATACATTTTAATGTCATATTGTTTGGATGAGCTTAAGGACAGTTGTTTAGGTTTTAAAGTGTTCAGGAGGGGATAATTGCTTTGTTTGATTTGGATTTGTTTTCGGCTTTTTCTTTAGCTTTAAGAAGAGTGCTTAGATTGCTAGACTTATCTTTTTTATATAGGCTAGGTTTTAAACCTGATGTAATTTCCGAGGTGTATGCAGATGATGATGGTAGAGTGTCAGATGTGTATATGGATGATGATGGTAGGGTGTCCATTTGATCGTCCTGTAGGCTATCGTATTGTACGATTTGCCTTGAAGACATTGTATGAGATCCTGCTGAGTTTCGTGTTGATTTGTGTTGGTTCGTTGTTTTTGTAGCTGTTGTTTTTCTTTTGATATGGTAGTAGATTTTAGATTTTTGTTGTGTGCTGATTTTTGTGTGTTTGCCTGAGTTTGTGCATTTGGTGTATTTTTAGATTGCTCCGTTGATGTTACTACATTAGCAAATGACGTGGTTAATTCTTGGTTGTGTCTCTGATAGTATATAGACTTAGCTGTTTGGTGGTCTACATTATTGTTGGTTTTTATTGCTGACAGTTCAACTTGTTTCTGGGCATTTTTTATCGAGAGAACTGTGATCGTAAGCTTTATCTGTATTGTATTTGCAATTTATGCAGCTTTTGTTGTTGGTGCATAGCTCGGTTTCTTCAGAGTGTTTCTCCTGTGAACCATTCTTGCATGTTTTTTTACTTTTGCATACTGATGTAGGGTGTCCGAATCGCAGGCAGTTCTAGCAACGTAATGTAAGGTCTAATGTTGACCTTTTCATAACCAATCATCAGTTTTTCAGGAAGTTGATGGGTTGCGCACGTTATAATAATGAAACCTGTTTCTACCAAATTGTTTTCTTGTTTCTTAAAAATTTTGCGTATTTCGGTAACTTTTTGGTGTTTTAACTCAGTGAGTATTTCGTTGTCCTCAATATGTCGAAGTTCATTTGAGTAAATTACACCTTTTGAAGAGTTGAGCGTTTTGTGCTCACTTGCAGTAACAGGAAAATTGCCGATTGAGTTTATTTTAATTAATTTGCTGGCTTGGTATGCATTTTTGGTTTTAATGAGGAGTGTGCCAGCTCTGGTTTTTTTGCACGGCTCAACTTCACCCCCGCAGGTATAATCAACACATTTTTTAATCAAAAACGGCGAAACATTTTCAAATGAATTATTGTCAGTTCTATTTAAAACAATAAATTTAGCTTCACTTGAGTTTTTGTTATTTGTTGTAGAGAAAATTCTATTAATGTCAGGCGGCATCATCATTATTGTATGTAGGGCACAAGCCCAGTTTACCGGTAGTTATGCACTTGTTGTTTGTTTTTATTTTATTTTTGCGGTCAATGATAGCGACACAGCGATATGAAGTTTGGAGTGTAACTGCATTTCGCATATTAATTAGCTGTTTTTGTGTGGTTTGTTAAAATTTTTATTTAAAAATGGTAGATAAAAAAGAATTGTTGTCTATGATCAAGCAAGAAACGCAAATTTATTTCAAATTATAGAATAGAAGGAGGAAACAGAAATGTTCAAAGGCAACCAAGATAACCATTTTGCTGCATTTGTCATAATCCTGGATGGACAATTTCTCAATACTTCGCAAATTCTAAATGCACCTGTGCAAAAATGTGGCATCTAAAAAAAAACTAAATTTTTTCAGAGGTCAAACTGCAAGTAAAAATGGTTGCATTTTGATGCATTTTTTAAAAAATTGGAAATACGCTAAATGCGACTTTAGTGGTGCCTACACCTAAATTAGTAATGCAACATTAGAAAGCATTGCGAATTTGCATGCGCTCACTGCCACAAATAGACAAATATTTAGAGGGTCAGTACCTAGCTTACCTAGAATGCGTAGGCTCGACCTTTCTGTTTTTGTGTTATATGTTTGGGGCCATGACACCGTCTATTTTCCCATTGTTTTTTTTATTGTTCCCGGCGCTTTCTACATATTTACCAAATCATATTTGTATAGATTAAACGTGAATGTGCATTTGTTAGCAAGATGATGCTTAACTGTTATATTTATTTTAATATACATTAAAAATTTAGTTTTAAATTTGAACTGTAAAAGCAGCAGTCGTGAATTTAAGACTTAAGAGTATGTATTTGCTAATAAAAAAGGAAAAAAAAAAATTACACAAGAAATAATCCTGCTGTATAGTAGACTCGACTACAAGACACTTTATTCCTAACGAGGGCTACCCCGTTCTATTGGTTTAATCTTTGCCTACATGAACTATTTTCTTAGAAATCTTAATCTTGTGTAAAAATAAATAAGCTCAAGCGTTTAAAAATTTTAATTCTAACAAAATTAAGTCCGGTAATAAAATAAGTATTTAACGTATTTTTTAAAAAAAAAAAGGTTGAATATAAAACTAAATAAAAAAATATATACAGTGATTTGAATTTTCCGTTTGTTATTGCGAAATAAATTAGTTCTGCTTTCAAAACGTTGTATCGAGTTAACTGCATTGTATTTTAATTAAATATAAGCTTTGAAACATAATACTAAATTTTCTTTATTATTTTATGACTAAAAAGTTAGGTTTTTTTAAATTACACCGTGTATAAACAAATCAAGACATTTAACTCACACAAAAGGCAGCAGTCAGTTAGCTGGCAGCGTCACGAAAATAGGTAACGCGGTGGATAATCACTCAACGTTGTGGAAACGGGGTACAGGGATCAAATAAATGTTACACATTTTTAGGTTTTTTGCTTTTCTTAATGTCACCCGCGTAAATGAATATACTCAGACAATTAAAGTTTCGCAGGTACAGATCCTTCAATAGTAATTCATACATATTTATGGTACGTAGTTGGTATTTATTTTTATTTCAAACCAATGAATGGTCATAATAATATAAATATAATAGTAGTATATCTATATATAATAGTAGTATATCTATATATAGTAGTAGTATATCTATATATAATAGTAGTATATCTATATATAGTAGTAGTATATCTATATATAATCGATTATTTTTTTTTTTACGTTACATACAATTCTCACAAATTTTTTTGTGTATGTGACTACGAGAAAGAGTCCTTCCACATTAACACAGAAAGCCTAACATTTGTACAGGATCTAAAAATTGGAAAGGTTTGTCCTCTTTTACGTGTCGCCCATACAAAATGTAAAGTCCGTTGTTGGATTTTAGTACTAAAAGTTTTGGATTATTAATATTTTACTGTATTAGTTACTTAGTAGAGAACAGGTAATGTTTTGATTAATGTTTGCTATGACCTCCCTTTCTTTTTCTATTGAGTTCGTGAAGATTAAAAACCTTTACTTTTATTTGGAATTTGTTTTGGTTTAGTTTTTTGCCCCCTCCGATTTTGACTAAACTTGACAGATTTACTTCTCCTGATCCTCTTAACACGTGTACCAAACTTTATCTCTGTACCTTGAATAGATGCAAAGATATGAGAAATTTTGATTATAAGAGGGCGGGGCATCGCCCCCTTATATTTTGTCAAAACGTTGCCTATGTTCGTCCCATCAATCTCTACACCTAAATTCATACCAATTGGTTTAGCGGCTTAGAAACATTTAGACTTTCAAATTTATAGCAGTAGTAGTATAAATAGGTAAAGGATCGTGGAGTTCTAAATACGACGTCATTTAACTCAGCGGATGAAAGCGCTGGGAGCTGAATTGTGGCCATATTGCAACATTTAAAATGTTTACTAAAAATTACAATGACATTCAAGAATAAGGCCATACAAAAAACAAGTAAGGAAATACAGTCGGGCGTAACCGACTGTAAGAGGCCCTGTACCAGTTCAGGTCGCCTAACAAACATATTAAATGTTTCCCGAGCTTATGACCAAACACATGACCACTTCTCACTGCGCGAATATGAATGAAAAGAAAAGGGGGGTTGTTCAAATTCAATTGCTTATAAAATCGCCATTTATTATCCGATTTTGATGAACTTTTTGGATTTTTGCTTAGAGAGACGTTATCTCTATATTGGTACACTCAATTTTTTTTGTGCCGAAGAAATTTTCACCCTAAGGGGTGATTTTATGGGGAAGGGGGGGGAGGGGCAAAATTTCAAAATAAACTTGTGAAATTCCGGAGCAATCCTAGTCGAATGCAAAAAACACGAAGTCTCTATCTATTACCGTTTCCGAGATCCTTTCGTTCATACAGACGGACGGACGGACAGACGGACATGGCTATATCGACTCCTCTTTCATTCCTGACCATAATGGTGGTAACTTTGGGGGGTACTCCGACCATTATTTCTACCTGTTACATACATTTGCACAAACCCAATAGGCTCTTGTACCTTCGGTACAGGGCCTAAAAATATGAAACTGCTTCCCAGAAAAAGAAAAAAAACATTGCAATTGACGATGGGTTAATATATAGAGTCTTACGTAAAGATTCTTTTAAAAGTTCGAGCGGTATTCAAAGCAAAATGTGATTAAGATGTGGCATCACTTTCTCTTTCAAAACCATAAGAGGGCTGAGCGAAGTAAGTTTACGTGATGTGACTTCACGGCAGAAGTAAAGTCACAACATAAGTATGGCAAAAATAAAAGTGGGTGATGCCCTGCCCTCACTTTGGAGATAAATCAGGGATCAGGAGAACAGAATTCCATTGGAGAAGTGGGGATGATTTGGCTGTCTATAGGGAACATATATACATAGATACAACTATCTTTATGGAAATAGTTTTTACTCGGCGCGTACATAATAATTTAAAGTGCGCATAATTCGTGTACAGCTCAAATTTGTGGTATTAGTTTTTGGAAATTAAATTCATTTAAATGCAGAAGAAGGGGCAGCAGCAGAACTTATTAAAATACATGTTAATTTATTTGTAGTTTTTAATTTTCTAATCTTTTTGGAAGATAGTTATGAAATTTATATGGTGGGTAACTATCTGGAGAAGGTTTGACACCTTTATTGATGAGAAAACCGAAATTCATGTGTCAGTAACTACTTAAGTTAGATGGATGCGATTTTTAAATTTGAATTTAAAATTTTCATGGAAATCTGTGTGTCCGAGTTTTAGTCTAACAGTCTAACCCATTCGTATTTTTAGGCCCTGTACCGAAGGTACAAGAGCCTATTGGTTTTGTGCAAATGTATGTAACAGGTAGAAATAATAATCGGAGACCCCCCAAAGTTACCCCCAGTATGGTCATGAGCGATAGAGGAGTCGATATAGACATGTCCGTCTGGCCGTCCGTATGAACGAAAGGATCTCGAAAACGGTAATAGATAGAGACTTCGTGTTTTTTGCATTCGACTAGGACTGCTCCGGAATTTTGCAAGTTTATTTTAAAAACCTGCACCTCCCCCTTTCGTTTCATACATAAAAAAATGTTTTAAAAGGCACTTAGTCGTGCAGTGAGAAGTAGTCATGTGTTTGGTCATAAGCTAGGGGAACATTTAATGTGTTTGTTAGGCGACCTGCACTGGTACAGGGCCTCTTACAGTCGGTTACGCCCGACTGTGATTTTCTTACTTGCTATATTAGTAGGGTTTAAAGTTCTTTGCAGCTTAATTTGTAGTCACACATCTGTGTGTCGTCTGGTTACCTCTTATTTGAAGTTTTACTGTGTATATTTTATTTTCTTACTTTCGAGACACAATTGTAGTTTGCATCAATTTTGCACTAACATTACTTAAAATATTGATCAAACAGAACTATGCAGACACCGCCTAACGTACTAACTGGCACACTTATTGATTGAGTTTGTACGAAAATAGTCTCTTTTGTATAAATAAAAACAAATGCAAGTAATATAAAAGAAAGTAAACAAGGTAGATGTATATGGAGTGTTATAGTCGTGGTTCTAAGGGATATTAGAGTAAAAGGAATGAGACGATTGTCTTTATTAATAATTGTGTCTGCGTATGTGTCTTACTGTCACAACATAAGCAGGTAAGCTCGATTGAACACGTCGAATTAACCATTACCGTCTGGATACATCTAGCAGCAACCGAAAACAAATGGTGTTATTTATAACAATTTATTTAATAGTTGTTTTGGGATATTTTTTTCAGTACTTGCAAAGTAAAATTTATTTTGAAATTTTTAGTTAATTACTCAGAATGTTATAATGATTTAATAACTTAGTTATATCGATAAAAATCGTATTTCAGATGAATATTTATAAACGTATTTTTAATAGGTATTTTGTATTTTTTTGTTCTGTACTTAAAATAAATATTATTTTGCAATTTTTATTTTATTAATATTATAATGATTTTATAACTTCAAATTTAATAACGTGTCGCCACACGATTATGGATCTGTCGACGATTTTCACTTCACTTTATTCATTGCTTGTTGCCATGTATTGCGTGTATTTGTGAGCAAAAGTAGAGTGGGGAGAAAAAGAAAATAAGTCCAATTTGGGAGTTGTTAAAAAGTGAGATGAGTTTATGTACGTAAATTTATTAATGAAATGTAACTGCTTTTCTATACTAAATATTTTTTCTTTGGTTGAGGGGTTACTAAACCTTGATTGCAAATAAAAATTTCATAGAGATAGTATATAGTAATTCATGGGCACCAATCTCGGATTTTTCACTTTTCAATTCAATTATCTTTTACAGGTGGTTTTTACAGCATTAATTTTTTTTTCCACTCTTTGTATAATTTTATAAACTTAATTATATTTTTCTAATGAAATTCACTTGCATAGGAAGGATGCTTCGATTGGCTGTATGTTTATAGTTTGCTTAAGTGATAAATAAAAAAGAAAATATTTGGAGATTATATTGACTTAAATAAATACATTTTTTTTTCATACAAAACTTTAATGCGGTCGATGGGTTTAAATGGGGCTACCTCAAAAAGTGATCGTCACATATTAATAAAAGTATTAATAATAATATATCTGCTTACGAATAATACAAGTCTATATACCAAAGTTCACCCACATATTTCATTTATACAAAAAAAAAAAAAATGCGCACCCACGCACAGAGGGTAAAATTTAAAGTTGTTCTCAGCTTTAGTGTGGTGGGTCCATATTTCGTTTACGGTAGAAACTACAAGAACTCCTTCGTGTTGCGACTGAACATCGTCAAACAATTGTTTGAAGTGGTCACTCGATTAGGCTTTTGGTCAACTTAGGAATCATGGCACCCATGCGATTTTACCTTACTTCTTTTCGATCCCATTAAAGTGTACTCCAAATTACATCTCTAGATCTTAAAAAGTTGCAAAGATATTATGATTTTTTTTATCGCTTTAATGGGTGTTGAGGCACCATGTTCGCTTTTATTGCCGGTGGTGAACATGTTTATATTTTTTAGGTAGACTACAGCTTTCGGTTTTAACTATACTTAACAGGATTTCTTGCTTGCTTCTTAGCTTGTGAAGCTATAATTAAAAGTATATAGTTTATAATATTTATGTTTAGAAATCACACCGCTTTTACATTAATCAAAGGTTCATTTGAAGCGTAATGCTCATCGTAACCTAGGATTTTGTCCAAACTCATAATGTGATCTCCCGGTCCCAATAACATGTACCTCAAGTATCATCTCTATACCTTAAATAGATGCAAAGATATGACGAATTTTGTATATCGCATATATGGTAGGGCTTCTCCCGTTCCGATTTCAACAGAACTATTAATGTGATCTTCTCCTGGTTCCATTAACATGCACTCCAAATATCATCCCTTTGCCTCAAATGAATGCAAATCGCTTATATGGAGTATAAACGTTTAAACCGTTTGGGAAATTATTCCGACAGACAGTCGAAAATTTAAAAAAAATGATTTTTTGGTATATGTACCGCCTGTATATTCATATGCACTTATTAAAAAGTTATTATTTTGATATTACAATCATGCACTCCAATTTTATTTGTATGTACTTATAGATTAATATCTTTTGTCTACGCAGGTCGGTTTTGATAAAATCAACGCTAAATGCTACTTTTAACAAAGCATCTTATCTTTTAGTTATTCGATTTTGATTCCAATGATTGACTTTTACGTATTATGCACACAAACAAACCCATAAGTTTCTCTATGATTTTATTATACGACTTCAAAGATCCCAGCCAACCTTCTACTTATAAATACTTACAAGCTTTTATTTAAAAAAAAGTCTTTTAAAATGTATTATAATCCATGACTCCCCCTCCGATTTTGTCCAAACTTAACAGGTTCACTTCTCCTCATCCTCTTAACATGTACACCAAATTTCATCTCCGTACCTTAAATGGATGCAAAGATACGACAAATTTTAAATTTCGCTTATATGGGGGGTGGAGCAACGCCCCATCCGATTTTGTCGAAACGTAGCCTATGTTCTTTTCCATCATCCCATCTATCTCTATATCAAAATTCAGACGAATTGGTTGAGCGGCTTAGCCGTAAGAGAGGAACATCCATACATACATACAAACTTTCGCATTTATAATAATATTAGGATTAGTAGGATATTTATTTTCACTTTCTTCCATTTTTCTTCCAACTTATAATGTAGAGACAACTTTTAAATTTCAGAAATTTTTGGCTGCGGTTGATATTTGTTTGAAAATGCCTATATGTAAATTTTCCTTTTCCGTCTTCAGGTAACTTTTGTTCAATCTAATTGGAACAATGGAAGAGGTAGATCCCCTACAAAAAAAAAAAACAAGACACGTCCGTCTGGATATTAACAACAGGAGCTTGGAGGCTATAAGGTCTTCAAGTTTCGACCATTAGTGTCTCCTATTCCGGATTTAGAGAAGTAGGTTTTAATGAGCGTATCAAGCTTTCAAATTTGCATATTAGGGTTCTCCTATTCATTACTAAATTAAATTGTATTTCATAAACACGCTTTTGCTGAATATAGGTAAAGTCACTTATTTTTGTCATAAGCAGGTAAATTATCCATATTGGCCTTCCACGATTCGTTTTTGGAGTAGCCACTACACAAACCATCAGCCCCTTTAGTTTTTTTCGTATTACAAAATTGTTTATTAATAGTACGTACATGCGAATGAAAAGTGAAAAAAATATGCGTTTAAACGCTTTTGCAGATATGTATAAGTTTTTTATATAATGTGAAAATATTTCCTCAATTGTAGTTCCAGAATTTATTGTTGATTCATTATTCTGCTACTTATGTCCAGTCCAATTTTTTCGCATAGAACATTAGTTAGCTGATGGAAAATTCTAGTTAAAATCTCCCCCAAGAGTCGTTGGGATTTTATCTTTACCACTACCAAAAGCATGGTTGTATTACATAAGCAACTGAAAAACATTAGATTTAATACAATTTATTTCTACATTGAAAATAAATCTTGAAATATAAAAGTCATTACGTAAATCACACATAAAACACTTTCAAGCTAAAAATGTCATATTCATATACGCACCCCTCTCGTCTATACTGTGGTATCCTACTATATATAATATTATAAATGCGAAAGATTGTAAGGATATATGTATGGATGTATATTCCTCTCGTACGGCTAAACCGTTTAAACAATTGGTAAGAATTTTTGTATAGAGATAGATGGAACGATGGAAAATAACATAGGCTACGTTTTGACAAAATTGGAGGGGGCGTTGTCCCACCCCCCATATAAGCGATAACCAAAATTTTTCATATCTTTTCATTCATTTAAGGTACAGAGACAAAATTTGGTATACATCATAAGAGGATCAGGAGAAGTAAACATGTTAAGTTTGGTCAAAATCGGATGGCGCTATACCCTACCCCCACATAGTTTCAGAACTAAGCCAAACGAAAAAGTAATTAGCAACGCTACTTTTTATCGAAATATACGCGGACGGAGTCGCGGGTAAAAGCTAATAGAACGATATAACAATTGTTTCTTCTTTAAAATAGTTGAAGTTGATTTAGCCAATGACGTTTTTTATCTGGTTTACTCATCGATACATGTACCTAATTTTTCGTACACTTTGACAAAGATATGCATTTATGATTTCTTTTGCGCTCATCCGTTAATTTTGATTAATAGCAGTATATTATTTTGTTACATATTTTCACATTTTATCACAGTGAATTAATAAGATACTTTTATAAAGATAGATTAAACTTAACAGTATTACGTCTCGTGACCCCAATAACATGTATATCATGCATATATAATTTCATCCCTGTTACACATATGACTGCGAAGATATGACGAATTTTTTGTTTAAAGCTTCGGTGCAACCGAAGTTAACGTTTTTTGTTATGTCCAAAAAGTTTAATTATATCCGCGTATATCAAACATTCATGTTTATTATTTTTTTTCATATGAAGAATGACGATGGCAATGTTTTCAATGGCAACATGAACAGCGTGGGGCACATTAACTTAAAAAAAAGTCGCAAAGCCAATTGCGGGAGCCACATTAGTGAAACTGGTACTGTTCATGAGTTGGAAGGAATGAAGTCACTTCAGAGAACCGAAGATGTACACCAACATTTTTTGGCAGCCGCTGCTGCCGTACAGTCATCTTCATCCGGTGTTGGAGTGCTGCCTGCGGCGGTTGTATTGGGAGCAGCCGGTGGAGTAACATATCCGCACCATATCAATCTCAGTCATCATCAGCAACATCAGTTGTTGACCCATCATACGCCGTACAACAATAGTTATACGTTACATCATCGAAATACACACAATCGCATGTACAGCGAACAAACAAAATCGCTTCAGGAGTTACAACATGAAGTTGGCGCACTTTTAGAATTTCGAGATTTGGTTATTGAGACATTTCCCGATCTTAAACATAAAATGGCATCAATGACATTATCTGGAGCTATTAGTACCAGTGTCGGTGGTGGTAATAATTCTGTTGGCAACCAGTCAGTCTCAAGTGTAAACACGCTGACATGTGGCGGGATATCAAGCACGTCGTTAGTTTCAAGGTATTAAAAAATTTATTTGTTGTGTTATGTTATTCCTATGTGCTGATGTTAAATTTTTTAGACGAGAATGGGAACCAGGTATACGTACGCAGCGCAAACTATCACACAAAGAACTTTCCACAACTGCAGCTATAAGCTCCGCGCCGGTTGGTGGTAACAATGGAGGTAGCGCAGCTGCCGCCGAGCTATCATCATCTTTATTAACACGAAGTCGAAGTAACTCTCACAGTGGGAAAAAAGAGCCAAAGAGTGGTGAAAACAATAATGGTAGTGTTGTTCAAGACTCCGGGTTTTCAACGGAAACTAGTTCCTCCAAGGAAGGGCACAGTGCGTCTTCTACAAGTGGTACAATACCGGTAAGTAACCATGTGTCTTAAATGAAATTGAAAATATTGACATTTGAGTTTTTAAGGTTGGTACTGTAACTAATCGCATTAGCTGTCTTGAATCTGACGAGCTACTTAATTTACTAGATGCTATACACCGCAAGTCAAATCGTTTGCAAGAGGATGTTGAGGAACTACAAAACTTCGAGCAAGTGCAGCAAGGTTTTACTAGCCCTATAATAGGTTTAAATAGCAGCGGAGAAACCATTGAATCTTCGGATTCTACGAAAAATAAACCTCCATCCTTTGGGCTGGGTAAGAAAATTTTTCAAGAACAAGTGGAGTGGCAAAAAAAGGAGAACACTAAGCAGATGCGCAAGGAACGCGATCGACTTCTTGATAAATTAGCTGAATTGGAAGCTGAAACGCTAATAGGACGTTTTAAGGCAGCTAAAATGAACGACCAAGTGGAAGAATTAATTAATGTTAAAAACGATCTTGAGGAACAATTAAGACTGGCGATGGCACAAAAATTGGAGCTGAGCTCGCGTGTGCAACAAATGCATCAACAATGCAAATGCTTGATAAGGTAAACACAGATCAAAGGTCATAAAAGTATGTCACCAAAAGCTAAACAATAATAAGAGTGCTCGACTACGAGATTCTGTACCTTTTCTAAGGTTTTTTAATTAAATCAAAGATTTGTATTGTCCATCGTTAAGAACTACTTTTTAGGCCCTGTACCGAAGGTACAATAGCCTATTGGTTTTGTGCAAATGTATGTAACAGGAAGAACTAATTGTCGGAGACCCCCCAAAAATACCCACATTATGGTCAGGAGTGATAGAGGAGTCGATATAGCCATGTCCGTCTGTCCGTCCGTCCGTCTGTGTGAACGAAAGGATCTTGGAAACGGTAATAGATAGAGACTTCGTGTTTTTTGCATTCGACTAGGACTGCTCCGGAATTTCACAAGTTTATTTTAAAATTTTGCCCCTCCCCCCCTTCCCCATAAAATCACCCCTTAGGGTAAAAATTTCTTCGACACAAAAAAAATAGAGCACACCAGTATAAAGTTAACGTTCTTCTTAGCCCAAATCAAAAAAAGTTCATCAAAATCGGATAATAAATTACGATTTTATAAGCAATTGAATTTGAACGACCCCCCTTTTCTTTTCATTCATATTCGCGCAGTGAGAAGTGGTCATGTGTTTGGTCATATGCTCGGGAAACATTTAATGTGTTTGTTAGGCGACCTGAACTGGTACAGGGCCTCTTACAATCGGTTACGCCCGACTGAAATTTCCTTACTTGTTATTCTTGTTCTTGATCATCTCGGCGAAACGAGTCGATAACGCTATGTCCGTCTGTCTGTTGCTACGCCTTTTTTTTTTGTTTTTTTTTTTTTTTAAACATCTGACTGTAATGTATCGGATAAAGTATTCATACTGCTATTCCACACCCACTTTATGGGACAGTCCCTCAGTAAAACTACCGCCTTCTCATACGTTTTTAGGCTTATTATAAAATGTTTATATATTAATAGATTTTATTGTTTGGACTTTATAACTTAAATTTCAAGTGAATGGTATTAGAACTTCGGTATATCCGAAAGACCAATTTTTATTGTTTTTAAATATTTGGGTACATTTTTTAGTATGCGTTGACTTTCCTCAAAAATTGTTTTTCATATTTTTTAGCCTACTCTGTAATATAGTTTGTGAAACTAAATAACTATTAAGAATATAGTTTCTGCATGGTGTTATTTAGTATACCAACTCTACTACAGCTCTTGTTTTGGTTTGATTTTATTTTAGTAGTCATACGGACTTTTCAAAACTGGAAATTAATCAGCAACAACGCCGCATAAATACATTCCAACCGGTAGTCATCGAACAACATCAGGAGCTAAAGCAATCTGTACCCAATGAACATTCAACATTCCAAATTTTAAACAGTGATAGCAAAACACAACCACAGCCAATACTTGGCCGGCTGGATGGCATTGTTAGTACGCCAGGCTTGCGAAACTCTAAATGCCGCTCGACGGACTCCAAACGCTTTTCAGCCATTTTACTAGAAACTAACGTTTTGGAGTTGCAGCGCCATCTGCTAACTTTAACTGTGCAGAATCAGGCAAGTATTAGTGATTTAAGCTCTTTTTGAAACCAAGTGTAATTTTTTTTTATTTTCTAAGGGTTTGTTACAAAAGTTGGAGACATCGGCAAAGTCAAAAACTTATTTAGTTAAAAATCTGGACAAATCTAAGGAAGATGTAGACGATCTACGCTTTCAGCTAGAAGAAAAAAACATTGAATTGGAGGGCACAAAAGCTCAACTTCGTGTGCTCGAGTCTCGAATGAACTCGTCTACGCTAATAGCTAACTCATACCTGCATTCACAGAATGACTATGAAACCAATCGATCCTCAGCTTCTACAACGCTTATGATAAGTAGACTTGGTGCGAATGCTTGTGTTACAGAATCCAGTATCATATTACGCTCGGAATCGCCAGCTTTAAGCACAACTCAAACAATTCCACCTCCGACATCAACACAAATTTCTACACCTAGCATGAAAGCGATGGTACATTTACCGATGGATGAAATTCAGCAACACAGCAGTAGTACTGAATCGGCACACGAACACGATTTAACACCACCAGAAACCGCTTCACAATTTCATAATACCCCAATCGGCCGCTTAATGAGTACGAGTGTTGGGGGCGTCAGTCCTTTTGAACAAACTCCTCGCAGTCAATCGAACATGTTCAGAAAATACGGTGCGGTAAGCAAACCTAGCAAGATTCCATTGTTAGACTGCAAAGTGGGAATAAATAATGCTGGGAAGCCACCAACTGGTCGATCATCGACATCTGGTCGGTCGCCGCCAAACACTTTCAGCAACCCGAATGGCTCCAACAAATCTTCACTAAGCCGCAGTACTGGAAATTTAGTGTATAGTAAATCACAGAACAGTTTAAAATGTGTCGATTCAGTACAAAATATTTGTAAAGATTCTTCAATCAACTCGCTGAGCACGAATATCAGCCACAGTTCGACATCGTCATCCATACCAGTGGGCACAACATTGAATTCCTCGTCAATTGTCAGCAATAAGGTACAGAAGATCGCTTTAAATAAAAAAATAACACCACGACAAGCAACAACTCCGTCCCCGAGAATTTTACAAAACTCTCCGTTGCCGAAACTCAAACGCGAGACACTTACAACACGCGTACGTCGTATAGACCCTTCACTATCTCGTGGAAAACAGCACTTGAGCACCAATCTGTCTGCAACCACTTGTGAAGTCAAAGCCACACCAAAGTCACCTAGCACTAGTTACACTGTAAATGGCAAACTTAAACCAAATGCTGTGGTCCCTCAACGGCGTTTACCGCGTGATCACCAGCAATCTGCTGCCGCGGCCTCCTTCGAACTTAACAGTAGTAACCATAGCAACAGTGAACATTTTGCAAGCGACAGTGATAGCGGAAAGGTACGCACTTTCAGAACAACGTTTTTGGGTTGGCTTAAATTGAACAATAATAATTAACAGATAATAATAGTTTTCGAGTGAGCAATAGTTTATAAAATGCAGTTACATTACATAATGTTAGCTCTAATCATAGATACGTACACAAACAAGATGAATCTGAAAAGGGAATCATTCATATCTGAAATTTTAGATTCATACATTTTAATCATATGTTTTATGTATTCAAACCTTTTCCAAATAGCATACCGAAATAGTTGTTGCAATTGTTTGATTAAGCGTAACTTTGAATATTACTCATAAAACTATTTCTTTTAGCAAAACCAACAATGCCTTTCACACATAGTAGATTTTACTATACCATCCACACAACGTGTGATATGGTATCAGATTGTCAAAATGTGCGTATTGATTTGAAACAATGTTTGGTTAGACTGATTTTTATTTACGTAAAAACAAATATTCATATTTGCATGTCGTGCCGACTTTTTGGGGTAGCCTCATTCAAATCGAAACTCACCTTTACTTTTTGTGCAAAAAAATTGTATTGTACTCAATATCAAATTAAAAACGTTAATGGGAAGTTTGGGGGTAATCCCCATAGAAATCCACCGCCAGCTTTTGGGTTGTTGTGTGAATTACATTTACTTTGCTTTAATCAATGTTTGGTTAAATTTATTTTTATTTACATCATCATCTGTTTGCTTTTTCGTACTAACTTTTTTATTGGAGTCAATCTAAGATTAAAAATGTCATTGGGTGTGAACCCCGGCTGCTACCGGTAACTTTTAGGGATAGCACTCGTACTCAGTTACCACGTTTATAAGGTCTTACAGTTATTATTTTTGTTTTAGATAGCGTGTACCGCTCACTTTAAGGGATGACACTCTTACACAACAGCCACGTTTTTTTAAGTCTTACAGTTATTACTTTTCTTTCTTTATAGTTGGTATGGACGAAATTTGAATCAATGGGGGAAAGATATTAAAGGTTCGGTTCCACTAAAGGCAGCATTTTTTTGTTTTGATTTTGTTTTTTTTTTTTTTTTTTAAATTTAGGTATAAATACAGTATAAAGAATTTTACATTTATATCTACATCCAGTTGAAGCAATATAGTTCTTTTCGTTCTCATACTTAAACAAAATTATTATCAAAAACGACTTCAAAAAGCATTAAAACTGTGTGTTTTGTGTCATTAACTCATTTCAATTCATATCGGAGCATAAGTTCTTATGTTTTATCACTATTGGGTTTCTTCCATTATAGGTGGTAAGGAAAAAACTTGAAACGTCGTGTGAAGGGTATTATAAGTTCGGTTCTATCGAATTTATCGTTTTTTCTTGTTTTTTTTATTAATATGTTGGTAAAAAGGATTCTTGTAAAATATATGCTTTCATTTGAAGCGACATAGATCCGTTCTTATGTTACAATAACATGTATTCATGCGTTAAGATAATATTGTATCAAAATTGCCTTAAAAGAGCCTTGAGTGCGTCTTGTGTCATTGCCCCATTTTTATACCCTGTACAAATGTGAGTAAAGTATATTGTGATTGTTGAAATGTGAAATAATGTACGTAATTTTACAAAGAAAATTTAGAGACTCCATTAAATATGCATATATATATGAGTATATTAATGATCATCTCGACAAGGCACAAAATCAAAATCAGTGGTACATAGAATACTTTGTTAAAGATACGCCATTTTCACCATGAACGAGTAAAAATATCTAACTTTTAGCTTTCGACATCCTAATTTTGAACAAAACTGACATACGGTTGATTTTATAATTTTTTTAAATTAAAGTTATGAAATAGGTTTTTGTTAACAATATTTTATTATCTACACAGATGTGGTCAAAAGAAGGAAACAATAAACTAAAAATTTCAGACGAGGGGTTTGCGGCTAAAGACGAAACTGTACTGTTTAGTTTTCATTTTTTGCATTGAGTTAACCATATTTTAAAAATCTAACGATGAGCGCAACTTGAGATAAATGTGATTAAAATGAAACCAACATTAATATTCCTAAAGTTCTTAGGAGTTTTCTAAAAATGTTCTTAAACATACATTAAAAAAAAGAAGGCGTGGGCGATTTTCACTTTATTTCAAAAAAAGTATCTTACCCCATATGTCGATACTCAATTATTGTATACTTCAGCTATTTCCTTCACTACAAACATTAAATTTTTAGATCATACTCTTTGGTGCAATTTGCAAATTGAAAGCGAAAGCTCCTTTTATTTATTTGTGTATACATACAAACATTTTTTCCATTCTCGTGAGAACATGAAGAATTTGTATTTCTATCAATTTGCCACACAGAAAAAGCTTGCTTTGAAAATTATTTTCATTCATTTATTTTGATAATTTTCGATATTACTAAAACGGACTGGTTACAACACATTAATCGAATAAAAAGTAAGATATAGGATTAATACAAAAAAAAAAGACTCAATAGCATGCTTTCAACAAAATTAACATATTTCTTTGATTTGCTTGCTACCATTACTTATGTTTGAACACTTTTACGTTGATTTGTTTCTTTTTCATTGTGATCATCTGCCGTTTAAATTTTTCTATTATAACTTTTATAATATTGTTATATAGCTGTATTATCATCGTGTTCACACGTTTCTGTCCAATCAAAAGTAACCTAAAGGCTTTATACCGTCGACGGTAGAAACAATATAATTTCGTAATGTAAAAAGATATCTTCATATCTTCAGCTAAAATTCTTATTTCGCTGATGATAATAGCACAATGGATACAAACTTTTCTGTAACATTGCTATTTCGTTCCACCTAAATTTCGTAATGTTTATTTCCAATACAAAATTATATAAAGAAAAAGGGGGACAATTTTCATATTACACCTAGTGGTTAGGGGATTCACTTGTTCTAATTGCTCACAATTTAAAAGTTAAATTTTTATTCATCACATGCATTTTCTTAAAAAAAGTAGTAGGTATATGTATTTTTGTAAATATTTATGTTTAACCTCAAAAATCGACCGCGTCGCCTAATACACTATCATGTTTGCTCACATTGAAGTTATTGAATTTTTAGTCAGTAAATAAACAATCGTTAATTTATAATAATTTATACATTCGCACGTCTATATTTTAAGGCTGCGCAAGTCTGAAAGTCTAAATAAAAATTTTGTACTGGTTTGGCATTAAACAATAGAAAAATGTTTTCTGATTTGTTTTACAAATATAAGTGCTAAGCACCATAAATTCAATTCATGTTTTATAGCAAAACCTTCAGAAAGGTGCAGCCGTCAATAAAAATATTTAAATAAAATAAATAAATAAATGAAATAAAAAAAAAAAACTTTAAGACGTATAAATCAATACTTTAGAAGTGCTATTGTGTCAAATAATATAACGTTTAAAATACTTAAACTTCTTTTTGTTTCATTATCGCTATCACATTTCATTACCGATATTGTACATTGATATTTTTACATGTATCTAAATTGGCTACAATTAAACTTCTCACTATACGAAGCAAGTCATACATATATTTTTCCACAATTTTATTTAAGTACATATGTATATACATTTGAGTTTTCCATTCGCAACTTACGACGCTAATTCATTACTAAACAAGAATGGAATGGTCGGTTGCTCGACTATATGGTACCCTGCACACTTCCATAATGTGAGACTTATTATAAAGAAGGGGGAGTTGAAAAAAATGTTTACTAATAATGTTCTAAATGTGTTCTACAATATGCGCCAGGGACACGAAGTAATGATAATGAGAGTGGTTTTGATCTAGAAAATCAAGTTTTTAAAATAAACTTGTGAAATGCCGGAGCAGTCCAAGTCGAATGCAAAAAACACGAAGTCTCTATCTATTACCGTTTCCGAGATCCTTTCGTTCATACGGACGGCTAGACGGACGGACGGACAGACGGACATGTCTATATCGACTCCTCTATCGCTCCTGACCATAATGGGGTAACTTTGGGGGGTCTCCGATTGTTATTTCTACCTGTTACATACATTTGCACAAAACCAATAGGCTCTTGTACCTTCGGTACAGGGCCTATAAAGACGGTCGTACTTATATAATTTTATATTTGTATTTATGTTTTTGTTTTTTAACTGGCTTTGGAAATTTACCATACAATATTTCATGTAACTTATTTGAAATTAATTATTATAAAATTAATAATTGACGAATACTTTTAATTTTTTTTTTGTTAATTTAGATAAATTAAAATGTGATTTATGTTTATTAAATTGCTAGAAGATCACGGCATAGTTTGCTGCGTTTCCTTTTGTTTTCCCTTGCATAGGTGCCGGACGACGCACATTTTCGACTTTATATTGATTGATATAAATACCCTTCACATACACTCCAAGTTAAATGCTTAGATGCATCTTATCCTCTGTTAAAAATAGCTTCGTAGATTTAATTGTAGCGATACTATTTTCAATGAGGTAATTACATAGAAATTTTTTGTATTCAATGCTCTTTTAAGTGTATTATTAAAAATGAAAGAAACAACTAAAATTTGTTTTAAGATGTTGAAGCTAGGCACATTTTCTTGTCTAAATTCTGTTAATTTTTCTATTAATTAATGTGTGTAACGTCAATATCTTAAAATAATGACTCAACTGATTCTTAATTTTTTAATAATACATTAAAAAAATTTATTGTTTGTGAACAATTAGTTTAAGTAGCATAAAACATGTATTTAGAAATGATTGGTGTTTCCTTGTTTAAAAGTTCAAAAATCCGATATTTCGTAGAGCAGTAAAGGGTGTTTATGGGTCCTATAAAATCTTAATCTGAGCAAGATTAATTGAAGCTGTTAACTACTCCTTATCTTTGCCCTGTCTTCCTCAGTAAACATTGTTGTTGTTCATTCAGGAGATTGTTCGAGTGTAGTTTGGTCAAAATTAGATGGTGCTATGCATACAAGCGATAAACAAAATTCAACATATGTTTGCATCCATTTGAGGTGCAGTATACATGTTAGTGAGATCGGATGAAGTAATCATATTAAGAAAATAGAATAAAGTTTCATAGTTTAAAAGGTAAAAAAAAGCTTGATTTTTCTGTTTTGAATATTGCTGGAAGGATGACTTTAAGTCGAATAGGAGGAGAATATGTTGTGTAATGAAAATAATTTTTATTAGGTGCAGCAAAGCGTGCCGGTAAAGGTAAATAAAATATTTTCGTACTGATACGTTCTACAATATGCCTTGACTTGTCCAAAAATTGATTTGTTATTAAAAAGAGGTTAAAACATTTTTTTGGTTACATACGTTCACGAAAATATAGAACAATATTTATCTACCAGGGCAGGGAATAAAACGATACAATAAATAATTTAGTTATAGTATTTAACTTTCATCATTTTTATAGCCTGCAAGTAAATTGACTGTTAAGTATAGAAGTTTCAGTCTCACCGAAGTTATCGTTTTCCCTTATTATTTAATTCAAAATTAAAACATGAACAATAATAAACCTTTTTTGTTTAACATCACTCATAATCGTTTCGATCCTTGGTATATAATATTTTATATGTGTATGTGTTGGGAAACGGGAACTGACGGGTTAATTTATGGTAAAACTTTTCATGTGTGTACCAAAAAGTGTGTTATTTTAGTTTCATGAAGCTTTAAGTTTAAAATTCTGGATAAATAGATGGACGATGAACATAGCTATCTCGACTCGTTGTGTTGATCTGATCAGAATTATTTGATCTTTGACGATTTACTTACCATGTTACATACACTCTTCACATATATGTATACTAGCTTTTACCCGCGACTTCGTCCGTGGATCTTCCGATAAAAAGTAACATATCTAATTACTTTTCTTATTTTGTTTCATTTGTGAAACTATTCGGGTTGATGTACCGCCCCTCTAATTTTGACCAAACTTAACCCGTTTACTTCTCATGATCCTCTTAACATGTATACCAAATTTCATTTCTGTACCTTAAATGGATGCAAAGATATGACAAATTTGGATTATCGCTTATATGGGAGGTGGGGCAACGCCCCCTCCGATTTTATCCAAACTTAACAGGTTGACTTCTCCTCATCCTCTTAGCATGTATACCAAATTTCATTTCTGTACCTTAAATGGATGCAAAGATATGAAAAATTTTGATTATCGCTTATATGGGGGGAGGGGCAACGCCCCCTCCGATTTTGTCAAAACATAGCCTATGTTCTTTTCCATCATCCCATCTATCTCTATTCCAAAATTCAGACGAATTGGTTGAGCGGTTTAGCCGTAAGAGAGAAACATCCATACATACATACATCCATACATACATACATCCATCCATACATACATACAAACTTTCGCATTTATAATATTAGTTGGATAGGTGTGCTGGGTACAAATTTTCAAAAAAGAAAAACAATCACGCAATAATAACCGAACATTACACAATACTTAAAAAAAGAACAAAGAGTTGTAAGTTAAGCTAAATGTATCTTTCTAATTTTGTAATGTTATTTTCTCCTTTTCTCCCCCGATATAATCGAATATACATGCATACATCCATCCATACATACATACAAACTTTCGCATTTATAATATTAGTTGGATAGGTGTGCTGGGTACAAATTTTCAAAAAAGAAAAACAATCACGCAATAATAACCGAACATTACACAATACTTAAAAAAAGAACAAAAAGTTGTAAGTTAAGCTAAATGTATCTTTCTAATTTTGTAATGTTATTTTCTCCTTTTCTCCCCCGATATAATCGAATGTTGCTAAATTTGACTTCTTTATGGTATGTTTCAATGTACAAATTCAATATACCAATTTAAATATATTTATATCGGCAAATACATACTTATAACAACATTCAACCGAAAGACTAAAAAGGGGATTCATAAAGAATGTAAATTATAAAACTATTCATTGTTTTGTATTAAAACTTAAATGATGAATACCTTGAGAAGCTATGAGATCGTCAGCTTTCTTTTTGAAAGTACTACTCGTTTAAGGACGATGACTAATGTTAAATCTGCATGTCATCAGAAATCAGTCAAAACCTACATGGCCGCAGCTCGACGAATCTTAACTGAAATCAACAGAAGGACATCGTGGTATCAACTTTATATTGTGATCAACAAGTCTTCAAATTCTCAACCATCATTTTTCTTTGTACAATTGTCAGCTACTGCCACCGACTTCGTGTAAGTTTTTTTTTAAACTTTAATTATTAAAAGTATAGTTCGAAAAAACTACATGGCAAATTTAGTTTCTTTTGAGTTTCCAAATAGTACATTGCGTAAATATACTTTTTATCTTTACCTTTAGCACAATATTTTGAAATTTTCTTTTTTTTTTTTTTTTGTTTTTGAATAGGTACACCAAACTTTAATATTTTGTAAATAACGTAAAAAGAATATTTATTTGTTAAATGACTAAATTTATCTATTTTCCTTGTATTTGACGGTTAAGGTTTTTAACTAATTTGTCATGCTAACAATTACTTATTTATGTAAAGCTATAACCATTTACAAAAACAAATTATGGTTTTCTTTTATTATTCTTTTTTTGTGTGTCCTAATTACAGATTTTGATGAAGTACATAGAGCATCCATTCGGTTTGGCCATCACTGACAATATTTGGCATACATGGGAGAGGTCGGATCAGAAATGTGACATATTGTCTTCAACGTCTAATTACTTGAATGGCAAGTGCTGCGAATCAATCCAGGGGATGAACTACAACTCAAACCCTCCGAATTGTATAACACCCAATTCGTTTGAAAAACGAGGTAGTAACAATTTCATGGTAACCATTGATTACGGTTACATGGGTTTAGTTACCGAGCCACTAAAGAAAAGTTGGACTGGATGTGTGCCGAATAGCGATATGATGATGCTCACCGCTTCTAGTAAAACCGAAAATGGTTTTTCAATTCCTCAAAATAGTTTCAGCAATGTAATTCGGTTTAATTTATCGGAGCAAAACGAGCTAACGAATTCAATCGATATGGCCTTCCCATTTAAGGTACACCACATGTGTCACAGATCGAAGATTAATGACTCACTAGATTCATCATTTAGGAAGTCCTTTAAACAAGTGTTAACAAGTAATCAAATAAATTGTTCAAAAGTTAAGTATGACCAATATGAACCGGAAGAAGAGTTTTATGATAGCATTGAATGTTCACAAACTTAAAAAAAATTGTGCCTTCTCGATTTGGTTTTTTTTTTTTTTTGTTTTTGTCGCTTAGATGGCGGCAGAATAAGCCTACTACATATCAGTTTCTTAGTTTTTATATCACATGAAAACTTTGATAAAGTTGATTTGAAATAAACTTGGTCTTTTATATTTTGAAAGCAAAGACGACAACGAGAACATCTTACAAATTTGGATGATTTTTTAATAATTGTAAAATATTTTTACAACCCTACCATTTAATCCTTACGCGGTTTCTTATATAATTTTATTTATACTAATCAGTTTAAATACAGAATTTGATAATTTGATTGAATTGAAGCTAACTCAATGTTACATCGGGTTTCCTCTCTACTGTGAAACTAGTTCTAAGTGAGCCAACTACACGCATTTTACAAACAAATGTATTGTGCTTTAGCGCTTCAAATATGTATTTACGAAATAACACGATTCCGTAAAATGTAATGCAATTATAGATTAAAAAGAGACAAAGGCAAAATTATGTCTTTTCAATATTTAATAATTACATTGGCACATAAACAAAAGTAGGAAATTCTTTTAACTAGACAAACTTTTCTTTATGTATTTTCAGTGGTAAATTGGACTCCGAGATCAGCATTGATGTCTGATCTCTCAGTTTTTTTTTAATTGAGGAAAAGAACCTAAAACGCAGTATATTTTACTATGTTTACCGCTAAAAAAATATACAACAATTTTTTCGTAAAAGAAGAGTACGTAAATTCCATGAGTTACACTTTCAAGATCAGCTCAAGGGAATAGTTGTCCATCCTATATATTTCTGTAACAATTTCTCAGAGATAATAAGATTTAGAGACACCAAATTTGGCGTAAAAGTGCTGTATTATTTCTTATGCAGCCGTCTTTTTACTGCGCAAATTCGTCTAAGCCTAATGATATAATTCAATTTTTTAGGTTTAATGTAAAAAATTGTTCTTATATAAAATTTGATACATATGTTTGGTATATCAAATCTCATTAAACATGCAACATAAAAGAACATTAGACTTCTAACCTAAGTTATATGTTTCACTTTTTTATGTAGAAAAACATTTTTTGGCTGGGATATATACAATTTCTTAGATTATAGCTTGTATTATTACAGATTCTGTCAAACTGATATATCTGCTTTTCATGTTTAGTTAGTCATTTATTAATAATAAAATTTCAATATTTAATATAATTAAATTTTTGTACAATGCGAATGGTGATTTACAAAGATACTTTAAATATTATAGACTGGGTACAGGGTATCTTGACAACATCGTTCTTCTTATTTAAGGTTATTAAGTGTATTACACTTAAATAAAATAAAGAAGATATATATATTATACTGTATACATAATATGCTTACTACATTTCTAACACTAATAAAAATTACAATAATAAAACATTCAAAAAAAATAATTGTAAATATTAATACATACTAAATAAGTGGAATCATTTTTACAAACTGTTATTTAACTTACTGTTTGTGCATATTTTTATTTGTGCTCGTCATCTAAACATCTTGGAGCACATTTTTAGCCTACAACTGTTCGGATTAGCTGACATTGGACGTGCACATATGAAACAGCATACGACGTATTACTAGATATAACTTTTGAAGGTTAAATCTATCTGACGGATGGCCAAATGCAGAATAAGCTAATTAATGAAAATTATACGTTAAGTCTGGTGGAATCGAAATGAAATGCTTGCAACTAGGAAAATTAAATATTTTAAATGTTAAAGTCCTAAATGAGGGATATTTGTGAAAGCGTAGTATACATCCATAAGAAGCTATAATTCAAATTACAAATTGATATTCGATGTAACGAAAAGCTTCAAAAATGGCGAAAGGTCTATACCAACAGTTTTAAATATTTGCCCGTGTGATTTATTAATAGTAATGGCAAAACATGTTCTAACTGGAAACTGTGTTCGTTTAAAAGTAAAAGAGTAATCAGTTGGTATCATTGGTATCCTTGGGACCATAATAGTTTCGCCTGCTGCTGGAACTTTTTAAAATAATCGCCTCTAGCGTATTTGGCATAAATCGCGTTATTTGTCTTGTACCATTGCATAAATTAGGTGGCTTAAGGTTTCTTAGAAGTGTGTGTACCAATTTTTAAATGTAATTCATATGGCGGTAGTCCCGGTGGATTAAGTGAATTCAGAAATTCTATTGGGAACTGGACAACGTCGTCTTGATATATCATTGCGTCGAAAGACTTATATATTTTGGATTCTGTGGAGACTCTTTGTGCAACAGCAAAGGTAATCTGGTCAGCGGCTAAATTTGTCGTAGTGACGATTGCTCGCTCACAAAGCGATTTCTTTACCACCAAAAGACGTCATAGCAAATCAACCGTTGTATTTCCTTATATTTTTTTTTAAATGATTTGACGACTGATGCACTCCTGTTAACCGTAATTTAATCATTTGTGGGGGTTTATTAACATGATTTAGCTGAACAAGGCCATTGCTACAGCACATTCCTGGCGGCTCATTTTTCATTTTTTCGCGTTGCAAAAAGCTCACAATGTGTTCATTTCACCCATCGAAATATTCAAGTTATTGCTTTAACTAATATTCGGTCGAAAATTGAATGCAGACTTTAAACCAATTGCAGTTTGAGAAGTACTAAACCGTTCCCTATCTATACGGCTAGTACTCAGAAAATGTTTCTGATCTTCTATGGTGCAATTGACGTCTGTTGTCAGATGAGTTCGATAATTGCGATTTCACTTTCGGCATATTTGAAGTATTGAACTATTTTTTGAAGTACATATATAACCCTTTTTTAATTTAAATAAAATAAATTGTATCAGTTTTTATACCAACCTTAATTAAAACTTAGAAAGCTTCAAACCAATTTTATTGTTTGCAATCTATGTATGTGAAAAATGCAATTTTTCGAAATGTAAACTGAGAAGGACACTTTCTTAAATTAAATAATTTACATACATATATGTATAAAATTATATGTATATATATGTATTTAATTTTATATATATAATTTTATACTAACTTCATTAAGAACGAAAAAACCTTTAAAGCACTTTTATTGCCTGCAGTCAATGTAGAGAATGAAATTTAAATAAAAACGAAAGTGCTACAAACATATGAAATCAAAATTAGCGGGATATGATAGGTTATTCATAGGAAAACAAAAACAACAAAATTAATGACTGTTTTCTTTACTCTTCAAAAATAAAATGCAAAAGCAAAGGAATTGAAGCAAGGTATATTTAACAAGGTATGAGCCGAAGCTATTACCTTGTTTAGTTTACCTTGATTTTATTGATTCATTGCATTGTATGCGTTCTTGTGTTGTTTTCGCTAACATTCGATGAAACAAATTTCACGTAGTGAGGGGTTCAAGCCATTTGTCCTGGCATTGCAAACATTGATGAGACATGCTGGATATTCACTGGAGCAACAAGTAGAGCGAATCTACCGCGACAGTCACACCGATATCCAGCTGTTCATCAAAGTAAAGAGCTTCCAACGAAGCAAATGCAATAGCTATAGCGGGAGCAGGCAGAGGCATACTGGCGTGAAAACATTCGTGTCACACCGAATTGACTAGCCTGTACACATGCCGTTTATAAAGGGTAAACATATAACTCGGTAAGCTATACACT
>JAWNNP010002999.1:0-10341 GCA_035044805.1 Leucophenga maculata
ATCATTTGATAGATCTGTATTATAAAGGATTTAATTTTGAATTGATCTGAACAAATAGTAATCAGAAGGGACCATGTCTGGTATATAAGGCGGTGAGGTAGAACTTCTCACTCACTGTTTTCCAAATAGTTTTTAAACGGTCGTGCAACATGTGGCCGTACGTTTTCATATCGGAAATTTATGGTTTCGTGTCTGGTCGCATATTCTGTTCGATTTTCCTCGATTGCTCTCTTCAAACCAATCAATTGTGTTCGGTAGAGGTACCCTTTGATTGTTTGACCCAATTTCAAGGGCTCATAATACAACACAGCCTTGTGATACCAAGAATTAAAGAGCATTACCTTGGCGCTGTAAATGTTAATCGTTGGCTGGGCTTCCCATACGATTTCTTGCTCTTGGGTTTATCGTAATGAATCCATTTTTAATCACAAGTAACAATCCTTTGCAAAAAAAACTTCTTTTTGTGGCGTTCCGAGATGCAGAATAGGCTCTAATTTTCAGTTCATACGGCACCTAATTTGAAAGCTTTTGAATGAATCCCAATGCATTTAAACATATGAAAATGGTTGCTTGATCAAGTTCTTTTTGCGTTTGGCACGCATCTTTATCGAGAAATGCCTCCAATTCTTTAAACCTTTTTGGCTGTCCGGTTCGTTCTTCGTCGAAATTGACACTTTTAAACCGTGCAAACCAATAGAAAATCACGGATGAATACGACGCGAAATAATACTAGCAACGCCCTCTCTTAAAAAATCGCACGAATTAACGCTTACACCCAATATTAAAAAAAAGCGGAGATTAGACGACTATAACCAAATCTATATGTCTCGGCGAACTGATCAACGATATATACACATTATGGGTTATACGATCGAATCTTTATTGCGTTAAAAACTTTCAAACAATCTTATATAGGAGGATGTCTTAATTACACCAAATGCAGTTAATAATGAGCACGATATGTCAATTAGTCACCAAGACGTTTAAAAGAAGCCGACTTTGCTACTTATGTAGCTCGCCCGATACCTTTTACTTCGCTAAAAAATAAGATTAGGCGTAAATCGGAACAAATTGTATAGACTGATGATAGTATCATGGGTCGAAAAATAAAATATACTACATAATACCCAAAAGTGCTTGACAAAAAGTGAGACCAGTATGCGAACGGATACTACATGGTGGTGGCTCTGTGATGTTTTGGGGATGTGTGAACTTTAACGGGATCGGTGATTTGGTACCAATCAATGGTACAATAAACCAAGAAAATCCTTTACGCATCCTGAATGACCACGCATTTATTTGTTATTATTTGTTATTTTATGTGACAGGCTCAAGACTTTATCCATGCCCCAAGACCAAAATGATTACTAATTTTATAAAAGATTTATATGTTATTACATCACCCCAAAGACCCCAAAGACCCGGTCTTAACATAATAGAAAATGTGTGGGCTTATGTAAAATGTAAGAGAAATCCATTTCTAACCAGAACGCGCGAGGACACGATTGCTGAAGATAAACTACTTTGGGAAGATATTTCCTTAGAAACGCTTCAAAATTTGGTAAAATCAGTTCCTGGAATCTTGCAGAAGATAATAGATGCCAAAGGAGAGTATATTATTTATTACTTTTCCTATTATTCTTAAAAGTTTTTGAAATTTTTTACATTTTCTAACAAGTTATGTATTGTCAAAATACTTTTGTCCTCCAACATTTATAAAGTTTTATTTTTATTTTCTAAGCTTTAATATAGAATTTAATAATTTTGTTGTTTTTATGACACAAAATATGCGATTTTTTTATTGTCAAAATACTTTTGTCCTCGAGTGTATATTTCCACACTATTAAGATATTATATAAATAAATAATTAATTGAAATATTGAAGTGTATGTATAAAGTGGCGTACTGAAAAAATGGGCAGATTGTTTGAGCTGATTCAGTAAAAGATTTATAAAAAATTGGAACTGCACGAAAGATGTTGATAACAAAATATGGTACCTTCTAAAGGTCATAATGCCTTCATTTTAACTAATGTGCTGCTGTGGTTATAAAAATCTACATATAAACTTTAACACTAATATGTCAAAGGAACGATGTACAGATGGATAAACAGGCTGAGGTATATGTTCCTCAGCTATGGCTATAAAGACGCTTTTCTGCACGGATCACGAATATGTATATATAGATATATATATATATATATATATATATATATATATATATATATATATATATATATACTATTTAGGCCCTGTACCGAAGGTACAAGAGCCTGTTGGTTTTGTGCAAATGTATGTAAAAGGTAGAAATAATAATAACAAAGTTTCCCCCATTACAGTCAGGTGTTATAGAGGAGTCGATATAGACATGTCCGTCTGTCCGTCTGTATGAAAGGACTAGGACTTCTCCGGAATTTTACAAGTTTATTTTAAAATTTTGGCCCTCCCCCCTTCGACATAAAATCACCCCCTAGTCTAAAAATTTCTTCGGCACAAAAAAAAAATAAGTATGCCAGTGTAGATATAAGCCAAAAGCTAAAATCCAAAAAGTTCATCAAAATCGCATAATAAATTTCGATTTTATAATC
The DNA here is from genome assembly GCA_035044805.1 of Leucophenga maculata. NCBI lineage: Eukaryota > Metazoa > Arthropoda > Insecta > Diptera > Drosophilidae > Leucophenga > Leucophenga maculata. Next base: position 2,588 of record JAWNNP010002999.1, read on the forward strand.
AAGTTTCTTCTTCTTTTCTTTTAATACATACAAAATGTTTTATAAGGCACTTATTCGTGCAGTGAGAAGTGGTCATAAGCTTGGTCATAAGCTCGGGAAACATTTACTGTGTTTGTTAAGCGACCTGTACTGGTACAGGGCCTCTTACAGTCGGTTACACCCGACTGTAATTTTCTTACTTGTTTTTTTCTTTTATTATGTTAAGTCTTATTTGTTGTTGAGGTAATTTCCGATAAATTGAGTATCAATCGAACTGCGCATATTCATATGATGAGTCTGCTGGCCAATATAATGCTTGCTACATTTTATTGGTGTACATCATGGAGAGTACAATCTGCATTGGCAATAAGCCTGTAGGGAAAGCTCCATAATATTTATGTTGATAGACATCATCAGAACTGTCACCCACAAGTATTTTAGGCTGCGTATAAAATCGATTATGAGAAAGACAAACACTGCGACTCAAAGCCCAACTTCGCTGTTCGCTTTAAACAGGGTACACCTCGTATGACATAGAGAAATGAATGTTGTGTCTATATTTTTTTATACATCCATCTCTATTTTTTCAATGGATCTTACTTCTCCTGATCCCATTAAAATGTATTCCAAAAATCATTCCACCGCTTTCAGATATTAACCAAACTCATTATTTGATTGATATGGGGTATCGGGCATAGCTTCCTCCCATTTTAAATCCATATAGCCTTAGTTAGTCCACATAAGATCAAGGAGTGAAGTCACGTCACGGGGATTAGCCGGAACAAAAATTCAGACAGACAAACAGACAAAAAATGTTAAAAAATTGCAATTTTGGTATAAGCACCTTCCATATATTAATATGCACTTTGTTATTTTGCTATTAGAAACATGGACTCCAATTCTATTTATATGTATAGACTCCCGATACTTTCTTGACAGGCTGGTTGAAGTTTGTTTTAAAACATTTGGTATCCATTGTTCCACCATAATAAATAACAAAATCTAATTTTCTTTACATTACACTTTGTGGTTGGAAATTATTTAACTTTTCATTTTCTCATCGAGTAAGCTGTAATCGACTTGCTTTTATTTCATAGTCTTATACCAACAGTCTTTGTGTAGTCTATCAAAACCAAGACCAACTCATATTTTCTAGCACAGACTTTAATGAATTCAAGCCTTGCGCGTGTTTCGATAATTCTTGCTTATTATTTATTTATTTATTTATTTATTTCTTACATCAAGTCTGACCAATTCTTTTGTTACATGCGCCTTTAGCAGACATAATAAAAAAGTTGGCACTTAATAAATTCATTTTCAATTAGAACTTATCGGCATAGACGACATGCCTACTTACATACACTTGTACGAGTACTCGCGATAAGGAAAGCAAATACTTTGCTTGCATATTAATTGTATGTCACGTTGCACGATTTTTTTTCGATTTCGATGCTAAGCAGTTTAGGCGAGCATGAATCAATGACATAAGCAAATAAATCAGATAAATCATAAAACCAATCATGCTCGAATTACAACAACAAAGTATAAAACGCGTGCAATGTAGCGTGAATGTGATGTCAACCAAGCTAGAACATGAAATCTGAAACGCTTAAGCACAACTAAGCTGAGCTTCGGACGACTATAGTGCTGAGCTGCTTGTATAGAACCTGCCCCCGGAAGGGATTTTGCATGTGTAATGGGTAAAGCACTCAAGTGGCGACCAATCGAATAATGTTTGTTGCCAACTCAGAAGTTGATCGCTTGAGTGCTTGAAGGCGCTGCAGAGGTGTTTCAGCGTTGATTGCCATACGATTGCTTTAATTTACCTTTTTTCCCACTAGATAAGTATGTACCTAGACTACTTGACTGCCTATTAGTAGTGCAATGAGCGCTAAATTGCGCTGAACTGCAATTGAACTGCAATAGCTGAGTGGTTGCAATGTTGGCGGCTGGCGGCTGGCGGCGACTTCGTTGACTGCATTTGGTCCGCGTCAGCGTATGCCAGCAAAATGTAAATCAGTGGTGACCGCTTAGGCAAAACGCTTTTGGCCCACTATAAATAGGCGACATTTATGTCGAGTATTGTCAAAGTAAAAGCAAACATTCAAGCTGCATCAACAGATAAATTAAGTGTCTAAGTTTGTTAGAAGAAATTTCATTTAAAATGTTCAAATTGGTAAGCATTGGAAAATTTACTTAAAGGAATATTAATTATTTGTTCTTCACTTTTTTGTTGCAGTGCGTCTTCATTGCCCTGCTGAGCTTGGCTGCCGCTCGCCCTAGCATTCTGGGTCCTGCTCTTTTGCCAGGACCTGCAATTGTTCACTCACCTGCACTGGTACGCGTTGTACCTGCTGCTGTCTCACATCAGAGCATTACACAATTGCATGCCGGTCCGGTTGTAGTTGGCCCAGCAGTGGTTCCCGCTTGGCATTCTCCCCTCATCGCACACTCTCCATGGGTTGTGCACGGCTAGTTGGAATCGAGCATAAAGCACTAAGCACAGGACAAATAATATTTGGTTTCCTGTTTGCTACGTTTTTGGAATTATCACTGTCGTTGTACCCTGTTTAAAACATAACAAAAAAAAATATTAAAAAAGAAAATCCAAAAAAAAGAACCAAAATGTGAATCTCTTTTGTCCTAAAATGCAATAAAACTGAGCGAAAAAAATATTGGATTATTAGATAATACTTTTTTGCAATACCAAGCTATAAGACGGATTAGTTCTTCGAGACAATCGTTTAATACTGGTTTTAGGAAATATTTCCAGCACCAGTTTGAAAACATTAGAATGCTAAAAAAAACATCTTCTAACTTGGTTTTGAAAGTTTTCAAAGTCGAGGAAACTACTAAGCGAACTATACTAAGCAATTTTGAATACAATCGGGTGAAATAAAAGATAAAAAATATCTCAAAAGTGAGTACTATTACGAAACGTGAAGAAATTGTTCAACTATGGGGCTAATTTTGAGTTGACATACATGTTTTGAATAGATTCTAGGTATCTCTCAGTCAATGCTGTTGTAGTTGTCGCTGCCTTAGTTGTGGTGCTTAGCGAACGCAATAGGATGCCACAGATCAGCAGTCAGTAGAGTCAAACATACGTAAGTGGTTCAGAAAAAAGAGCAAGTTTAAGAGCAAATTTACCTCAGTTATTCAAATCGAAGGTGTATATCTGCAGATATACACCTTCGATCAATATGGACAAGAACCTTATCTACCAGGGACACCTGACAGCCGCGCTTAAAGAAATGACGCCTGAGGAAACCAAATCGAATCGGTTGCCAAAGAAATACATCCAAATGCTGACAATAAGGATACTTCGCAAGGAAAAAAATGTTCGGAGTACACGGGTCATATTTTTTGAAATAAGGCTGTAAATTTGAACGGGAAAGAAGAGTTTCGTATAAACACATTTCATCCTATCATAGATAATTTGGATATTCAGTTAGAGAAACGCACGAAAGCTGACTAAGAAGTTAACACTATGGCTTTATTTCACTATTAAAATCTTTCGATTCCGAACAGCTTTCAAATAAATGCAAATAATTGGCGGACTTATATCACGATGACGTTTGAGGCATTTCTTGCAAACTCTAAAACTGAATGCCAAGTACAGAGAGATCTCTCCATACCTGGTCATTCCATCGAGTGCCCGGTTGTCCTCTATGTCGGCGTCCACCAATCAAGTTTGGGCCCCCCATGTAAACCATGCGTGCTGGAGCTCTTTCATCCATTCGAATGAGGTGACCAGCCCAGTGCAGCCGCTGGAATCTTATGCGCTGGACTATGTCAACCTCATCGAATAGTTCGTACAGCTCGCGGTTCATACGGGACCTAAACTTGTCGCCGACTCTAATAGGACCAAAGATCCTGCAAAGAATCTTCCTCTCGAAGACTTCCAACGCTGTCTCGTCCGACTCAATCACGGTCCCTGCCTCTGCGCCATACAGTAGGACTGGGAGTATCAGCGTCTTATATATCTTTATTTTCGTCCGTCGAGAGAGAACTTTACTTCTCATTTGCTTGCTCAGTCCAAAAAAGCATCGGTTTGCAAGCGTGATTCTTCGCTTGATCTCCGCTAAATTTTCAAGACTGGAAGACTTTAGATTTAAAAAGGGAAAAGAATTTGTTACGTTTTTTAAAAGTCTCCACTGGGTGTAGTTTCATCAGTGAGAGCTAGACCGAAGAGGAAATAATGCTTTTAATGCGTACAGTGTAGTTGAATACTAACAAGGTTTTTATCTGTTTAGGAGTCGGTTAAACAAAGCGGGTGTGGTAGCGGTCAATCTATCGGGGTATAGGTGACGCAATCATTGGTTGTGGCAGAGCCATTTCTATATATATAGCACCAACACCCACAACCGATAACAAACAATCTATAAATTCTATCAAATTTATCGCAAGAAAAGGCACAGATCTCGTCTTTTTGGCACCTTTTGAACAGGGCAAAGTTGTGAGCTTGTCGATGTCAAAACCCTCCGCTCACAACAGGAAACTGGTCTGGTACTATGACCATCACTTACTCAGAACTCTGGCCTCGTTCATGGCACAATCTCATAGCTTCAAGTATTTATGTTGATGATTTTTGGCGACCTTTTATAATATGTTGTAATTTTGAAGGCTCGAGGCCCAATATAAATAAACCCTCTACAACGGTCGAAATATATTGAACAATAAAAAACATTTAGTTTATTTATATTGGACCTCGAGCCTGCAAAATTACAACATTCAATTACTTAAGCTATTTTTGAACGCATTAGGATAGGCAGAGATTGGTACAATACAGCTCGAACAAGTCGTACAACGTCAGCGTTCACCGTTGCAGTGGATTTTACAGCTGGTGGCAACTCAACTGGCGACGGGAGCTTTAGCCAACGAAGGCAACGTTACAACGTCTAATGATTGTCCGTTTAATCAAAGACACAACAGAGGTGAATCAGGTCCAGCGTTGACAGTGGGAGTAGTCATTTGGGCGGCTACTTCGAATGAAGATTTGCAGCAGCAGATAAAGCCCAACTCCACATTTGATTAAGCAATTATTAATAAATACGAATACTTAATCTAACAGTGGCAGGCTGAATCAATCGTACTACTATAATTATTATCTTTTGCGAAGTTTCAGGCAACCAGCTACAGCGCTAGCGACGAGGAGCTGACGAGTCTGCGAAGAAGTAATTGAACAAACATAAGTTATAACAAAAATGCCTTGCATAATTAATTCAACTTCCGCTTCACTAATGGTTGTTACATCAAAGTTGTAATCCTCTCAATTTTCTAATGAAGTTCAGTTTTGAGAAATGAATAAATTGTAAAATATAAAATTGAGTTGATGAGATATCTGGAGGATTTGGTTGGGTTGGAGCCTGCGGAGTCTGTGGTGTTTGCGGTAGAAGGCAAGAACACCCCCATTTTCACACAGCTTTCTCACCACATATACGCTTCTTCATGAACCATTATCAATAAAAAAAAAACCGTGTGAGTCGGATCACTGGGGAGATGTGTAAACCTTTGTACTTCAAGACTTGCTTGACTTGACTTTGCTTTGTTTGGTTCTTTTAAACTTTTTGTAGCACATTAGACTAATATTTCATTTAAGCTTAATTTTTGCACTAAAACACTCTCATTTACCTCACACCGAACCACTCTGTTTTGTAATTGTACTGTGAAACGAGATTTTTACCCCCTAAGTCCATAAATTTTTACACATCAAAAAATCAAACAAGCCTGAAAATATGCAGTCATAAGCGAATGCAAATTTATTATTTATCGAAAAGTTATCGATAAGTACCTAAAAATATGCAAAAATATTGAATGAGACGTTTCACATTTGAATCCATGAACGATTTATGGATCTACTGCAAAATGAAACATCATTAAACAGTATCATTTGGCCCATTATACTATTATCGATCCATTCTCACTAACGGTCTTCTGGTTCAGTTTTGACTGTGCTCAGAACGATACAAGAAAGATCGCCAATTTAACAGTTGAAAAGGATAAACTAACTTCACTCGGGAGAATGAAAACCAAACAGAGATTGCCGTTGACATGATCTCCGCTGCTTAACTTTATTATTCAATTAACTGTTCTCCCTCGAAACCTAAAGATAATAAGTAATGCATCAGCATTTTTCTAAAAAGAATTTTAATCTTAGATTATTTTTGATTATGGATTCTAAAAATATTACATCCAACAGACATAAGAACACTTAATTTTAACAATTTAAAATACAACTAACTGACAACAAGACAAGACAAAATAAATGGAACAAAAAGTCTTTTCATATTTTCGCCTTTATTTCAAATCTTTACAAAATGGCGTACAATCATCGGACTTAGTTCAAATAATCGGATGTAGTTCAATAACTTATTGCCAACTTCATTATGCCCCGCTCTTAGAAGATTGTTTCCCTGATGGCAAAAAAGTGAGACAGTCGATTTTCGCAAGCCTTTCTTGAGGCCAATTTCTCGCTAGCTAAATCGTTCGGTATTGACAGGAAGTGATGGTAATCCGGTGATGCTAGGTCCGGACTATAAGATGGATGCATAAGGACTTCCCATCCGAACTCCCGGAGCTTCTGATGCGTCACAATCGAAATGTGTGGTCTGGCGTTGTCCTGAGGGAACACAATTCCTCTCCCTTAGGCTAAAAATGGCCGCTTCTGGGCGATTGCTGCCTTCAAGCGGTTCAGTTTGTCACAGTAGACAGTAGATTGAATTGAGTGATTGGTCATAGGGGAGCAGCTCATAGTAGATGATTCCCTGCCAATCCCACCAAAACACAGCAAAACTTTCAATTCGTGTGTCACCCAAATATCGATTTTTTTTGTGTAGCCAAGCTTCTTCAAATGCCTTAAAATGATGATTGATTTTCAGCTCCAGGGCGATGGAGCTCACTTCATTGATTTTATCGACTTCTTCGATTATAGGTCAACCGGAGAGTGGTGCATCCTCCACACTAGAACGCTGCTGGGAAAATCTTTGCCCTCGTCGTCATTCATTTTCGTTGGCGTGTATCATATAAAAATCAAGAATTAAATTGAAATATTTCAACTTATTTTCAAGGCACCTATAGTACATGTTGAAGGATGCATTTTTGCAAATTTCCTTGATTGTAGTGATGTCAGCCTTGTATTTATCGAGGATACCAAGTAGCTGAATATTTGCAACCTCCCTATTAAGGGTGCTGACGTTCTAAGTGTATTTCCGTAAATATTTCCTTGGTACGAGCGGTAGTCATCATCATAGTCATCAGCTTCCTTATCTCTTCACTTTTGCTAATTGGTTTGTGGTGGCAGGTGCCAAGCTTAGTTAGTACACCAATCGCTGCTGTTCAGTGATTGCCCAGAGGTTACGAATGTTAACGAACGTTTGTGAGCTGAATGACCCGTTTGTAATTACAAGTTATTGGCAGTTCTTAATTTTCCATACTAATGTGAACTTCTCTAACGAAACCAAATGCTTGTAAAACGCGGCCAGTGCAAAATTGAAAAGTGTCAAAACAGTTTTCCCAATGAGTCCTCCCTCATGACAGTACAGTGTACCTTAGCTGGAATAGTGCATGCCAACCTGAAAACATTTATAATTTTCTAGCTATACTTGTCAGATCTTAATGCCAGATCTTAGTCCAAACATTTAAACGTTTTACACATTATAAATTTTTTTTTATTTCTCAACAAATTTTCATAAAGAGTTTATCACAAATCAATACATAGAAAGCAATGGCTGCTTTAATGGTGCAGAGTGTAAGCCAAAGGAGCTGAATGCACA
>JAWNNP010003000.1:0-67573 GCA_035044805.1 Leucophenga maculata
TTTTTTTAATAAGTGCAGTCGCGCATGCGACTGCACTCAACGAGATTCAAATCACGACTGGTGGTAAGATACGAGACAATAAGAACGGTGTTGGTATCGGCAGCAGAATATGAGCTGCATGTGCATCAAATTGACGTATCGACGGCATACCTAAACGGCGATCTGAACGAAGAGGTTTTTATGAATCAGCAAGAATGTTTTGACGACAAAACTGGTAGAGTACTAAAACTGAATAAGAGTCTCTACGGTCTGAAGCAGTCGGGGCGAGTTTGGAACGTCAAACTAGATACTACACTGAAGAAACTGGGCTACAAGGCATGTCCCAGTGAGCCGTGTCTGTACACAAAAGCGAAGAAGAGTCACATCAACATAATAGCAGTTTATGTGGACGATTTGCTGATCGCATGCAGCGATAAGGGTGAGGTTGTTAAAGCTAAACAAGAAATTGCAAATATTTTTCAGATAATCGACGAGGTCTTTAAATTGAGCGAGAAGGGGAGACTGGCGCAATAGCAGTGTGCCAGAAGCAGCATATTCTTCAAAAGTTGAAAGAGTTTGAACGAGTGTTGATCGGTTGCAACACCCCTAGAGACAAACTATCAAGTGAATTGCACCAGTACGTAGAGCAAAGTTGTCGACGCAGCAGAATACCAATCTATTATTGGGTCAATTATGTACATCGGAATTTCTTCAAGGCCAGATGTGCTACCAAGGGCGTATCTAGGGGGAGCAGGGGGGCCATGGCCCCCCTAATTTTTGAAAAGTTCGTTAAAAAATGTTTTTTTTCTACATATTTCACACTTTTGCCTACTAAAAAAAAAAAACAAAGTCGGCCTCCCCTTCGGAGACAGTGGGCCCCCCTTCGACGAAAGGTGGATACGCCCTTGTGTGCTACACTCAACATGTAAATTGTCGCAAAGAAATGTGAATCCACACAGTGAGCACGTGGCCGCAGCAAAGCATGTGTTAAAGTACTTACATGCAACGTCAAATCTTCAGTTATTGTACAAGAAGACAGGTGAGGCCATCAAAGGCTACGAAGATGCTGACTGAGCAGGCGACGCAACGGACAGAAAATCGTATACGGGCTATATATTTTTCTTGGGCGGAGCAGCGTTTTCTTGGCAGAGTAAGAAACAAAATACAGCAGCACAGAAGCGGAGTATATGGCGCTTTCCGCAGCGGCAAAGGAAGCATTAAATTTAAGAAAAATAATTAATGAAATAAATATAAGTTTAAAGATAGATACAGTTGTATTACATGGAGATAATTTAAGTGCTATTAATCTTGTAAAGAATCCAGTGTATCATAGAAGCAAGCATATCGATGTTAAATATCATCATTTAAGAGAATGTTATGAAAATAAGTTTGTCGAATTGAAATATTGCCCTACAAAAGAAATGGTAGCAGATGTACTTACGAAAAATTTGTCAAAATGTAATCATGAAAAATTTTGTAATTACATGGCTTAAAATGAATTTTTGGAGCTTTTGTTAAAGAATAGTACATCTAAGAATTGAAGAGGAGTGTTAGAACACAATTGTTTTACTGTAACTTTCATACGCTGGATTTGTACTTTATCTGTAACTATGTAGACAAAAGCGAAACATGAATGTTTAAACATATTTAAACATATTGTTCCCGCTGCTTCTGCTATGCCACTTGTTTTACTGTCAAGTACAAACACACCACATTGGCCTTCCACAATATATTTTAATATACTTTCCTGCTGCTTGTGCGTGAAATAATAAATACGATGTATGATAAGATGTGAGCAAGCCGAGCATGCGCGTCTAACGATTAAATTTACCATCCATAAATTATGTACTTGGATGACAAACGATCAATGCAGCGCACACATCTTTAATATACAAAGATGTGTCAATAAACTCATAAAACAGTACTAGCTATGTAATAAAAATAGAAACATACACGCAATTATACATACATACATATAATATATAAATACAGTCCAACTAGCTCTTAAGAATTTTATATAAGTAAAAGATTAATAAAAATAAGACGAGTTCTTCATCAAATTCCAAAGCGTCGCGTAGTGCGTTCATTTTTTGGTCAATCGAGCCAAATTTTTTTGTTTTTAAATAAAAAAATAACAGAATCAGTGAAAGCATTTTGACAAATTTGAACCAAACATACGTGTGTTTGACATTTGTGCGGGATACCAAATTGTTTGTTGATTGGTTTAAATAAGGAAAACCAAGTCAACTATATACAATTTTGGTTCGTTAGGCCGAATGTGTGGTGATTGTTTTTTAAAAAAGAAAATTCAATCAAGCGTGTCTGAGGCTATACATCAGAATAGGCGTCTTGAGGCTAAAACATCAAGAACATTGTTGAACATTTGAACCAGTCAAATGCAAATAAGTGTGTTTGACATAATTTTTTAAAAAAGAAAAACAAAACAATTGCAATTGATCAATATTTGGCTGTGAGACGAGGCACAGCAAGATCAACCAGGTGATCAGAACAAAAATTCCTCCAACGGATCAATTGCAATTTTTTGTATCATTTAAAAAATTAGAGTGTCGAATATTAAAGTGAACAAGATGTCGTCAGAAGCTGTCCAAACAGGAGCTATTTGCAAGACATCTATTGAAGGAAAAAATTTAGTGCTATTGCATAATATTTTTGCCGATCTAAAGAGGTGGAAACAAAAACTCAGAAATAATCTAAGTGTGGCCGAAAAAACTCTACAAAGCGGAGGTACTGAAGAATTAGAGCTCTGCAACTTTAATTTGACCTTTTGGTGGTCAAAAATCGAAAAGGCGATACATCAATTGAATACAGAGTTTGAACTAGATGCTGTTGACTCTGATGAAATGCGAGATTTGGAATGCGCTGCATATGAGCTGACCAAAAGAATCGACAGAAAAATTGCTGCGGATTTACAAAACGCCAGCAGTTATATGAGCTGGAAGCAGCCTAGTATAATGTTGGATTCTGACAGTAAGGCCAAAAATAATGTGCCGTTTAAGGAGACGCTTATATATAAGCCATTGCGATTCGACTCACCGGCAACCAAAATGACTGAGGCTGAATTCAAGCTTGCGATTGCAGGCATCAAATTCAATCAAACAGTTGTGAGTGAAGAAACCCGTGTTGTGAAGTACAAAACGCAACACGAGTCGGAGACTTCAAATACAATGAGCACTGCAGAAGTCAAAAGCAATGAAGCCATTATTAAATCCGATAACATATCGGAACCAGATGTCAAGGTAGAGACATGTACAATGAATACGACGATGCACACTTTCGACAAGACAGACAACATCAATAAATCAATTTTATTGCCGAAAATCAACATGAATCCACAGAAAGCCGATGGTACTACACCGACTGGGACAGTGCCAAGTCGGACTGTTCCGATGACTACAGGCAAGGTGCATGAGTTATCGTTCGTGGCTAATCATAATGTATCTGAGATGCAACCAGACGAAATAAGAGTAGAGAAGCAACTGCTGCAAATCCAGCAACCAGGCTTGGCAAAAATAAGGAAACAATATATTCCCCCGGGAAGTTCTCACTTTGGAGAAGTGAGGAAACCTAATGATATTTTAACTAAACTTTATTTCAAGCAAGCTACATCATACAACGCAGCATACAATCATAACGAGAGTAAGATGAGACGGATGGACTGGTGGAGGTTTGTGAAACGTCTCAAATGCAACTTACTCTACTTGCAACACCGAACGAAATGGAAAGATTCGGCTTCAAATGTTTCAGAGGAAACAACTAGAGGAAAACTACAACTGCGGCAGCAAAGAAGGATTTACACGAGCTTCATGTCAATCATGCCGAAACCATCTGATGAACCTTTTGCTACAAAGGCGCCTTATCTGAGGAGAATGGTGCCACTATCGGTATCTGGCCCCCGGGAAAATGTTTAAACATATTTAAACATATTGTTCCCGCTGCTTCTGCTATGCCACTTGTTTTACTGTCAAGTACAAACACACCACATTGGCCTTCCACAATATATTTTAATATACTTTCCTGCTGCTTGTGCGTGAAATAATAAATACGATGTATGATAAGATGTGAGCAAGCCGAGCATGCGCGTCTAACGATTAAATTTACCATCCATAAATTATGTACTTGGATGACAAACGATCAATGCAGCGCACACATCTTTAATATACAAAGATGTGTCAATAAACTCATAAAACAGTACTAGCTATGTAATAAAAATAGAAACATACACGCAATTATACATACATACATATAATATATAAATACAGTCCAACTAGCTCTTAAGAATTTTATATAAGTAAAAGATTAATAAAAATAAGACGAGTTCTTCATCAAATTCCAAAGCGTCGCGTAGTGCGTTCAATGAATAAATGCAATTTAGTTGCTCTCAAACCGCCAAGCTGTTTAGTTCGTTTCACGCGCACACGATCCGTTTCTGCTATAATTCTCGGTACCTTACCGTGCATTTCATGAATTTCTATTTGTCGTATAAACAGCTATTTTTCTTATTCGTAATATGGACAATTTCATGAAATTTGTCGTATAAACGTACTAATAGGTCAGTGATTTTGAAACTGTTAAGTCCATTTTACTGGGAAAAATATTTCGTGCAAAATTTCGCAACATCGTTAAAACAGTCGAAAATATTATTATATTGTCGAAAATATTAAAAATAAAACATAATAATTCATATATCATCTTCGTAATAAGACTTATTAAAAAAGCATTTTGAATAAACAGCTGTCTTACGTTTTTTAATTATCAATAGTGATGAACTTCTTTGTTAAATTTGCATCAGCACAAAGAAAACCAATTTATGAAAGGCGATCTAGTAAGACGGGGTTTACACACACCGATTTTTCGAACAATGCTATCGCCGAATTCTCTTTTCTGTCGTTGCCTTGTGTTCACACTACAACGATAGTCAGGAAGCAAATTTTTAGCAGACTTTCTTGTGTTTCTTTCGTACATTTGTGATCGAAATGAGTGAAAACGTCGACAGAGTCGTTCAATGTTTTTCAGCCGACCGACTCGTCTTCCGCACGACAACATCGTTTCCCATTCCTAAACAATTTTTTTTGGAACAAGAATTCTGACGCAGAGTCGGTGTGTGTAAATGCCGTCTAACACACTTTTTAACAGATAAGAACTGGAAACTCCTATTTCGAAATTAGATTTTTAAATGTGTTTTAGTTAAATAATTTTGTTATGTTTTGTATAATGTTATACTTAGATTTACACATCTCTATTAACGCAATATGTATTACACCTAAGGCAGTTATACAACACTGTACGAATAGAATACGTGTAATCAAGGTATATTTAACAAGGTAGGAGCCGAAGCGTAACTCAGTTGTATAAATGTTGAGAAAGGCAGAATGAGCAAAAGAGAGAGAAGCAACAACAACTTGTAGTTGAAAACAAACGAACGCAATGTATTTCTGCTTAGTTGCCAAAAAAAAAATAATAAAAAATTCTTTCAGTTCAAAATACATTCGCACACTCCAATGTATTTTTGCATATGTATTAGAATAAAAAAACAATCATGCGTGAAAACAACCTTTCCGTTTGACTATCGCAAGCGAACTAAAATTTAAGGTACTGGAAAGAAGAAGAAAAGCTTTACGCTCCTATCTTGTTAAGTATACCCTGCGTATAATAAAGTTTGAAATTTGTCAGTCGTTTAGCAGACATAAACAACATCCACGATAAATTTCTTCTTTTGTTTAAAAGTTAGCCACAGCATTCATTATCTGATTCTATAGTACATATATCCACGCAAGAGAGAATGTTACTTTTTAATGGCATCGAATAAAGAATCGTTTACTTTGGTTAATTTTTCGCGATTGTTTTTGGGTTTCTAACCGATTCTAAAGTTTTATCATTATTTTCTTTACACGGAAGAAAGGGACGATTGTGATACCTCTCTTAAGTCATTTGTGTAAGTGCGACCCCATTTATAACGATTAAGTTGCAAATTGCCGAAAAAAATTTCATGGTTTTTAATCTCTACATTAATACTAACATTGTAAATTGCTTTAAATCAGAACGCATTCATTAGATGCATACAATTCATATACACAATTCAAGAGCTCGCAAAAAAAAAAAGATCACTCAAAAAAACCAAAAAAATTAAACAGTATCTCTTACTGTCTCAACAGCAACCCACTTTTTCGTTTCGTTCTTGTTCTCGCTCACGGGTTTCGGGTTGAGCGTAACACACGAATCGGTCTCGATATTGAAATACCCACTGTACAATATGCAAAATATCTTGGACTCGTCTTAATAAGGCACCTTACGTAGCTACAGTCAAATGTATTTGGTCAATACATTGTTTACAGAATACAAGTTGCTGCTGTACAGTGAGATAATGAAACCAGTCAGGACCACTCCACTCCAAAGTGAAGGTGCTTCAACGCTTCCACAGTTCGAGATACTGCTTGCAGCGGCACATGTCGACAAGCAAGCCCTTTCATGAAAATCATTTGGCCATCAGTTTACTTGATAACAGTCTGCACTAAGCGCCCTCGTAAATTGCTGTTTTTATTGTTTTGAATTGTTTTTTTTTATATAAATAAAAATTTATGTGTGTATGTTTGTGGGTTTGTATCCGAGCACCATGAACCTTTGGGAAGTTATTAAGTACACTCCCGCGCAGATTATAGTCATAGTAGAACAATTCTACGGAGGGAGTGATGCCCCACCCCCATGTAATGAAATTTGGTATACATGTTATTGGGATCGAGAAAAGAAATCTTTTTAAGTTTGGTCCAAATCGTAGGGGGCGATGCCCCAACTCCATATAAACAAAACTCAACATACCTTTCCATCCATTTGATTTACAAGAATGAATTGGTAAATATGTTAATGGGGTTGGGTGAAGTAATGCTTTTGAGTTTGATCAACATCGGAGGGGGCGATGCCCCACCCCCATATAAACTATAAACAAAACTCAACATATCTTTCCATCCATTTGATTTACACGGATGAATTGGTAAATATGTTAATGGGGTTGGGGGAAGTAATGCTTTTAAGTTTGATCAACATCCGCCCCTCATGGAAACGATAAACCAAACTCAACACATCTTTCCATCTATTTGAGGTACAGGGAGGGAATTTGGTATAAATGTTAATGGGATCGGGGGAAGTCAATTTATTAAGTCATCGTAGCCTGCCATGATAATTCAAGTATTCTAAAATAAGACTTGAACAATTTTATTCACGGCGATACCTGAAGGAAGACAAAAAGAGGGCGTAGCAACGCAAGCCGGGTACGCTATTTTATTATTAATGTTGTTTGTTTTGCGCAAAATAATAAGAACTGTCAAATAATGATATAGTTTAACAATAGTCCACAAAAAAGGACATATATTAAATAAAACTAACATATAAAAAAATTCATTTTGGCAATTGGTCGTTTAAATTGAACTATTAAATGGTACATAACTTTTTATTTGCAATTTATACTAGTCAGTATGTTAATATATAAAAATGTTAACAAGATATTACTAAAAATTATACAAAAGTCTGATAGCAACATTAACCAACTACTGATGTGAGCAATAACAAAATGAGAATTACAACATTATGACATGACAATAAATGATGCAGCACACAAAGAGACAACGTTTGAATAATGGCTAACAACTACAAACATTCGAAAAATGATAAGAGAAACCTAAACATGATTTTTAAATACCTATCCAATGGTACCCAAATTAACATTTTTCATATGGAGTCTAGTTACCGCCATATTGAATTTTGATTATATTTTGTGACAATCTCAAGATTAAGACAAATCGAATGACATAAAAAACTATCGAATTATGTTCACGCATTTGGTCTCTTAAACGCCACAATGTTCATAATCAGTTAAACACATTACCCTTATTTGCGTTGTGAAATCGGGTAAAAAAGATGACAAAAAAGTGTTCAAGCTGTAATAAATTTTGTGTGAAGTAATAAAATGTTTGTACTCACTTAAAATGTTGACAGTGGCATTTCCCGAGTCTACTTTAAGCAAAAAAAGGTTTATAAGTGAAACTCAGAAGATGTTAATGACGATGCCCGTCGAAGATGCCTTACCAACTCAGTAACTGATGAAAACGTTGAAGCAATGAATAAAATTGGTATCGTGAATCGTCTTATCACTATATGAGAAGATGCTGAGGATGTCAGCAACTCGGTTAGCTCATGTCATACAATTTTTCGGATTTGTCGGTATCAGAAGGTACGGTCCACAAGGAATATTACCTCCAATTTATGCGACGTTTACGAGAGGAAAACTCCCGTATTAGTAGGAAAATAATTCATGGTATTCATTCTCTAGCGGCCTGTCGTAAAAGTTGCATCGACTGCGCCAAATATTAAGTTTACTTTAAACATCGTTTGTCAATCTTAATTGTGCCGTTATTACTATAAATTTATTTTTATCTTTAAACAGTGATAAATACAAAACAGCATGTACCTGCTTCTAGCAGAGCGCGAGAAGCGCGCAAAGCAGGAAGTAAGTAAACAAAAGTAAATCACAATTACTTTCAGCCATTGGAAACTCTTAATGTAGATGATAAAGATGATGAACCCGTTCAAGAACTCATTTCGCCTAAAAATATTCAACCAATTGCGGTTGTTAAATACACTATTCATGGACTGCTTAGAGCCCTGATTATCAATAACTACGCCATTAGAAAAATTTCCATCGGGCATAAAATTGTTGTGATTTATGCAGGAAGAAATCTTTGGCCCAACCGTCAGAAGTAAATAAACAAAAGCAAATCAGAATTACTTTCAGCCATTGGAAACTCTTAATGTAGATAATAAAGATGATGAACCCGTTCAAGAACTCATTTCGCCTAAAAATATTCAACCAATTGCGGTTGTTAAATACACTATTCATGGACTGCTTAGAGCCCTGAATATCAATAACTACGCCATTAGAAAAATTTCCATCGGGCATAAAATTGTTGTGATTTATGCAGGAAGAAATCTTTGGCCCGTCAGAAGATTTAGCCTTCACGACATTACCTCTAATAATGGAGATTTTTACACCTCGACATTCAAAAGGCAGCATGGATTATTCCCGATCAAATTACGCTGAACCAAATTGATCATGTTGTGATTGACGGAAGGCACGCATTGCGCTTGTTGGACGTTTTAACGTTACTTGGTCCCAATATCGACTCGGAGCACTACCTTCTCGCAGCCAAGGTACAAACTAGGCTCAGCATGTTGGATTCAGGACGTCCCAACATGCAACGAAATCTAGTCGTCGGCAAGCTGCAACCACATCAGGCCGTCGAAGCCTTCTCAAACCAGTGCCCCGACTGCTCCAGGAAATCTCTTGTTGTCTCCATGGATAGGGCCAATAATGATGTCATTGGTTGTACAAAATCTGTGACTAAATCTTGGTACGACGAAGAATGACGCAATGCTACAGAAGAGAAAACGTCTTCTATTATTAGCGAATTATACAGTCGGGAACAAAGCGAGCCGTTACAAGTCGATATTGAGAGAAACCGTTTCAGACGCAAGAAAAAGGAGAAAAAATCGTCAGTTTGAGGATGTTGAGAGGTTATGTGACAGAAATGAAGCTCGAAAATTTTATCAAAAATGCATCTGAATGAATTTTTTAAGCCCGGAGTACCTTTCTGAAAAATGAAAGAGGGAGTCTGGTTACAGATGCACAGGAATTACTGAAATTATGGAGGAATTATTTGTTTAACCTGCTTGGAGGCGATGAAACACACAATATCTCCGATAGAGAAATGACACCGGAAGCACCAGTTAATGATGAGACTATTGTAGAGCGAGCGGACTATAACGTGGACGATTCGTTTATTACAATGCTGAAAAGTGATGATTTGCTGTCGGCTGAACTTTACAAGGACCGGCGGCAACGAGTTGGTAAGAAGTATGCACCAACTTTTATGCAAGATATGGTCCGATGAACGCATACCGATGATTGGATTTTTAGTGTTCTTTGTCCTTTGTTTTAAAGAAAGGCGATTCCACTGTCTGCGCAAACTACCGCGGAATAAGTCTTATTTCCATCGGATGAGGATTCTGTCGCGCGTATTGTGTAACAGGTTGCAGACTTATACGGATTCACTTATAGTACAATATCAGTGTGCGAACAGACCAAAAAGGTCGACCAGTGACCAAATATTCACGTTACGGTAAATCCAGGAAAAGACGCACCACCTATTTGTCGACTTATAAAATGCTTTCGACAGGCCTATACGATTGAAGCTCTTCGACGCACTGCCTGCACTAGGTATCCCGGCAATGATCATTCGTCTTTGCATGATGACGATATTACACACAAAGCGTTGTCAGGGTAAGACAAGACCTCTCCGAACACTTTGATACCAAGAGAGTCAGGGTGATACACTGTCGTTCGATTTTTTCAATCTGCTGGTGGAATACATCCTACGCCAGTGCCCGTACACACAGAATAAATCGGGCTCTATCGCCCAAAAGGAAGTGATGCTGCTCGCGTTCTATAATTTTGTTTGGCATAAGGCCCTTCTGCATAAAATGATGGTCAAAAGGTTTATATAATAGAAAATGAAGAGTACACTTTATTAAGCAAACGTGAAATGAATTCGACATTCAAGTTTGCTTTTCGCCATTTCTATAAAATATTTTCACCTCTGACTTTCCTACCTGATTGCGGCTTATCAATGTATGCAGGCGTCAATGCTGTTCTGACGCAAGGTGGTTGCCAAACAGAAATAGCCAAAACTCAGCAGATGCCTCGCTTGACGTTTTAAATTATTTCAGTAGGTGGAGAACAATGATTGTTAATTTTTGATTCAATGTTCTAAACCTTTTATCATATATTCAAGGAGAAAAGATCATATACTGCTCCTAAGTTCTTGCATTTATATCGAAAGGCTGTAATTAATATGTACTATCATACTATTCATACTAAATGAATTGAATTCATGATATTTGTAACAAGCTCACACATCATTGCTTGTTTAAAATTTTTTTCAGAGATCGAAAATAACTCATATCGATAGCATTTAATAAAAAAATCATAAACTAGAAAAAGTAGGAAGAGTACTTCCTGTATACCAATCTGTATGTTTGCAGGCAATTTGAACCTTAAATAAAGAAAATGTCCTTTCAACGCTAACTTGCGTACCGGAAACCTTCGACAATTGGTATAGGCTCGGATCAACATGTTTTTTTTCCTCCCTGTATTTCATTAAAGAGAATATTATGTAATTGTGTAAATGGTAACAGTTGCGAACTAAAAAAAAATTGAGAAATTAAAGAAAAAACACTAATGTTAACGAGTGCATTCAAAACTTGTAAAAAAATTACTCTAATATTAATAAAAAAAAAACTCTTAAAATTAATTTTGTACATATTCTTCATAAAAGTTACGACGCCTGTTTATTTTTTTTTTTTTTTGATTTGTTGACCCCTGTCACTTTTTCCTATTCTTAAAATTGAAAATCAGAAGTGCATCCAGGATTGAAAAGGGAACAAAATAGATATTTCTGAATAAATATTTTTCCAAAAAACACTTTTTACGAAATAACCCAAAAAAGTTAATTCCTTTTTTTTTTTAAAGAAAATCATTGTTCATACAGCCAGGTACACAGATTAAAATATACATACATACATATATATGTATATCTATATTGTCTCGAATTTTGGTGGAGTATTTACTTTGCGTAGTAATTAATGTTTTATCTTGCTTGTTAAATACATTTTTACTTACTTACTATGTCTTTTAAAAAAAAATTATTATATTTGGCTAATAAACACTTCATTAACGGAAGTATTATATTATTATTTTTAAAAATCATTAATTATTTAAAAATATATATAAATATATATATATATATATATATATATATATATATATATATATATATATATATATATATATATATATATATATATATATATATATATATATATATATATATATACATATATATATACATATACATATATATATATATACATATATATATGTATATATATATCCGCCATTCGTTTCCGACAAACTGGTAAGATTTTGAAGTACATATTTAAATGTTGATACGCTTTACCCATATATATATATATATATATATATGTATCATATATATCTATATTATATATATATATGTATATTATATATATAATATACATACATATATATATATATATATATATATATATATATATATATATATATATATATATATATATATATATATATATATATATATATATATAATATACATATGTACTGATAAAAGTATGGGTAAAGCGTATCAAATTTTAAACATGTACTTCAAAATCTTACCAGTTTGTCGGAAACGAATGGCGGATTTACATATATTCAAGGGAAAAACTTACTTCAATACATTTTTCAACTGCTTCAGTCTAAGACTGCGTAATTGATGAAGACGTTCTAATCTTTTCGCTTGGAAACATGAATACTAGGAAGCTTTTCCTATTAATATGTAAACAATAAGTAGATTTGTTTAAAATGTTGATTTAAACAAGTTTATTTAGCGATAAATGGTAAAAGATTTATCGGTCTGAAAAAGGCATAGCACCGAATTCGAGTGATTGGTACGAACCGGTCTCTGCCGTCAGCTGTTTTGACAAATGTAGAAATAAAGATTCTGCTGAATGATGTAAAATAAAGATTTTAAATGTTCTGGCTAAGGTTTAAAGTTGTTCATCATAATTTCAAATTATTAATTACAATTGGCTTTCTGTAACTACTTTGCGATTTTGTGCCACACTAGAAAATTTTACTTTCGTTTTGCGCCGTTCAAGTGAAAATAAAGACACTGTCACAGCAAATATCGTTGCCGGTCTACTAAATGCATGCAGCAACACATGCATGTACTTATCAATTCGTTCGTATATAAATCCATGCATACATGTACAATGTATGTTATTTCATGTCTTACCCCAATCATACTGCTATCGCCAATGAAAGATAAATTTGTATATATTTTTTACATATATGTATGTATAAGTATATGCCCGTATGTACATATATTAGCATGGGAAAATAAATTCTTGATATTGACTATAAAAGGTTCATATGCAAATGTATTTGTTAACATATAAAACAAAATTTATTTGTCATTTAAGCAGTGAATATACTCGTATAATATGTACATGCATACATACATATGTATGAATAAATTCAATTATTACGCTAATAATGAGTTATTTATTTAAACTGAAACGATAAGTGCCTTTAATAAACGAGACGAGCGCACAAGGGTCACCCACGCAAACACCTCAAATATCCCTATATGTGCGCACCCCTTAAACTGTGGAACAAAACAACAAATGTATGTTCTATGTACGTGTATAAACTTCACTTGACAGGTTTTGAAAATGTTTCATTTCATTAAAGTGGTAATTTACTTATGTATGTATCAGTTACATTGTTTTCTTGCCTTCCTTGTATTCAATTGACAACGAATCCTTAGTTTTCGTCTTATTTTAGTAGTTTTTGTTTGTTCCTTTTTCCAATATTAACTGAACTTTTCAATTGTACGAATAAAATAAAACTATCATATTAAAGGCGCATGAGTAATACAAAATAATTTTCTGCTGTATATAATTTGGAGTCGCAATGTTGGGGGAATTATTGGTTCGTTCATTCGTCTGCTCCGTCGATTGGCATTCGTTTGTTTTTTCGTTGTTTATATTAATGAAAATATGCAATTGAAATTAAACGACAAAAGATGGCAACAAAAACATCATCAAGAAATATCTTAATAAGTATTAATAATAATATGCATAATTTAGGATTGTTCCAGTTGTATATGCATACATATGTATGTATGTATATTTTAAAGTACATATGTTTATAAATATATATATACATGTTAACACATGCAAATAGTATGAATGTAGTGTGGTGTGTCTCTAATACCAATACGTTTAAAATGTCTTATCACTTTTTGTATCTTTTCACCAATGCATGGTGAAGAATATATACACATGATATATGTATGTATTACAGTCATTCAGAAAAGTATCGGCAACCAATTTTTAAGAAATGTGCTCTAAATAATTAATTTTGGTAGCATTTATTGAAGCAGTTAATCTTGCCTTGCGAGTTTACTTTGCATAAGCTTTACTTAATGTGTATACAGAAGTACCAAGTTAGTGTTAATATGATTTCATGAAAGATTGGGCACAATAAACAGAGTAACAAAACAAGATAGAAACCATAATCGACATACATATATACTTGATAAGCTTAGCAAGGCGAGACGATCTTCTGAAGTCTGTCTGTCTGTTTGTTTAAACATGACATCTAATCGCACAGTTTTTATCCAATCTTACTTAAACTCGTTATGTAGACCCTCTACAGTAGTTATCCGTTCAAGATTTGTATGACGGTATCCCGCGTCCAGTTTTAAGGGAAGCTGTCATACAAAGCTAAACACTATTTTCTAGTTTTAGTACTAAACGTTTCTAATAACAGTTGATATTAAATTTAAAATGAAATATTGAATACATACATATGTATATACCTATACTAATAATATATATAAATAGGGAGGTCCTAATAGCAGTTTATAGTTTTCTGGACCTATTTTATTTGCTGAACTGATCTCTTAAAACAAGAAATGAAGTAGTTAGGGCCGTTTGTAAAAAATATAAAACATTTGTACTACATACACGTCTTAGAAAATGTTTACGTACCAATACTTTTTTGATTCATTGTATATGTACATACAAATGCATATGACATTTTAAAATCACTTATGTAAGTATATACATATACTATTTCGCATTTGGAAATGGTCAAAAATGTGTTTTGTAAAAAGTAGGATTGGAAATCGGAATGAATCGCCTGTTTTGATTTCATTGCAATTAGTGTGTTCGAAACTGAATTAATTACGGCTAATATATAGACTTTCAGAAATTTCGATCAAAAATTGTGATAGACGCCATTTGTTACTAATGAATAACTAAATTTAAAGAATGGTAAAATGTTTAATATCTCTGATGAATAGATGTTAAAATTTTGGTTTATCACATGTGATAAACCTTTCGGCATGAACAATTTTTCATGGAATAAATATAGGATACATGAAACAATAAATTGGTAAACTTTTGACGGATGTGGATAAAAGCTGAATGGTTGAAAATCTTCTGCACTCTTTGAAATTAAAATGATTGTATGTACATACATATGTATATATGCATGTTATATATGTGAGCTAATTGTTTGCTTAATAAAATAACTCAAGGCACTTGTTTTCATTTACAATATTTTTTATTAATGTATTCTTAAATAAAAGATTTAACAAAAGTAATAAAAGGAGAAACAAAAATAAAAAAAATTCATAAAATTTCATAAATTTTTTGCAGAACCTAAACATTAATCTTAAAAAAGTTATATCTTTTGAACAATATTCCAGAATTGGCTAATATTTTCTATGCCCGCCATTAGCATGCATTACTGCCCGTGACATTGACATAGACGATATAAGGGAATTTATGTCCTAGTATTGCGGAATTTTTTTCCACTCATTTATGCACATAATTAATTTTTGGATGTGGGGCTCCGTTTGGCCACCCTTTTCTTCAGTGATGCCCATAAATTTTCGATGGGATTGCGATCCGGTCTTTGTGAGGGCGTGCCAATCACTTTGTTGCTATTATACAGCAGCCTGATGCAAGGGCGTATTCAGGGGGGCAGGTGGCCATGTCCCCCATCATTTTTGTAAAGTTCGTTAAAAAATTTATTTTACTACATGTTTCGCACATTTGATAAATGTTGGATACGCCCTTGGAAAGGTGCGACACAGCAGCGATTTGTGTTTTGGATCATTATCCTTGTGCAGCTTATATTTAAGTTTGCTGCTGTTTTCTGGCTGAACGAAGCCAAAATATTTTTGTCCAAATAAAATTCTTTTGTCATTATATCGTTAAATATATGCAGCTCTTCAACACCTTTGGATGAAAAACAGCCCCATACCATGAAAAAAACTTGCCAAATTTAGCTATAGGCACAATATTTTTGACCTGGAGGGCTGTTTTTGGGTTCCATCATTGTAGTACATCATGATCTTGGTCTCGTCACAAAAATGACGTCATTCCAGTACTCGGGAGAATTGTTAACATTGGATATTGCGAATATCAAGCGCTTTCCAATTACAGCAAGCAGCAATGGCTTTTTTCTTGCTACATACGACGAGTACTTGTGGCGATTAAGTTCTTTTCTCACAATCTCATGGCACAGTCTCTCTTGAAGTCTGTTTTAAGGGGGCAGGATGGGTTGCAACTTAAAAAAAAAATTTTCAGGAATAAACTGTGAAAATTTCATGTCGATCGGACTAGATACTGATTATATCGTAATAATGCTCAAGACAGGTAAGCGGCTGGGGGCAGGTGTTCGTCGGCAGCTGTTTACCTCCCTGGGTTTTCCCCCTCTCTGAAACTATCTTTAAAAGGGCCTTAATTTGTGTAACTATTTGGAAGTATTGCTAGGTATATTTCCACGAGAAACTGAAATAGTCTGGCTCCAAATTTGGAACGATTCAGTAGTATGTTTGTGAGTTTGTGCATTTCATAATTTTAGCATAATGGGCGGAAATCGCAAAAGTACATGAGAAGATCGGGACAAAAGTTTCAGTGATAAATCAAGACCAAGAAAAAGAAGACAACATTTCAATCCACATACAGCCGAGACCGATCCGACTACATTTAGCGTGTCAGCGAAAAAATTGTAATTTGTGATAATATCGTTTTATAAACTGTATAACTGTTTTTACGACTCTATCCACTTTAGTGAAGTGTTCTAAAGAAGGCTGCAATGGAAAAATTAAATTTGAAGAATGTAAATCGGGTGGAATCGGTTTTAAAATTGCAGTTCATTGTGAAAAGTTTAAGCCACAATATGTAAATTCAAGCCCGGCAATCGGCCATTCTTATGAGATAAACAGACGATTTATTTACGTTATGCGATTATTAGGAAACGGATTTGCGTTTAATGAAGGTACCACTGCTCATCTACGCTTGCTACATTCAGTGGGAGTCAACATCGGTCATTCTGCCCATGAATATGTCCGGAAAAAAGACAACACCCGTATTAAACACGCCGAACGAAAATTGACGCAATCCTCTAAGTTGGAAAGAACAGCTCGTAGACAAGAAAAAAAAGGATGCATGGACTCTACTGCTGCTTTAGAGGATGCTCACTATGGCCCTGGAATAGATGATTCGATGTAAAAAAAAATCATTATTATACTTTCAATTGCTTTTAAAACTTTAGACGCGTTTTTCTCAAAACTATTTTTTTCAAGTCGGTGCGTACAGTAACTCAAAAAGTAATGCTCCGATCTAAATGAAGTTTATGCACACATCCTTTATACAATAAATACTTGCGGATGAACGATCGCTTTTATACAAAATTTTTTACTATTTTTACAGGCAATAATAGGCTAATTTTTTATGTGAAAATGGTACCTCCGAATTTAAAACCGCGCCAAAAATTTAAAATCGAATATTTTTCAATATAGTTTCGTTCATCCGCACAAGTAACTAATATATTTCATAAATCAATTAAATTTTTTTATTTCAGATAACACTGTGAAGCCAGGTTTTTCGCAGCTCAAAACGCCACTTTTTTGAAGCAACTCCGACCGACCGCCGCCACGGGATAAGTAATAATTATTAAAAAAAATTACTCTACAAATATAGCTTATTAATCATGTACAAAACTTGAATAATTATAGTCACTCAGAAATGAGAAAAAAAATCGCAAAAATTATTTTTTTTTTTTCAGCATAGGAAACCATCCTGCCGCCTTAATGTCATTCACGAACTCTCTGAGGTAATTTGACGAAAAATGAATTTGAATGAAAAATTTCGTGTTGATGTAGGACAAATATTCATATAATATACTTTACTATGATAATCCTGTGAGCTTAGATTTGGCATCGTAAACTTCAGCACAATAATGGAGTATTCTGCAAACTTGCGTGAAAACTAACCGTTAACAGCAGTTTTTTGGCTGTTATTGTTAATACTTTAGTACAGTGTTTGATGATTTTTCTTTCGAATATCGTATGAATATTCATTTATTCAATCTATATCTATGTATATATATAAATGAATGTTGTATAGGAAGCCAAACCGACGAAAATATTGAGCTGTAATTTACAGATGAACTTCAGATGAGCGTACAAGTTAATGGCACCGTGAGAAGGAATACTGTTAAGTTTGGTCAAACTCAGAAGGGGCGGGGCATATCGCCGCTCATGTAAGCGATAAACAAAATTTAACATATCTTTGCATCTATTTGAGGTACAGAAATTATATTTGGTGTTCCAAGTTACAAGCATGAAATGGTATACATATTAATAGAATCGGGAAAAGTTAGTCCCGTTGGAGAAAGGGGAATGGTTTGCCTGGAAAATAGATCTTATGCTAGATACGCACGAGGCAACGGTTGCGGCAACACAAAAAGCAAAACATCTACACACGAAGCAACGGTTGCTTCAACATGGCTGTGTTGCTGCAACGGTTGCCTCGTGTGTTTCTAGTATTAGAGCATTGCGCAAAAACATTGAAAATGGCAAACGAGACATTCGTACAGTCAGAGTTCAACCATGGCTGTGTTGCTGCAACGGTTGCTTCGTGTGTATCTAGCATTACAGCATTGCGCAAACACATGAAAATGGCAAACGAGGCATTCGTACACTCAGAGTTCAACCAACACTGCATACTTGTTCATACAACTACATGCTAAAGAGCATACTAGCCTCATATACATCTATTAATGGGACCTTAGTTCAATTATAAGGTTGCATCGTCGCTAAAATACGAGTGATATGTGAAGATAGAAACCATTTCATTAATCTTGAGTAATATTTGTTGCATTTGCCTTTTAGTTATAACGGTCATTACGATTCAGAGGCACCAAAAAGTCGTATAATACACCGACCAAAAAAGGGTGGTGAATAATTTGAACAACGTTGTTTTTTTAGCGAAACTTCTTTACGGAGGCTAAATTTTAACGTTTTGTAACAAAAAAAGTTGTATCGCGCCAGAGGAGAAACGTTGAGTGAATTGGAAGCCTAATAACTTTTATTGATAAAAGATTGATAGAAGGATGTTAGTCTATAGTACATTTTCAACCCCAATAGTGTAGAAAGTGAAACGGGATTCAAGAGGGGAAAAGAGGTGGCTTGTGAGTCTGAAGTATAGAGAATGAGTGCTTTAGAGCGGTGAGAGAGAAAGGTATATAGTAAATATAGTATATAATTTGCAGTACCTTTCTTTCGTTTCTTTTGTGCTACTGAAATAAGAATGATGAGACAAAATTCGAGTGGGTAAAAGCAATGGCTGGTGAGTTTGAAGCATATAATACTAATTGCATTGCAAAGGTGTACATATAAACTGTATGGTATAAGATTAAAAATTGTAACAGATTGTTGCTCTGTAACTATAACAAATAACAAAAGCGTCGAATCCCAGAATTACCTGCTGGGCATTGCAGTTACAAAACTACGACTATGTTCGAAAATGGATGGCTGCTAAACACAAAATAAATGGCACAGCCTGCTCCAAACTTTGGATTATAGATGGCAGTTTACGGGTGCAGTGTGCAGTTAAAGTTAATTCATTATCATGAGTTGATCAACTTTGTGCACATAGTTTTCCATTTAGCTTATAATTTCTCTTTTCGTTTCAGAATAATGTGTGTAACGTTTATTGTCCTTCGAGTTATTCTTGAAGTATTTTGCAAAAGTTGGGCGGAATATAAAATGTTAATATGAATTATATCAGAATCATCTGAGAGGCTCCCTTTGATATTCATAAAATCTAAATTATCTTAAAACTATTTAAATGCTATCGCTGAGTTTGTAGGACTCAGCGTAATAAAATTTTGTAAACAGATGGCAGATTATAATAAAGAAGCTATACTAGTCAAGCGTTTGTTCCCATTCTTAGAACAAACTACCATATGCGCAAAATAGAACGTCTCCTGTGTGGGTGATTGCTTTTACCGCTAGTATGTACAAGTTCGGGCAATCATACCTGAATATTCTGTGGAGGGCCAGAAATTGTGACAGCCAGTAGTTGTTGCTTCTGAAGTCTCTTCATTAGCAATAGTAGCGTCAGCATCACCCTTTTTGATCGAATCGACTGCAACAGCAGCTTCACTTTTGGTACCCTCTTTACTTCAGCGGGAAGATTCATCACTGACAGCAGCGCCATCCTCACCTTTGGCACCTTATTTTTGTTCACATCGGCAGTATAATCAGTTTCACCTCCTTTATTTCAAAAGAATCTTTATTATTGGTTTAATTCTTGCGACGCTGCTGAGGTGGACGCAAATTAAGTGTTTCATCCTACTCGATGCAAATAGCAAAAGTTTGACGTTTTTGCTCGCCAACCTTAACATGCTTTTCAGCATCCTTCTCCGGGACAACCCTCTGAACATCCGCTGTTAGGTGAGCTAACTGTGAGAAGGCGACAATGCACCGCAACCACGCCAACAACACAACACAGCCAGAGCCATACCAGTAAGAGAGTAAAAGGAATAATCGCCGCAGCAGAACTACCAGTCAGAGCTCTTCTCAACGATTCTCAAACTTCCAGCTAAGCTAGTACATTTAAAGTAATAGTTAGTTCGTCTAGGACTACCTTGGTCGGTCAGATCCAGTAAAGGAGCAGCAGCAGCAATAGCTGGATACAAGTTAATAAGTCTTGGACTGGCAAACTGACCAGTCGCCTCCAGCGGAAGGAGCAGTAAGCTGGGCTTAAATCTTTGACTGGCAAAACGTTCAGTCGCCTCCAGAAGACCAACTGTAGGATTAAGTATTTGACTGACAACCTGACCAGTTACCTCCAGCGAACCAGCACAAGGATTACCATCGGCACTAAGGTAATTGTCGCTTAACCCATATTTATGTTTTTGCAGCCGTAGTGGGAGATTGGGATCGTTTGCTCAAGTTCACATTGTGAGAAAAGTTGTTGACTGCCATTCACCTGGGAATGGCCAACAATGATTCTTGTGTCAAACGGTCCAAACAACTCACACGTCCGCTAGGACACGTATCTCCTGGGTAGCCTTTGAACACCAGTTCAGAGGTGAGCTAACGTGACAAGGCGAAGGGGCCTCCTCTCCTTTAATAAGGGGTTGGTGCGCTGGGCTTGGGACCCGCCACTTTAACAAAATAAGTCCCCAATGAAAACGATTATGAAGCCTCGGAAGGAATTCAACGATGACGACCCCCGCAAACGATATAAGGATCATGAAATAAGGAAAGGATATGCACCCTTAATTGGTATGGTGCAAATATCCAGCTGGTTGATGTCCTCGAATGATGCAAGGCATCCTGTGACATCTACTACAGCTGCCATGCGAGTAAGCACGAATTTGGATGTGGTTTCGTGGTGAGTAGGAAACTACAGGGCCTCGTCTCTAGGTTTACGCCTGTTGAAGAGCGCCTAGTCGCGATACGCATCAAGGCTAAATATTTTTATATTTGCCTGATTTATGCGCACGCCCCGTCGGAAGAGAAAGACGACGATGCTAAAGATGAGTTGTATGAGCGCTTGGAACGTCTGAACGAGCGCTGTCCCAAACGCGATGTCAATATCGTGCTTGGCGATTTCAACGCCAAGATTGGGAAGGAAGAAATCTTTGGCCCAAACGTCGGAAAATTTAGCCTTCACGACACTACCTCCAATAATGGAGAGAGGCTAATCGATTTCGCCGCAGGTCGGAACATGGTAGTTAGTAGAACCAGATTTCAACACCTTAACATCCACAAGGCTATATGGCTGAGTCCTGATCAAACAACACGCAACCAAATTGATCATGTTCTGATTGACGGAAGGCACGCATCGAGCGTGTTGGACGTGCGAACGTTACGTGGTCCCAACATTGACTCATGTTCTAATTGACGGCAGGCACGCATCGAGCGTGTTGGACGTGCGAACGTTACGTGGTCCCACGCACTAGGCTCAGCGTAGTGCACCTTTCCGTCTTCTCGAGATATATGTGAGCATTGGAAACATATCACCCGCTCCATGGATAGGACTGGCAAGGATTGTGTAATAGGCTGAAGCCATATACGTATTTATTGATTTATTATTATTGTAATAGGCGGGTTAACTGATAAGAGGATATCAGTGTGGCTTCAGACTTAAAAGGACGACCAGTGACAACAAAGACACTCACCAGGCGCTTTCGACACGCCGATACGATCGAAGTTCTTCGACGCCCTGTCTGCACTAGGTATCCAGGCAAAGATTGTCCGTCTTTGCCTGGCGACGCTATCTAACACACAAAGCGTTGTCAGGGTAAGGAAAAACCTATCCGACCCCTTTGATACCAAGAGAGTTTTCAGGTTTTCAATCTCTTGATGGAATACATCCTAGGCCAAGGCCCATACATACAGACTATGTCGGGCTCGATCTTCCAAAAAGAAGTGATGCTGCTCGCTTACGCCGATGACATCGATATCATCGGTACGCAGGAACGGCGAGTCAGCATAGCGTTCTCGGAGATTGAAAAACAGTCTCGGCTCATGGGTCTAGCGGTGAACGAGGACAAGACGAAGTAGTTGGTGTCTTCGCGCACTCCGTCAATGCGTGTTGGACTGTCAGTGACGATGGAAAATTTCAACTTCAGTGTTGTAGAAAACTTCGTCTATCTTGGAACAGAGATAACCAGTGTGTGAACTCTTTAAGATATAAGTCGTTCCTTTATTGACGAGTGTTCATTAACTATTAAGCCGCTCTAGCGAGCGGCTCCCTTTTTATTCATAAAAACTTATTCTATTTTTAAACTATTATAATGCTCTCGCTGAGGCTGTAGGCCTCACCGTAATCTAAACTATTTATAATGTATAAAGACGCGTAGCAGAAACTATTAAACCAACGCGGACAAAAGGCTATAAAAATTGATATTGATCATAAATTAAGTCCCTGCACTTGTCAATGTAGCACTTGACAAACGGAGAAGGAGCTATTAAAATCGATGTACATCATAAATTAAGTCGCTACACTTGTCAAGCGTTATATACCAACGCTTAGATGGAGCTATTAAAAAAATGACGATTAAAAATACACACGCTGCACTTATCAAGTGCAGCTCTAATACGTATGACAACTGCACTGTGTGTGCGTTGTTCTTATTGGACGTCTTTGAGAGTCTTGCCTCATATCACATGTTTAGGCTTCATGCCTGAATATTCTGCGGGGGGCCAGAAAATATGACTCTTCCTCCTAAGGTAAAGGATAATGCCTGCAATTGTAATTATCACCAAAGCTAGTGATATGTGTCCATTCATAGTGTGAAACACCAAATCCTCAATATGTACCATTTTACTGTGTAAATCCTGTATGCTGTTTTGTATACGTTGTAATTCCACTGAATTATTAATTACGACGTGGTGAATTGGTGTCGGGATCCATGAGTCGTTTTGGTCTAATACCTTTAAGAAATGTGGTGAGAAACTTGCAGCATTTGTCGATGTAATCTCTTGAAGTGTTATAATAGTCCTGGTAGTTTCCGCATGTTATATGAGCTGACGTGTTCTGAAAAAGTTTGAACAGCCATCGATTTCTTCCATTCAGTCTTTCGAAAAAGGTATCCTCTGTATATTCGATCATGTTGCATGATTGCTTGTTGCTTGGCTTAAGTGGTGATATTTCACAGCTATTGTCATCAGCATCTTTCCAAGCCCAGTTACTTTCACACAGCCAAGTTTCCTCATCTTCAAGACGACAACGACTTATTTCAGTCTCTGTCATTGGATGATATGCGTTCATCTCTGTGTTGAAAATAAGAAACTCCGTTTTAATTTTTGGAATCACCCTTTTTCCATTGGGTTGTAGCGGTACCGGAATGGTCTTGAAAAGATTCGCATGTTGATTTATATATATCGGCAGCCTTGCGTCAATGATTAGCACGTAGTCTTTGAATACTGCTTGTGCTTTCATTAATTTATGAACTATTTGTAACTTCTTTGAAGGACTGCCAACTGGGAAGAGTTGGTTTCTCTTCAACTTTTGCTGAATTTTGTCTAGCTCGCCCAACATTTTGTTTGGTTCGATGAGAGAGGGATGAAGCTTTCCTTGATTTACATTTGTTACAAGGGAAATGGCAGCTGATTGAAGGTTTTCCGCTTCATCAACCCAGCTCCGTACCTGGTTGATCAGCATGAAGAATTTTATGGCCTCTTTGTATACAAAAAAGTGCTCTTTCATTGTGTTTTCCATCTTATTCATTTTTTTGGTAACCTCTTCAAAGTTTTTATTCACCTCTTCTGTAGTAATACGCATTAAGTCCGAAGTCGCATTGATGATTGACGTTTGGTTGATCATATATTCATTCAAGCGTTTCTCGTTTCTAATGATAGTTTGCAAATTTTGTTTGATGTTTTCAGCACTGCCAATGTCGAAAAACAAAATAAAGCTTCTTTTCCGTTCTGATGTTTGTGTAAGGATTTTTTTTCTCCAGTATGGTGTCTGTTTTTAATCTTATTGCATCGTTCACCGTAGTAGAATATTTATTAAATTCACCCATTTTCTCGCAAATAGTGTCTGTTTTATCCAGAATTTCACTGGCTTGTTTAAGAACATCGAAGTAAGCTTGCATGTCGTAATAAAATAATAATTGCCAACTGGACGAAACGACTTCCACTGTTCCAAGTTTATCCATAAGCATAGCGGTTTTTTTATCTATATGCTGAATCCTTATCTTGCTTGTATTTTCAACAGGTATTATGGCGGCACTTGCTATTTGAAGCATCAGTAGTAGGCTTAGAACCGTTGCTTTCCCCGACGTCATTTTAGTTGCTCTTGTCTTCATTTTTTGTGTTGGCTTTGCGGCTTGCTCTTCATTTGCTGGCAAAGAACAGACCTTATTGATCTTTTAATTCTGCCATTTGCCGTATCAATAGTCACAACTCTGACTTTGTTGTCTTTTCCTTCAGACGTATCTATTATTTTTCCCATCGGCCTTTTGGTGGGTGGGTGTTTTCATTTTTAATGAGCACAATATGCCCTTTTTCGAAATTCGGTTTTTCTTGCCGCCATTTACTCCTTTGTTGCAGCGATGTAAGATAGTCCTCTTTCCATTTTTTCCAGAACTCTCCTCTGATCCATTTTATGAATCTCCATCTACCAAGAGATCCAATTTTCGAATTAGAACACTGCGGTTCTGGTACTCCAATCAGAGGCCTCCCAACCAGAAAATGTCCAGGTGTTAGCACGTCTTCCCCTTCGGTATCACTACATAAAGCGATTAGCGGTCGAGAATTCAGCACCGCCTCTTTTTTACATAGCAGCGTAGTCAGCTCTTCAAATGTAAAGCTATTGTCTCCAATTACGCGTTTAAGATAATGTTTAACAGATTTAACTCCAGCCTCCCAAATACCTCCCATGTGGGGGCTCGCCTTCTTGGGCAAGTACTGGGGCCACTTCATTGTTGTTTTTTATTGCAGCTGCCAGTTCCTTGTCTAAAATTCTGGAAGCACCTACAAAGTTTGTAAGTCTGTAACGATGTAATGCTTCCATGAACCTCTCTGATGAAAGGTCACTTACGGCTTCCAACATACGAATACACAGATGTATCCTTTATAAGATTTTTGGCCTCGTCCCCTGGAACAGCGAATTTGAAATGGTCCTGCATAATCAATACCCGTGTTGATGAATGCGTGCTCTCCTGTCACGCGATATGATGGTAGGCTCCCCATCAATTGACTTGCCTGATCCTGTCGGTACCTTATACAGGTTACACATTCTCGCAGGTATTTCTTTAGCCCTCCATGTAAGGTAGTTTTGTGAGCATCCTTTGTTATAAGCAATTTCTAATTCTTCCACGGTTAGGCTTGAAGAAGGGGCTTTATTCCTCGCAGCTTTGATATAAATCGTGGATCAAATGCCATCACGTTTATTAATTTTCCAAGTGATGAATATTTTGTCAAGAGATTTGTGAGCCGATTTTCTTCCAGAGGCACCGTTGATATAATAACTGTCTCTGGCTCCCCACACTTTGGCCACTTACAGGATGGTTCTAACCAGTTTGGACCGTACCACCAAATTGTACATTGTTCTAAATTCTTTGGCGTAATACCTCTGGAAGCCACATCTGCAGGGTTTTCTTTCGATGGGACATAGTTCCATACGTTAGTCTGCATTTTTTTGTTGATGTCATCCACTCTACTTTTCACGAACTTGTCCTTACTACGCTGATTTTTTATCCAGGCCAGGGTAATTTGTGAGTCACTCCAGGCATAAAGTTCCGTTTTGCCACTTAGTATTTTTTGGACTCTGAACATCAAATTGGCAAGTAAATGTGCTGCGCACAGCTCCAATTTAGGAATAGTTTTCTTTTTTTTTTATCGGGTTCACCTTACTCTTAGCTGTCAGTAAAGTTATCGAGCTCCCAATCTTGGTGTATATCACCGCTGCATATGCTTTTTCTGAGGCATCGCAAAAACCATGGAGTTCGGTAATGTCTGCCTCAGTTTTCCCGGTCCATTTGGGATGCAAATTCTGGTTAACGCCGTCAATCCAGATGTAAAATCTTGCCAGTAGTCACTCATTGCAGCATCAACTTCCTGATCCAAACTAAGCGGTGATTTCCATAGCTCTTGTATAAAGCATTTGCCTTGCAGCGTAACCGGTGTAAGCCAACCCAGTGGGTCGAATATTCTTGCCAGTTGAGAAAGCACTGTACGCTTTGTGATACGGGTTTGTCTTGGCCATTCCAATGAAAAGGAGAACACATCTTTTTTGGGATCCCATTGTAGATCCAGCGTTTTGACTGATTCGTCTTCTTTTATTGTTATTTTCTTGGTGAGATTGTAGCCTTTGATTTCGCTAATAATCCTTTCATCGTTCGATACCCATTTTCGCAAATGCATACCAGCTTTCTCCAAAATTTGCCTTACATTGGTTTGTTTTTGAATGCAGGCCTGAACAGTATGGTCTCCACTGATCAGATCATCCATGTAGAAATCATTTTTTATGACTTCCGCCGTACACTCGTCATCTTGGCAGTATTGTTCTGCAATTTCTTGAAGGCAACGTTCTGCTGGGAATGGTGCCGCTGATGTCCCATAGGTTACCATGGTCAATTTAAACTCCTGTGCTGGAAGCTTGGGATCATTGTTTGAATAAATTCGGATGGCAGTTAAATATCTTTTCCATTTGCAGAAGTCTTGCTAGACCCTGCTTGCGTGAGTTGCCCAGCTGAAAACCATTACGGAATGGAATTGCGACCACTAGCCTGCCGTCCGGCTGCACCGTTGTTGTTTGTTTAAAAATTGTTTCGTACTCAGCATTTTGTTCTTTTTCGTTGCTGTTGTCGCCGTCGAATTCCCAGAAGCGCTCAAGGTCGTCCAGATATATAGTTGTAGTTGCTCTTACAATTTTCTTCTTGGATGCTCTAGATATATTACCGGAAACAATCCACCTAGTTTGGTTTTTTGGATCAGAGGTCCACTCCAATTATAACGTCGATTCTGCTTGGCTTGTTGAACTCTGGATCCGCTAGATCGCATTGTTTCCAATCTTTTCTGATATCGATGTCGAATTTTTTGCTCGGTAGAGCTCTTTAGAGTTTGGTAAGCACTAAAGCTTCAACGGCTGCGTTAAAAGTGCCCCCCATTCTGGGCTTGATATGAAGACATACCTTGTTTTTCGAAACTTCTTTGCCTGCTGAGAAGGTTCCTTGAACTTCCACTGTGTTTTTCACTCGTTGTAGGTTCAAGCTCTGAGCCGCTTCCTCCGAAATCAGCGTTTTTTGAGAGCCACCTTCAATTATAGCTCTTAGCTGTTCATAATCGCCTTTTGAATTCCTGACTCTTATGAGTTCTGTAGCCAAAAGCGTGTCTTGCGCTGAATTATTTTTAAGGGAGTTTCTAAAAACACTTCCCATTTTTATGTCTTCGTGCAGCAGATTATTGTGGCCTTTATTGCAACGATTACATTTCTAATCCTTTTTGCAGTCTTTAGCGTTATGCTGTCCAAAACACCGGAAACATAAGGCCTTTTTGTTAGAAAAGTCTCTTAGCTTAGTAATCGATTCGCCTCTGAACTTTAGACATTTGCTAATTTCGTGACCCTCTTTTGAACAAAATATGCACTTTTTGCACTGTGGTCTCCCTGTTGGTTTTTGGTAGACGTTTCTTTGTACCGAGTTTATTGAACTATGTCGTTGCTCAATAAATTCCAGAACGTCTTTTAATGATTGGATCGTTATTGCCTTTTTCACGTGCAGCTCATAAAGTTGTAAGGCTTCTGGTGAGAATGTACGCAGCAGTATTTCTGCAAATATTACATCTGCTTCATGGGTAATCTTAGCTTTTTCGCGAATGAAGTAAATGCTCTCCATGGCTGTATCCAAGAAGTTGCGTAGACTTTCTTCGCAATCGGGCTTCAGGTAATTAAGTTCTATTAATTTATTGAAGTGGTCCTAAAATATTTTACGACTGTTGTCATAGCGCTTGCAGATTAGTTGCTATGCTGATTTATAGCACGCTGCTGATCCTATCAGCAGATGGCCGACTACCATTTTAGCCTCTCCTTTTAGGCATTCCTTTAGATAACCCAGTTTCCTTGTGTCACTGAGATCATTTCTGCCATCGATCATTTCTGAGAATAGCTCGTAAAATGTTGCCCAATCCTTTACGTTGCCATTGAAATTTGGAAGATCAAATTTTGGTAGCTTTGGCACATCCAGCTTTGTGTCGTATAGCTCCTTGACTCTTTTACCAATGACTACATCTAGGCCAGCGACTTCCGCGTTGAGAATATCCATCTCATCTTGGTCAAATGCATATTTTATGTATTTGCCCTCTAATTTGGATAGGGTGTCCTCCACTTTTTTTTTTTTTTTTTAAAATGTGTTTTTTTTATTGAATCTTCTCTTGATAAGAGACTAACAATAATTTATCAAATCTTAAATCTAGTTGTGTATTACACAAAGCCCCCCGGTTGGAGACTTATGTAGTTACAGCGGCCCTAAGACCACATCACAGGGCTGGGAGGTCATTTCTCCTGAGTCGTGTTTGTATATGTAGTAGTGTTAGAGATCGTGCGAGTGGATGAGGGTGAGAATTGAGTTTACATTCATAGGTCTGCTTGAATCGATCTATTTCAGTTTTAACAGTTGGGATGTTAAGATCATTGTGAATGTTAGCATTGCGAATATACCAAGGTGCTCCGGTGAGAGTTCTAAGTATTTTTGATTGAGCTCTTTGTATTATATCCACGTTACTGGAACTCGCATTGCCCCATAACTGTGAGCCGTACGTCCAAATAGGCTTTATTACGGAGTTGTAAAGAAGCAATTTGTAGTCCAAGCTTAAGGGGGACCGCGGATTTATGAGCCAGTGTAGGGAGTTGGCTTTTAGCTTTATCTGTGTTTTTTTGGCTTCAATATGTTTACGATAAGTGAGCCGTCTTTCGAGATGAATACCGAGATGCACGACGTCATTGGCCTGTGGGATCACAATGTTGTTTAGAGTCAGCGATGGACAAGTACCTCTGTTTAGAGTGAATGTGACGTGTTTGCTTTTTTGCTCATTAACTTTTATACGCCAGTTAGCTAGCCACTCCTCGAGAAGAATGAGATGATCTGCTAGTAGTCTGGTTACTCGTATTGGGCATCTAGATCTACTTAATATGGCTGTGTCATCAGCAAATGTGGATATTGTAAGTCTATGATCCGTTGGTATGTCTGATGTGTATAGAACATATAACATAGGACCGAGAACGCTGCCTTGGGGTACTCCAGCTTTGATTTCAGACTCCTGTGTTATGTAGTCATTCTGACGTACCGTGAATACTCTATTGCTGAGGTATGATTCTAGAGTTTTGTGAGTATTTTGGGGAAGCAATACTTTTATTTTATACTTAAGTCCATCAAGCCAAACGCGGTCGAATGCTTGGGCTACATCGAGAAAGATTGCGGAACAGTATTCGCGAAATTCGAACGCTGTTCTAATCTCCGAGGTTATTCGGTTTACTTGTTCGATAGTGCCATGGTTTTCACGAAAACCAAATTGGTGGGTGGAAATAACGTTCTGCATGTGTGAGTTGATTTTTAAAAGAACCAACTTTTCGAACAGTTTGGATAGGCAGGATAGTAGGCTTATGGGTCTATATGACGCAGCCTGTGTTTTGTCCTTTCCGGGTTTCGGTATCATGACTATGACCGATTTCTTCCACTGAGTTGGAAAATATCCGCATTTAAAAATCGCGTTATACAATTTTGTGATATATGTCACAGCTGGACTGGGAAGCTCCATGATCATTTTTGGGGAAATTAAATCATGACCTGCAGCCTTCTTGGGATTGAGCTGGGCTTTTATCACTTTATGAACTTCGTGGGTGTGAACTCTGAGAGGTTCAGAGTAGTTCGTGTTCGAGGGAGAGGGAAGAACAAAAGCGTTTGTTGACGGATTTGGCTGAAAAACAGTTCTTAAGTGGTTTGCAAAAACTTCCGCTTTTTCTATGTCCGTGCGTGCCCACTTTCCAGTGTGGTCTCTTATGGGTGTAGAGACTATAGCTGGTGGTTTAATGTCTGCACGCGCTTTCCACAGGGGAAACTTTGAGCTTGTTGGGGAAAGACGTTCGATGTATCGTCTCTGAGTGAGTTTTTCCTCGAGTTTAAGAGCTTTGCTTAGCTCACGTGAAGCAATTCTTAGATTGTGCTTGGAGGTTGGAGATCTATGACACTGCCATTCCCTTCTTAAGTGCCGTTTCGTCATAACTAACAGTTCAATGTGACTGTTGGTTATACTGTGGTTCATCGAATTGGCTGTGGATGGTTGTGGTGTGGAGTGTTGAGCTGCAGCAGTGAGAACAGAACTCAGGGCACTGACAGAGTTTTCAATATCGATTTCGTTACTTATTGCTGGGTTCAGCTCGATATGACTGCTTAGATACTTTTCTTATATTTGAGCCAGTTGGTTTTTTGTGAGGTGAGTTTATTGGGATACTCTTTCAGTTGAGGTTTTTCCAGTAAACTAAAAAGAACTGGAGAATGATCCGATGAGAGATCTGCAAGAGATTCAGCAGATATTAGATGACTTGAAATTCTTCGTGTTATTGCAAAATCAATCAGATCTGGGATTTTCATCGAATCTGTAGGCCAATATGTTGGAGTACAGGGCGAGACATAGTTAAGCTTGTTTTTGGTATTTATAATTGCTTTGTAGAGCTGCTTTCCTTTGGGGTTTGAAAGCCTTGAGCCCCAATGTGTATGCTTGGCATTATAATCTCCCGCGGCTATAAAGCGATCACCTAGAGTGTCGAAGAATTCAAGAAACTGTTTTTCAGGTACCGTAAACCTTGGAGGGCAATAAATTGCCGATAGTGTTACACTACCAAACTTTGTTTGAACATTTATTGAGGTGGCTTGGAGATAATTGGTTGCAAATATCTGTAGAGAATGGTGTTTAATACGACTTCTTATGAGTATACCAGTTCCGCCGTGGGCTTTGCCATCTGGGTGGTTCGTGGAGTAGAACGCATACCCTGGAATTTTGAAGTTGTATTTATTCGTAAGATGTGTTTCTGCGAGAAGCAATACATCAATGTCTCTTACTTCAAGAAAATTTACGAGCTCTTTTTTGTGTCGGGAAACACCATTGGCATTCCAGAGACATATATTTATTTTTAAGCAAGACATTATTTGCTTTGTTGGGCTGCAAGCATCTGAATCAGAGTGTTTTGATTCCGCATCATTTCTTGCATTGTGTTTTGCATGAATGTCATGAAATTCATCATGCTTTGTTGCATTGAAGCAATCATTGATTCGATGCCATTGAGTGGTGTATTAGCATTTTGGGGAATGCTTTGTTGTTGTGGGTTTTGTGTTTTGTGTGGAGGGGCCCACTGGTACCGTGTGGGAAACGGTTTGGCCATATGACTTCCACTGAGGACCAATAGCTCTTTAACATAGCTTGATCCCTTAATAGATCCGGCATGTTTTGCTTTTCTAAGCTGTCCTTGATTTGGCACATTTATTGCCTCACTCGATCAGTTCTTCTTTCTACGAGATCTACCAAAAATTCTGTAGGACTGGAGCTCCCTTGTGAGTTGACTTCCATTTGGTCATTATGTTCTTCTGATGCCTTCATGGATTTTATTGACCTCTCTTCGTCATCAGGTAGTTTTGATGACTTAGGATGGCTGCTTGTAGCTACCTTGCCTGCGTCCCTTTGCTCATCAGTTACTTTAGATGAGCTAGGTCGGTCGGACATTTCGACCTTCAACGTAGACTCTCTGTAAGCCTTTATGCTAGATATTGTGGTATCATATACTCTTTTATTAAAATATATATGATCCACGACTCGAATTCTTACCAGCAATGTATGATTGGCAGTAAACTTCTCTGCCAGTTTATCTGTGCTTGGTAAACTTGCCCGTTTTGTTATTAACCGCTGTATTTCTTCTGTTAGCGTTGCTTGCTCCTTCAACAACTGAATCGTCTTTTCAGTCATCATCTTGATGGATTTTTTTTATTTTTTTTTAGTGAATATTTTATAATATTATAATATTTTATTTCTGGCGTAACCCGTTGGAGGTGTTTTTTATTTGGTTGACCTTGGTTTTTGGTTTTTTGGTTTTGCCAAAAATAAAACTATAATTTACACTTTTCACTTTCTGCTGTTAAAGTCACAGAATGCGCTTTGGTCACTTGTAGTCGCGTAGTTTATTAAACTCGATAGATTTAAAATATATAACTTAGAATTTTTCTTGAAAAATTCGTAGTACTGTGTGCGCTTTCGGAGGTGACACACGCCTGCGCGGAACGTATAATCGAACAATTGTAAATCGATCAAATAAATTGTGTGTAAAATAGACTAAATACACAACGTGGCACATTTGTTTTGCAGTGTCTTGGAAAAGTCACGGTGTAGTGGAAATACTGTGCAATTGTGCAAATAATAATAATTTTAGAAAGTGAAATTGCAAAGTGAGGCTCCGGCCGCCAGCCGGGGACCGCATGGTAATCAGCTGAGCAATCGCAGAAAAGCTCTTGCTGATTGGTTGAAGTCCACGGAAAGAAAGCTCCAACAAAGAGGTTGAAGCCCAAGGATAAAAAGCTTCAAAATTGATACTGCATAATTTTAGTAGCCTTATATCCTTCATTACATACTTTTAGGCAGTACCAGATAATCGTCGGAAATTGCTAGTACGCCATGAATTTTCAACAAAGTTACGAAACTGCAGGTATAGCCCGTGGTGATCTCAGCAATGAATCGTTGAGGGACCTTGCAGTCAAGACAACAGATGTTCAGCTGACCACAGCAGTGACATTTGTAGATTCAACACTATCGACTTCTTGCTGTGTG
This sequence comes from Leucophenga maculata, assembly GCA_035044805.1. Classification (NCBI taxonomy): domain Eukaryota; kingdom Metazoa; phylum Arthropoda; class Insecta; order Diptera; family Drosophilidae; genus Leucophenga; species Leucophenga maculata. Next base: position 33,324 of record JAWNNP010003000.1, read on the forward strand.
TCATATTCGTCTATGGGAGGCTCAATCACGGCCCCACTTATAAATGCCTTAAACGTTGCTCCCCATAACTTAGTGGAAAGCAACCCTAATCTCCAGACGACAACCTCAACTCGTCCAATAGAATCACCTACGCAAGTGATTGATGAAGCTATCGCTGCCGCTACCCGTCTTATTAATGGTCAACAGCTGGGTTGTAGTAGAATAAAGAAGAGGAAGAACCTTAATTCTGCTTCCACTACTGCTAAACGGATTAACAACCGAGCTTCACCTCAAGACATGGGCAGCGAATTATCAAATAACAGATTCGCTGAACTGGCTGATATGGTGGTCGATGAAATTGACGACCACCCAGAAACCAACTCAATTAATTCTAAAAGGGAATTAATGGTTAAGAAGAATGCTAGTACCAATGCAGAAAGCGTTGTTAACATACGCCCAACCCAAGGGAGAAGTCAACATAACATCCAATCAGCTGACGTTTCCTCAGTGAAAACAAACACGCCAGACGCAAATTCAGCAACAAAGATCTCAAGCAAGAAGCCTCCTCCTATAGTGCTTTCAGATATTACTGATCTCAAGGACCTTAAGACTGCCATTGCTCCTGTGGCTAAACCTAGTGAATATGTCATTGCCAATAATATGGGCAGAACTATACGCATATATGCTAATGAAGTGGCCACGTATAGAAACATTGTAAAACGACTGGATGAGCTCAAAGTCCAGTTTTACAGCTATCAGCTTCAAGACGACCAGCCCTACAGGGTTGTTATACGCAAACTTCACCACTCCACGCTGCATCACGAGATAAAGGAAGATTTTGCTAGCTTGGGGCACAAAGTACTGCAGGTATATAGCCCAAAAAATAAGACACACGAACCTTTAAATATATTTTTCCTGAATATTGAGTCAGCAGCCAACAACAATAAAGTTTTTGAAATCAACCTGTTGTGTGGACAAAGAGTGGTAATTGAACCAATGCGCAAGCGAAATGCTATAGCCCAATGTAGTCGCTGCCAGGACTATGGGCACACTGCCCGTTACTGCCGAAAACAGCCTAGATGCGTTCGGTGCGGTGAACAACATAGATCGTCTGAATGTGTAAGGCCTGACGACGCCCCCCCTACCTGTGCACATTGCGATGGTAACCATCCTGCAACATACAAAGGCTGTCAGTGGTATCAGAAATACTTTGGAAAATCTGGTGCAGGAGTCAATTCTGCCAATAAACGTCTTTCAAAGCTGAACCTTGGTGGTAGCAACACAAATTCAAATTTGCTTACGAATCAAGATAATTGGCCTCTGCTCAATAACAGCTCTCTATCCAGACGGCAAAATAAGAGTTACAAACCTCAACAATGGTCTGTATGTGATCAACAGCCAATTTTGAAGCCTAACACCTCTACATCAACAAACAATGTTAGCTACGCTAAAATGGTTAGCGGTTACAACACTGTACAAAGTCCTGCGGGGCCAGCTCAAATTCGATTAGAGCGACAACAATTGCAACAGATATATCAGCAACAACAAAATAGCCAAGAGCTAAGCGATTCAGCAGAGCTATTATCAGAGATAAGAAACATGTCCAAACTCATGGAAAAACTGATTGAGATGCAGATGCAGATTCTCAATCTCCTTACCGCAGTGGCATCAAAATGAGTTCCCTTCGCGTTCTGATATGGAATGCCAACGGCATTAGAGGAAGAGTATCAGAGCTCGAACTTTTTTCCCACAATAATAACATTGACGTTATTTTATTAAATGAGACTAGATTACCTAATAATACAACACTAAGAGTGTTTGGCTATCAATCTTACCAAGCGATTACTTCGCAGCTATCTTGGGTTGGAGGAGGTGTTGCAGTACTAGTAAAAAATTCTGTTAAGCACTACCCGTTAGTCACCATTGCGAATCGATCATTTCAGTTTGCCTCCGTGAGTGTGGACACTACATTAGGCGTGCTGGAATTAGGCGCAATATATATTCAGCCAAACTACAGGACTGAGCTTAACGATTTCAACGTTATACTTAATTCTGTAGGAAGAAAGTCTTTAATTGGTGGAGATTGGAACGCTCGGCATTGGATGTGGGGTGATCGCAACAGCAACTCTAGAGGCAATCTATTAGCTAGATGCCTAGCCTCTCACAGAGCGAAAGTACTGTCGACTGGCTCTCCGACTCGCTACCCTTTCAGCCTAAGAGGAAGTCCATCCTGTTTAGACTTTGCTCTATACCAAGGCATTCCTGATCGTCTGATAAAAATAACGGATAACTGGGAGCTTCATAGTGACCATCTGGCGCTAATTATTGATATCCATACCCAATACACAGCTGTTGTGCCTCAATACAGTCTTCTCTCTAGACGCTCATCTATTCCGAGGTTCCAAAGGAAGCTCGACGAGTTGATCCATTTAAATATGGAGCTGAGGACATCTCAGGACATAGATGCTGCAGTGGATCTTCTTACCCAAAAGATACATACTGCTGCAGCACTGTCGGGTTCTGCTGTTAGAGATTCGGGTCCTTCAACTCTCTATTGCCTTGATAGGGAGACAAGGGAACTAATTCGGCTTAAGAGACAGCAGCGTCGGAGATTTATTCGCACCCACCTTGCAGAGGATAGTGCTTTGTGGCAACACACTAGTCGGCTTCTAAAAGAGAGGCTTAAGACCCAGAGAGATGAGTTTTTTGTGAGGAAACTCGAAGCAATGGATTATACAATCGACTCAGGATACTCTCTGTGGAAGGCTACTAGGTCCCTAAAGCGACAGCCGTTGAGACATGTGCCGATTAAAAAAGCCACAGGTGAAGTATGCAGGTCAGATGAGGAGAATGCAGAAACTTTCGCCCTACACCTGGTGAACCGGTTTCTGCCTTTCAATACAGCATCTGAAGAAGAGGTTATGGAAACGGAAAGGGCTCTGGATACACCCTTACAGATGGACCTGCCTATCACGCCTATAAGAGTAGAGGAGGTAGTCGATGCTATAAAACGTCTGCCAAAGAAGAAATCCCCGGGGCCTGACAGGATATGTCACATCACCCTAAAGGCTCTGCCGAAGCGTGCGATTATCTTTATTGTATCAATTTTTAACGCAATACTGAGGATTCAATACTACCCGGTCAGCTGGAGGCTGGCAAGTATTCTGATGATCCATAAACCCGGTAAGCCGGAGGACGATCCTGAGTCGTACCGACCAATCAGCCTTCTCCCTTCTCTCTCCAAGGTGCTTGAGAGGCTTATTGTATTACGGCTTGTCAGGCGTGTGGATCTTGGTGAAATCTTGCCAATCCACCAATTTGGCTTCAGGGAAGGACATGGCGCTGTTGAGCAGATTCACAGGGTGGTGAATCATATCCTTAAGGCATTTGATAACAAAGAGTACTGCAACGGGGTCTTTGTTGATGTGCAACAGGCGTTTGATCGTGTATGGCACATGGGACTACTCGCAAAAATTAAGAGACAAGTCCCAGCTCCCTTCTATCTCCTACTCAGATCGTATTTGCAAAACCGCCAATTCCAAATTAAAGTGAGAACCTCAATCTCCCTCCCACATACGATGGCAGCTGGTGTTCCACAAGGAAGTGTGCTTGGCCCACTTCTATATAACATTTTCACCGCAGATGTGCCAATCCCTCCAGTCATCTACAGAAGCAAATCACTAATCGCCTCATATGCGGACGATATTTGCTTTCTACTCTCGGATTCAAGCGTGTGTGAAGCAGCTTCTGGTGTTCAGGCGTACCTCCACCTGCTTGAGAGCTGGGCTCGCAGGTGGAACATCAAACTGAACCCTAGAAAATGTAAAAATGTTTGCTACACATTGCGCAGGGACCAGGTGCCAGCTGTCCAACTAGACAATGTAAGTCTTCAGGTTGACGAGGAGGCAAAGTATTTAGGAGTAATACTGGACAAGCGCCTAACGTTTAGATCGCACATAAGCGCTTCGATATCAAACTGCAGGTACAAGATGGCGCGTCTAAACTGGATGCTGTGTAGTAGGTCCAAACTGCCCCTAAGATGTAAAAGGGCGATTTACAAGGCTATTGTTGTGCCCACCTGGAGCTATGGGATCCAGATTTGGGGACTGGCTGCAGCGACGAATCGTAAGCGCGTACAGACGCTTCAGAATAAAGCCCTGCGGCTTATCACGGATTGTGGCTGGTACGTTCGAGGGTCTACTCTCCACCGAGATCTGAACTTGGAGACCGTAGAGCTCCAAATAAATCGTCATACTAGTAGATATAGCGACAGGCTGAGAGCCCACATGAATAGGCTAGCTAGGCCTCTTGCTGAAGAACGCCCCATAAGCCGCTTAAAAAGACGTCAATACCCAACCTAAATAAAATGTAAATACTTATAAAAAAAAAAAAAAAAAAAAAATTTATAAAAACTGTATATAAAATGTATAACATGTAATGTATAGCTCTATTTAATAGATTGAGCTCGGCTATGTTAATTGTTAAGCCACCTGCCCTGTTATGGTCTATTATGCAGACTGATTCTGGACAATAAAATAAAATAAACAAAAAAAAAAAAAAAAAAAAGAATTTTTCTTTTCATCAAACCGAGATCCGGTTTGAAGGACCATTAAATGTAGAGCTCTGTAGATACGAGATCACGCGCAAATAATCTACACGTATAAATTGAGTGTTCATTTACTACTGAGCCGCTCTAGCGAGCGGCTCCATTTTTATTCATAAAACTTATTTTATTCTTAAACTATTTAATTGCTATCGCTGAGTTTGTAGGACTCAGCGTAATCTTAACTATTTATAATGTAAAAAGACGCATAGCAGAAACTATTAAACTAATGCGGACAAAAGCTATTAAAACCGATGTCGATCATAAATTAAGTCCCTGCTCTTGTCAATGTAGCTTTTGACAAAACGGAGAAGGAGCTATTAAAACCGATGTAGATCATAAATTAGGTCGCTGCACTTGTCAAGTGTTACATACCAACGCTTAGATGGAGCTATTAAAAAGATGACGATTAAAAATATACTTATCAAGTGCAGCTCTAATGCGTGTGACAACTGCACTGTGTGTGCGTTGTTCTTATCGGATGTCTTTGAGAGTTTTGCCTCATACCACATGTTTAGGCTTCATGCCTGAACACAAGTTTACAAGTTAAATTTTGTTTTCTTTTAAAATTTTAAAACTTTAAACATATTTTTCAAAAATTATTAAATCTTTTAAATTAACATAATAATAATAATTCCTTTTTATTTATTTTTTTTATTTTATAATATATATTCTTATTTTATCAATTAGCCGGTCAGACCCATTTGGCGTCTTAGATCAATGAAGCGAGGTACAGGTAGTGCCTTTGTTAAAATGTCTGCAACTTGTTTATCTGTGGATAAATACTTAATTTTTATTAGTTTATTTTCCACCTGTTCTCTTGAAAAATGGTATTTTATGTCTATGTGCTTTGATCGTTTATGACAAGAGGGATTATTTGCAATACAAATACAGCCCTGATTGTCTTTATACAATTTAATTGGTTGCTCTAACTCAATATTTAAACTTTCTAACAATGATTGTAATCATAATGCTTCCCTGACTGCTTCAAACAAAGCCATATACTCTGCTTCAGTTGTTGAAGCTGCTACAGAATTTTGTTTTCTTGTGCTCCAACAAATAAGGTTTGATTCAAACATTTTTAATTCAAATTTTTATTAAAAGTTAATTTTAGGTCAATGGTTCACTTTGGATATCTCAAAACCCTTTTTAGGCATTGCCATAACTCATTATTATTCTTTTGGCTGTATCGACTTAATAAATTAACTGATGTACTCAGATCTGGTCTTGTGCATAGAATAATGTACATAAAACATCCAATCAGGCTACGACACGGTGATTCACATTCACTATCAGAATTTAATGCATCGTAATTGAGTTTACACGAAAGTGGTGAATTTACAGGATTGCATTCATCCATTTTAAACTTTATTAAAATATTTTTAATATATGCGGATTGACTAAGTTGTAACTGACCATTATTTCTGTAAATTTTTATTCCAATAAAATATTTGAGTTCTAATAAATCAGTCATTTTAAATTTACCCTTTAAATAGGATTTGAAGTTATTTATTGTTTGAAGATTTTCTGTTGATATAACTAGTGAAAGCACAATATTTATTATATTATAAATTATATATGTGTTTCTTTATTTAAAGTTAGGTTGTGTAATATTGGTAGATAATTATATATAGTAATATGAATTTAAATGTATGTATATAAAGTTGATTCGCGAATGTTTGTATATTAGTTTTCACTTGATGACGCGTCGCTCGTCTGTTCTTGTTCGCGGATGCACACACACTCCTTCTTGTCCGGACTGTGTTCTTCGCTTGTTTGATATTGAGTTTATACATAGAGATGTGCTAGCGTTAATGATAATAAGTTATTCTAGTGATGTTAAGGATACCGACCGCTTACATTCGGCTTTCCTGACTTTTCGAAGCGTCCTCGTTTGAATTAGCGAATCGAGGGTTGTCTCCTCGAACTGTATTTGACCTTGGCTTTATTTTGTCTGATGCAAATACAGATTTGTAATGTCGTTGTTTGCGTTGAGAATAAGGCAGATCTTCCGACTTAGCGATCTTTTGGCAAAACTACAGTGATGATGAATGGACCTTTGTAGCGAGGTTCAAGTTTGTGTGAGGTGAGGTGCAGTGTCTCGTCTTTCTATGTGAAAGCGGTACCACGGTCAGATATAATTCGGTTGGGCATTCCGACATAACAAGTCATCTCCAGCAGGGTGTCGATAACATGTTTTGTAGCGGTGCTCTTGACAGCTCGTATAATCGTAAATTTGGTGAACGCATCCACGATTACCAGGATATGTTCGTTACGTTTTGAACTTTTTGGAAACGGTCCCAAATGGTCGATGTGAACTGTCGCAAATGGTATTGGTTTGATATCGTCATAATGATATTGACAAGAGAGTCGACCCCCGGGTTTTTTTATTCAAGGCACATCCGACGCATGGTTTGATGTAACTCTAAATACGCAATCGGCTTCATAATGTCGTTTTCGTTCTGTAGCAAAACACAAGCTAGACCAATTGAACTTGCGTCAGTGTGAAGTTCATGCTCGGCATCGATGCGGTAGTTTACCACAATAGGCTTTGATACTAATTTTAGCTTTAATTTATTGAAAGCGTCGTTTTGCTGTTGTTTCCATTTAAACGTTGATTTTTACGCAATAGTTTTCGAAGTGGCTTGGAAATTATGGGATATCCCGCAACAAACTTCCGGAAAAAACCGGTCAATCCTAAAAATTTTCGAACATCGGTGACCGTTTTCGGATTCGGAAAATGTGTTATAGCATTAGTCTTAATTTCGCCGGGACTAATACCTTCCGGGTGATGTCCAAGAAATGTTATCGTTTGCTTAAACAATTCACATTTGTCGAGATTTAATGTTAAACCTACGTCTCGTAGTACAAAAAGAATTCGCGTAAGCTTCTCGTGCATTTCGTCAAAGTTGTTGCTGCCGATTAAAATGTCGTCCATATAATGCAGCATGTCATCTTTCTTTACTCGTTTTTGGATTTCTGCCATAAATCGATTAAAAATTGCTGGCGCATTCTTCAACCTAAATGGCATACGCTTGAATTCATACATGCCATCGGTAGTGATGAAAGCCGTGTATTTTCGCCTTTCAATTGATACTAATATTTGGTAGTATCCGCTGTTCAAATCAAGTGATGAAAAATATTTGAATCTTTTCGCGTCTTGTAGTCGTTTTTCAATATTTGGAACAGGAAAATTTTGTTTCTTAACCATTTTGTTAAGACGACGGTAATCGACGCACAAGCGATCGCCTCCGTTTGCTTTCTTAACGAGTACAACCGTTGCAATAAGTCTTCGACCATACGGTTGACTTTATCTCGTTTCGGAACTATTTGATTCTCTTCGAGTTCGATTTTAACTTCAATGAGGTCTGTTTTGCCAATACCCTGTTGCGAATACATCGGTGTAGCTTTCAAGTAGAACTTGAATTTTTGCTTTTTCGTCTTCATTGCTGAAATTATACAAAAGTTTTTCAAATTGGTTATCGTTCGTTACCTTATGCTTTGTAGCACGTTTAGACTCGAATGTCGTTTGTCCATTTCCCAATTTTAATGTAACGTTGTCGCTCATAATAACATCTTGTCCAAGTAAAAAGTCTTTCTTTACAAGCTCGTCGTCCGCAATGTACACTTGCGCTGTAATTACTGCATTGTCGATTTCTAATTTTACGATGATAGCTTCTTTTAAAATTCCCATTGATAAGCCTCAACAACCTTATTGACGCGATCAATAAATTGGTTTACCGAAATACTTTGCTCATCCGTTGGGTCATATTCCAGCAAGGAATCTGCAAATTCCTTTACAGAAGCGTGACGCGATATCTGCAGTGCCTCTAAATTATTCACATAATTAATGTCGTTTCTATTTCTGGTTTGACCAGGAATAATACGCGTTGTGTTTTCTTCAGCTGTTTGTGACAACAGCTGTGCCATCATTTAATACAGTTGCTTCACTTCGGACTGCAACTGTGTCGTGGACATTGTGACATTATCAATTTAATTGGAATCTTCAAATTCAGCTAGTCGTCTGCTTAATTGTTCTTTCGAACCTGATGTTGCTAATCCTCGATCTGGAAGAAGACCCTTTAACTGCTTTACAGTCAAATTATCAATTTTAGACATTTTGTTTGTTTTATTTTTCGTTGACGTTTAAAATCGTTTCGTTTTTACGTTTTATCGATCACGTTTTACATTAGTGCATTTTCGTTAATGTTAAGATCGCGATTACGTAGTTCTCTGTTTTATTCGTGTTTATTTTTCTTACGTTTTCCATTAAATTGTATGTGTATGTGTGCGTCTAATTGCTTTGACGTTACAATGCAAGTTCGTATGAGCGAGAGAGACAAATCATTCTATTCATATACTATATATGTACGTATTAGACATCTGCGTGGCTTCACTCACAACTTAAATCACTCAAAATTTATCGGCTTCGCATTCTATTTAACTCAATGCATTTTGAGCATTGTTGATTCGAACGTCGATTTTTTGCCATTCATGCAGACTTCTAGTACGTATATCATCAATTTACCGTTTTCGGAACGCGCGTTTTAGTTTTAATACGCCATTTATGTATATACAAATTTATTGACAAATTTCGTTCGATTTTTCGTTTATATAAGTGCAATATATGATTCGCTATCACAATATTCGACACTTCGTCAGCGTTTTCGATTTATATTGTCCAAATAACACGATTGTTCGTAGGATACCATCCCATTTCTGAACTGAAAGCACAACATTTATTTTTTTATAAATTATATATGTTTTTCTCTCTTTTAAGTTTGGTTGTGTAATATTGGTAGATAATTATATATAGTAATATGAATTGTATATAAAGTTGATTGAATGTTTGTATATTAGTTTTCACTTGATGACTCGTCGCTCGTCTGTTCTTGGTCGTGGCAGCACACACAGTCCTTCTTGTCGGGACTGTGTTCTTCGCTTGTTCGATATTGAGTTGATACATAGAGATGTGCTAGCGTTAATGATAATAAGTCATTCTAGAGATGTTAAGGATACCGATCGCTTACATATAACAAAACAAATATATTCTTTAAAGTATTTCCTTTGTCAAGAATATCAATACAACGATCTACAGGTGAATTGGTAAAGCCAATTTCTTTTAATGCTTGCTCACAAATTTCAAACCAACATCTAGCCGCTTGCTTAAGACCATAAATTGCTTTATTCAATTTACAAACCTGGTCGGTACCAGAAGCTAAGCCTTGAGGAACTCTCATATATATTTCTTCCTTTAATATGCCATTTAGAAAGGCAGTCTTAACATCCATATGATGTACTTTCAAATTATATTGGTTTGAAAAAGACATAATAGTTCTAAAGCTAGTAATTCTAGCAACCGGAGCAAACGTTTCGTCATAATCTATTAAATATTCTTCTTACCAAATTCATTGTATTTAATTGTAAATACCCATTTACAATCAACTATATTCTTGTTTACAGGCATTTGAACAAGGGACCATGTTTTGTTTAATGAATGTGAATGCAGTTTCTGTATTTGATTTCATGAAATGAGGTAGGATTGAGCATTCATAACACAATTGTTTATAATATCTCTATAAGATAACTTTGGCCTATTCTTCAATCTATCACTTTTTCTTATGTCAACTTGCGAGTTTAATTTCTTATTTTGATCACATACATCATTAGATGTAATATCACCAGACTCGACTGGATCGGCATTCACTTTTTCTACTACCACACCACTAGGCTGTTTATCTGATAACTCATCAGATTTCTCTTCCTTATCTTCACTTTATAAGGTATTTTGAACATTTTCCATTTCCAACATATCACCAATTTTACTGGTGTCATGGAAATCCTTTTCTGATCATTCCATATTTTCATTATGGAATTCAACGTTCTTTACTTCAACCACAGCTCTAGAATTTACCATGTTTGTCTCGACAACGAGAACATCTCTTGCAATTGCAAATTTTCCAGTTTCCACATCCCATATTTTATAACCAATTGGTTCATATTTAACCAGTATACCTTTCCATGATTTCTCATCAAACTTTCTTTTTCTCATTTTGTTATGAACATATTCTGTTGAACCGAAAACTTCAATAACATCAGACTTAAAAGTCACTAAATATGTTACACAGTAATGATTATACTGATCAATGAATACAACATAATAATTCTTTTTACGGATAGTTGAAGGTGAAATCGGACCACATACATCTGAATGAACGACAAATAATGGCCGCCTTATATAATCTTTATTTTTGAACTTTTCAAAACAAAGTCTAGCTTACTTTCCTTTTATACAAGTCTTACATAGTTCAATATTTGGCTGTACACTGCTTAGCATATCAACATCTTCAACCATACTCATAGATTTTATTTCTAGAAATTTTCTTCTTCAATTCTTCAATATTAATAAAATGATCTGACGCTCCAGAATCCAAAAGAAAAGAAATTTTTTTTTCTTTATAACTTTCTTGTGTTAACATAAAAGCAAAACCCGATTGTACTGATTCTATCTGAGCCGATGCTACTTGCGCTTGTTTGCCTTTATCCTGGTTATTGTTTTATATTTCTCTTTTATGTATAAAACAATCTCTTTTAATGTGTCCTGTCTTTCCACAGTAAAAACATTTTAATTTCTTATTAAATTTGCTTTTGTTTCTGAATTTATTTTTATTTTTCAAATTATAGTTTTTATTTTGAAAATTGGGAACTTCCGTGTCTTTCCTTAATGCTTGCAACACTTTCAAAATGGTATTTTTGCTGTCATGTTTTAACTTTATTTCAGGATCCAGTAATCTATTTTTGATAAATGCTGAAGTTAAATTGTCCTCTGACCGCGTTTCAATTGCTGTTATTACAACATCATATGATGAAGAGTCAAAAGTTAATGCGACACTTTGTCAATTTCTTGTACCTGCGCTCCAGACGCAACCAACTCAGTTGTCAGGTCATCAAATATATTGAAATGGCTTTACAGTGAAGCCTTGCCTTAATGACAACAATTGTTTACGGACGGACAGTTGTGAAGCTAAACTTTTTCGCTCGTAGATGGGGTCTAAATTTTGAAAAATTTCTTTTGCACTGTATTAATTTTTCGCAAAAACAAGAAATGAGTCACTTAGATATTCAATTATAATGTTTTTTGCACATCGATCTAACTTCTTCCATTCTTCTGTTTGTTCTTGCACATTTTACTTTTATCGCGTCTGTTTCACTTAATAAGGCTCTCACTCTAAATTTCCAAATGGAGTACTTTTGTTGAAACATATGACAACCCTAATGCAACGTTCATGCTCTCTTGCGTTCTTCACTATTGCTAAAGTGAGAGCAAACATATTTTGGTGTACATGAAACATACATTATCATATTCATTATTTCTTAGTTGCTAATAAACCTTATGAACGAACAGATCGCTGCTTCATTATTAACAGGTTATGATCCCAGTACAAAAACGTAAACGACGCGAAAAGTAAAATATTTATCTTGATAAAATAATAGTTTAATGAAAAATGACAAACGTACACGCAATCGAAAAATTCGATGAAAGAAATTACGAAAGTTGGAATGTGCAGATGCGAAGTGTGCTCGTACACGGAATTAAACCTTTACTGCAAAAGCCGGAGGAGCTTGTGGAATGGACCACAAACGACGAGAAGGCATTAGCTACAATAATCCTAAGCGTGAAGCCGACACAGCTAAACTACATAAAAAATTGTAAGACATCTTTCGAGGCATGGCAAAAGCTGCAGGAAGGTACAAACCAAAAGGCCCAATTCAAAAAGTCATTCTATATAAGAAACTACTTAACATGAGGATGCAATACGTTGACAACGTAGGGGAATATTTAAACAAGTTCACCGAGATCGCAGATAAGCTAGCAGAGATTGGAATATCTATGCATGAGGAGTTGCTCAGCATAATATTATTATCTAGTTTGCCTAAGTCTTTCGAACATTTTGTAATTGCAACAGACGTATTGCCGATATACAGCGCATTAACATTGAAATTGCTTGAAGAAGGAGAAAGACGCAAAGAGCAAAAACCGTTAGAGTCTGGCGCACATGAACAAGCGTTCAACATTCTTTCGTCGAATATGAAACAAAGGAAACCAAAGATAAGAGAGTTTAACGGAAAATGTTTTGTGTGCGGTGAGAGAGGACACTGTGCGAGTCAATGTGCAAAGAAGAAAACGATAAATAAGAAAGAGGAAGCATTGAATGTTGTTGGTGCGATAGCGACTACATACAAGCACAAAGGACAGCATGTTCAAAAATTTTAAAGAGTACGAAGAGAATATTTGGTTAGCAGCAAATTCTTCAGTGACAGCAACTGGTCGTGGTGATGTTGTGATACAAACAAATGAGCGAAATGTTCGATTGAAAGACGTTTTGTACGCACCGGAGTTGAAAGCAAATTTTCTTTCAATTGGTAAAGCAATCGAGAACGGTATGACTGCAAAGTTTGAGAAGGAGTATGTGTTTATACAAAACAAACAGCGAGACGTCATATTGAAAGCGGTTAAGCGAGGCAGTTTATATATTATTGAAGCACGCTCAGAATCGTTGTATGCATCAAGTAACAACGAAGTATGGCACAACAGGTATGGTCACATTTATTACAAATGTTTGAAGGAATTAGAGCAAAAGAGTATGGTATATGGTATAAAGCTGAACTAGTGCGAGGAGCAATTGCGTTGTAATACATGTATGATCAGCAAAGTACATGTTTTGCCATTTCCACATGAATCATAAAGGCGATCTGAAAGACTTTTGGAAGTAATTCATTCGGACGTATGCGGACCAATTAATATATCATCAATTGGAGGATCAAGATATTTCCTAACGTTTAGAAGCGCTAAACAAAATTCATCATATCTTTGCATCCATCTGAGGTACGGGGACGAAATTTATTGCACATGTCAGTGGAATCGGGAAAAGTAATCGTGTTACGTTTGGTCAATATCGGAGGGGGCTATGCCCTGCTTGCCCACTAATTGTTTCAAAACTTCCTATCACCTGTTATATAATAAACGTTAATAAACGATCCCATCTTGCGATTGTTATTGCATAGAATTAGAGGGCGAACGTCATACGATGGAGTGCAATATCAATCGAATAGAGAAGCATGTCTATTATTATGTCTACTATTATGCAACAAGAGGAAGCTGTAATCTATCCAACGGAATTTTTGAATTCATTTGAGCCACCGGGAATGCCTCCACATAATTTGAAATTAAAAGTTGGATCTCCGGTGATGCTCATTCGAAATTTGAGTGCATTCAAATTGTGCAATGGAACACGACTCGAATTCCAATGATTTCCAACGATTTGCCTTTTGAGTTCAAGCGGCTTCAGTTCCCTTTGCGTCTTGCCTTTGCAATTACCATCAACAAAGCACAAGGACAATCATTGTCAATCGCTGGAGTAAAGTTAGAAAATCCATGTTTTTCTCATGCGAAATTGTACGTTGCATGCTCTCGAGTTGGAACACCCAAAAATTTATATATTTATACACAAAATAAAAAACCACAAATATTGTATACCCATTAGCATTAAGATAAAAACGAAAATAAAAACTTTTAGTTAAAAAATACATTTACTTTTTTGGGCGGTGGAATCTATCCATCTTCTATCATACCACGCTGAGTATAATTGCGAAAGAAAAAAGTAAAAATAAATGAATGAACTGTAAAAATCATATTGAAAGGAGGCCTAGCCCTAGGCCTAAGTAGCCAGCGCTATCATCCCTTTATCCAGTCTTAAGTTTACTTAATTCTGATACTTATAATAAATAAATAAGAAGTGCTTGGAGTCGAGTAGGAGGAGAATATATTGTGTAATGAAAATAATTTTTACTGGGCGCAGCAAAGCGTGCCGGCTACAGCTAGTAGATAGATATATAAAGATTAATTTTTATATATATAGATGTCTTGTGTATCTGTTGACACATATGACAACCCTAATGCAACGTTCATGCTCTCTTGCGCTCTTCACTATTGCTAAAGTGAGAGCAAACATATTTTGGTGTACATGAAACACACATTATCATATTCATTATTTTTTAGTTGCTAATAAACCTTATGAACGAACAGATCGCTGCTTCATTATTAACAGGTTATGATCCCAGTACAAAAACGTGAACGACGCGAAAAGTAAAATATTTATCTTGATAAAATAATAGTTTAATGAAAAATGACAAACTTATAAGCTATCGAAAAATTGGATGAAAGAAATTACGAAAGTTGGAATGTGCAGATGCGAAGTGTGCTCGTACACGGCGGAATATGGAAAGTAGCAAGCGAAGTTAAACCTTTACTGCAAAAGCCGGAGGAGCTTGTGGAATGGACCACAAACGACGAGAAAGCATTAGCTACAATAATCCTAAGCGTGAAGCCGACACAGCTAAACTACATAAAAAATTGTAAGACATCTTTCGAGGCATGGCAAAAGCTGCAGGAAGGTACAAACCAAAAGGCCCAATTCAAAAAGTCATTCTATATAAGAAACTACTTAACATGAGGATGCAAGACGTTGACAACGTAGGGGAATATTTAAACATGTTCACCGAAATCGCAGATAAGCTAGCAGAGATTGGAATATCTATGCATGAGGAGTGGCTCAGCATAATATTATTATCTAGTTTGCCTAAGTCTTTCGAACATTTTGTAATTGCAATGGAAACGCGAGACGTATTACCGATATACAGTGCATTTTTTTTTTTCCTACTTTTTTTCTTATTTATTGTATCTCCTTTTCTTAGGACTAACAATAATTAACAATAAATTCTTAAATCTAAACTTATAATATGTACTAGCCATCCAGATGGAGGCTAGTAGTTTACAGCGGCTCTAAGAACTTAACACTGAGCTTGGGAGGTCATTTCTCCTGAGTCGCGTTGTGTTATTTTGTTGAGTGAGAGCTCTTGCGAGTGGGTTTGGGTGATAGTGGAGTTTTTGAGAATAGTTTCGTTTTGTTCCAGCTATTTCAGACTGCACTGTTGGGATATTCAGATCTCTGTGAATACAATCGTTTCGAATGTACCACGGTGCACCAGTTATTATTCTAAGAATTTTAGATTGAGCTCTTTGAATTATTTCCACATTGCTGGCGCTTGCATTGCCCCATAGCTGGGATCCGTATGTCCAAATAGGCTTTATTACTGTGTTATAAAGCAACACCTTGTAATCCAGATTTAAGGGTGATCGTGAATTAATAAGCCAGTGTAGGGAGTTGGCCTTCAGCTTAATTTGTGTTTTCTTCGCTTCAATGTGTTTGCGGTATGTAAGTCGTCTTTCGAGATGAATGCCGAGATGCATGACCTCATTGGCCTGTGGGATCGTAATATTGTTCAGAGTTAGCGTAGGGCAAGTACCTCTATTGAGCGTGAATGTAACGTGTTTACTTTTTTGTTCATTGACTTTTATCCGCCAATTGCCCAGCCACTCTTCGAGATGGGTGAGGTGATCTGCTAGTCGATTTGTAGCTTGTATTGGGCATCGGGACCTGCTTAATATTGCAGTATCGTCAGCAAATGTTGATGTTGTGAGGTTGTGGTTGATTGGGATATCTGATGTGTATAGCACGTATAGCATGGGGCCGAGTACGCTGCCTTGGGGCACACCAGCTTTGATTTCCGACTCTACTGTTAGAAAATCATTTTGTCGCACAACGAAGGTTCTTTCGCTGAGATAGGACTCAAGAACCTTGTGAGTATTTTGTGGGAGCAACACATTAATTTTGTACTTAAGCCCCTCGAGCCAAACTCGATCAAACGCTTGGGCAATATCGAGAAAGATTGCGGAGCAGTATTCACGGTGCTCAAACGCAGTTCGAATCTCTGAGGTAATACGATTGACTTGTTCAATGGTGCCATGCTTTTCGCGAAAACCGAATTGATGGGTAGGGATGATATTTTGAGTGTACTGGCTTATTTTTGTGAGAAAAATCTTTTCAAAGAGCTTGGACAGACATGATAGAAGACTTATGGGTCTATATGATGCCGCCTGAGTTTTATCCTTACCGGGCTTCGGGATCATGACAATGATTGATTTTTTCCACTGGGTGGGGAAATAACCACTTTTTAGAATTGCATTGAACAGTTTGGTAATATAAATTATAGCTGGACTGGGGAGTTCCACGATCATTTTTGGAGAAATAAGATCATGACCTGCAGCCTTTTTTGGGTTTAGCTGATTTTTTATGATGTTTTTTACTTCATGTGTGTGTATTCGGAGGGGTGCTGAATAGTTCCTATCCGGATATGGAGGAAGAGTGAAACCGTTTGTCGACGGGTTTGGCTGAAATACATTTTTAAGATGTGCTGCAAAAATGTTAGCCTTTTCTTCATCACTGCGAGCCCATTTGCCAGTATTATCTCTAATGGGTTTAGATACCTCAGCGGGTGGCTGAATAGTAGCGCGAGCTTTCCATAACGGAAATTTAGAGTTTTTTGGTGAGAGACATTCGATGTATCTTCTCTGGGCTAGCTTATCTTCAATTTTGAGGGCCGTAGTCAGCTCACAAGTAGCTGTTTTCAGCCTTAGTTTTGCAGCTGGAGATCTAAATTTTTGCCATTCTCTTCTTAGGCGGCGTTTTTTTGCAACCAGATGTTCAATGTGACTATTTGTTATGCTATGATTTGTCGTTGGAGGTGAATTAAATTGTGGTGTAGAGTGTTTTGCTGCAGCAGTAAGAATTGAGTTAAGGGCACTGACAGAGTTGTCTATATCCATTTCGCAGTTGACTCCAGGGTTGAGTTCAATGTGGCTGCTTATATATTTTTTGTATTTAAGCCAATTCGTATTGTAAGCGGTGAGAAAACTGGGATTTCGTTTGTATTGTGGGTATTCCAATAGATTAAAAATTATGGGAGAGTGATCCGATGACAGATCTGCGAGTGATTCTGCAGAAATTAATCTGGTTGAGATTTTTCGTGTAATTGCAAAGTCTATAAGATCCGGTATTTTCATCGGATCTGTTGGCCAGTATGTGGGACTGCATGGTGAGACATAGTCCAGCTTATTTTGAGTGTTTATGAGTGCTTTATAGAGCTGTTTCCCTTTGGGATTCGAAAGCCGTGATCCCCAATGGGTATGTTTGGCGTTATAATCTCCTGCAGCTAAGAAGCGATCACCCAATGTGTTAAAAAAGTCTATGAACTGTTTTTCGGTTACAGTAAAACGAGGGGGGCAATAAATTGCCGATAATGTGAGATTGCCAAATTTTGATTGCACATTTATCGAAGTGGCTTGGAGGTAATTGGTTGAGAATCCCTGTAGAGAATAGTGTTTTATTCTACTTCTAATGAGTATGCCAGTTCCTCCATGGGCTTTTCCGTCTGGGTGGTTTGTTGCGTAGAATGTGTAACCGGGAACTAGGAAATTGTATTTATTTGTGAGGTGTGTTTCTGCGAGAAGCATAACGTCTACGTCTCGTTCCTTTAGAAATATTGAGAGTTCGTGCTTGTGCCGAGAAACACCATTGGCATTCCAGAGGCATATATTTAAAGTGCTCATTTTTGGCTTTGTTGGGCTACGAGCATTTGTATGAGTGTGTTTTGATTTTGCATCAATTGTTGCATAGTGTTTTGCATAAATGCCATGAATTCCATCATGCTTTGCTGCATTGATGCAATCATAGCTTCCATGCTATTTTGGGGTATGATCTGTGACGGGTTTTGTGCTGGAACGTCGATGGGAACCTTAAGCGACACGGTTTGTGAGTTTAGATTTTGTGTGGTGTTGTTTAGTCCTGATTTCAATGCATTTGCAAAGGACACACCGGGTTTAGTTGTGTCTAGGGTATAGGTCTGCGGGGTGCGTATTTTTATCTCTTCGGGGCGAGTGCGGGTTGAAGCGATTCGCTGATTCAGGCGGTTTTTCAGTTCCTTAAAAACTGGGCAGCCCCTGTAATTAGCCGTGTGGTTACCACCGCAGTTGCTGCATTTTTTTGCATTGGGGTCTGTTTTATTTGCGGGACATGAAGCAGTGTCATGGAGATCTCCGCAGGCAACGCATACAGAACGTAGGGTGCAATACGTTTTTGTATGGCCAAACTCTTGACAGTTAGTGCATTGAACCGGGTTGTTACGTTTGTGAGGCTCTTCGACAGTTATTCTGCGGTGGAGCAGATATTGTAGGGTGTATATTGGGTGTACTTCATTTTTTTTAAGTGACTTGCTCTCGGGCTCTAATTCAACTTTGAACATGGGTTGAGGTATTTTGTTCTTGTTTATAATATTAGTAGCGACTTTGGGATTGAAACCTTTTTCCTTGAGAGCACTTATCACTTCACTTGGGGATACACTTGGTTCGATGCCTTTAAGTACAATTTGCAGACCTTTAGAGCTTTTTAACTGATAAGTGTAAAAGTTTGCTTTTGTGTCAGTTAAATGTTTGGAGACTACACGATAGTTTTGTTCTGTGTAAATTTGTAGCTTAATTTCGTGCAGATTTCCCCTTTTAAGCGATGAAATATGAAAATTGCCATTTCCAATAAGTTGCACTACGTTTTTCACAAGGCTATTCGAGTTGTTTTCTCGAACATATATTGGCGGGGGTTTGGTGCTGACTTTTGGGACAACTCCATCAGCGTTGTTTGATGCACTATTTTCACTTTCGCTTAAGATGGAAAATCTGTTGCCTGCAAGAGGCGTTTGTGTCGCGCTTTTATCGTCGTTACGATTGATCTTGGGCTTATTACCACTATTAGAGTTAGGGCTTAGTTTACGCTTAATTTGTATATAGCGGTCTAAGCCTGTCTGCACTGCCGAACGATTTGAGAAGGTTTGCTTATTTTTTTGCATTATGCTTTGCGCTAACGGGACGTTCATGTTGTTGTTATTATTTGCTACCACAGCAGCAGAGACAGCAGGCGCTTGCAAGAGACATGCTGTTGTTGTAGTAGCATTGTTTGATTGTGTTATTGTGGTTGTTGTTGCACTAGAAGAGCACACGTACGTTACAGTTTGTGTACTGGTTGCGGGTGGGAAAGTGGTTGGGGAAAAGTTATTAGTTTTAAGAGTAGGTGTTGGGCATTGTGCGGACCAAGAGAGTGGTGGTGTTTGCTCTTGCATTGGCATTGTTAGCGAGATTGGTCGCGGCTGAGGTAAATTAAACGTTATGTTTGTACTTACTGCGCTTTTACCTAGCATATCTTCAGTACCTTGCGTTTTGGGTGGGCAGTTGATCGCCGGGGAACAAGACCTTGCTCTTACCTTTTGATCAGCAGAGAGTCTATTGGATTCGTTGAGTGGGGGAGCGGTGTCGACAAATGTGAAGTAGGCATTTCGTCTACTCACATCTTGTACAGTTTGTTTAGACTGTGCGTCTTTTTCGCGCATTAGTTTTTTTTTTTTTTTTTTCAATTTGTTATTTTAATAAACAAAAGAATGTAACATAAGTACATTCAAAAGAGAAAAAAAAGAAAAATGAAAACGCGAAAAGAAGTATTAAGCGTTTAATTAATTTTCGTGTTTTGCACTGACACTTTGACACTTGGTATAACTATTTTCATATACTTTTTTTTGTTGATAAAAAAAAAAAGATAAACAAAGAAAATAATATTTGAGCAGAGCTCAGTAAATGCACAACCGGTCGCGTCGAGAGGCAATCGGCAGTGCATTAACATTGAAATTGCTTGAAGAGGGAGAAAGACGCAAAGAGCAAAAACCGTTAGAGTCTGGCGCACATGAACAAGCGTTCAACATTCTTTCGTCGAATATGAAACAAAGGAAACCAAAGATAAGAGAGTTTAACGGAAAATGTTTTGTGTGCGGTGAGAGAGGACACTGTGCGAGTCAATGTGCAAAGAAGAAAACGATAAATAAGAAAGAGGAAGCATTGAATGTTGTTGGTGCGATAGCGACTACATACAAGCACAAAGGACAGCATGTTCAAAAATTTTAAAGAGTACGAAGAGAATATTTGGTTAGCAGCAAATTCTTCAGTGACAGCAACTGGTCGTGGTGATGTTGTGATACAAACAAATGAGCGAAATGTTCGATTGAAAGACGTTTTGTACGCACCGGAGTTGAAAGTAAATTTTCTTTCAATTGGTAAAGCAATCGAGAACGGTATGACTGCAAAGTTTGAGAAGGAGTATGTGTTTATACAAAACAAACAGCGAGACGTCATATTGAAAGCGGTTAAGCGAGGCAGCTTATATATTATTGAAGCACGCTCAGAATCGTTGTATGCAGCAAGTAACAACGAAGTATGGCACAACAGGTATGGTCACATTTATTATAAATGTTTGAAGGAATTAGAGCAAAAGAGTATGGTATATGGTATAAAGCTGAACTAGTGCGAGGAGCAATTGTGTTGTAATACATGTATGATCAGCAAAGTACATGTTTTGCCTTTTCCACATGAATCATAAAGGCGATCTGAAAGACTTTTGGAAGTAATTCATTCGGACGTATGCGGACCAATTAATATATCATCAATTGGAGGATCAAGATATTTCCTAACGTTAACAAGCGCTAAACAAAATTCATCATATCTTTACATCCATCTGAGGTACGGGGACGAAATTTATTGCACATGTCAATGGAACCGGGAAAAGTAATCGTGTTACGTTTCTTCAATATCGGAGGGGGCTATGCCCCTCCCATATAAGCGATAAACCGTATTCGTCATATTTTTGCACATATTGAGGTACAGTGAAAATTAAAAAATACGGGTCAAAATATGTATACCTGTTCCTCATATGTTATATGATAGTTTTAAATAAATTAACGGGTAAACACATGTTAAAATAAATAAATTTTTTTCGTACCTGCTTGCCCACTAATTGTTTCAAAACTTCCTATCACCTATTATATAATAAGCGTTAATAAACGATCCCATCGTTTAAAAAATGCACGTCCACAGAGGGTCAAAATATGTATATGTAGCTACGTGTTCCTTAAACGTTTTATGATAGTTTTAGAAATATTAACGGGTAAATAAATATTAAAAAATATATACCTGTTCAATTTCAAAATAGATCGCACATGAATTGGATGTGCTCATGATAACTTCATTTTTATTCATATTAAAGTGACATTATTTTTATGTGATTTATTATACCAAACGAAAATATTGGTGAAACATATGAAACTATGATACAATTTTTTATCAGAATTTTAGTGACTAAAATTTAATAATGCTACCTAAAAAGTCTTCCATTGAGAGAAAGACAGCAAAGTCAAATGAAATGCAGGAAAGAAGGAGACATGAAATATTAGAAGAACGAGAATTGCGTCTCGAGCAATTACGAACTCATGCATCTACGCCACGAGCAGCAGAAGCTCACGAACAACGCGAATCGCGTCTTGAGCAATTACGAACTCATGCATTTACTTCAAGAGCAGAAGAAGCTCAGGAACAACAAGAATTGCGTCTCGAGCAATTACGAACTCATGCATCTACGTCACGAGCAGCAGAAGCTCACTAACAACGAGAATTGCGTCTTGAGCAATTACGAACTCGTGCATCTACGTCACGAGCAGCAGAAACTCAGGAACAACGAGAATCACGCCTTCAACATTTACGTAGCAATGAATCATTTTTAAGAGCATCGGAAACTCAGGAGGAACGAGAATCAAGACTTCGGCGTCTACGTAGCAATGAATCTTCTTTAAGAGTATCAGAAACTCACTGAAAGAACTTCCAAAGAGTGCTGTACTTTATCTCCGAAATTTATTTAATGCTATAATAAGAATCAAATATTTTCCAAAGACTTGGAAGGTATCAGAAATTATAGCAATACCTAAGCCTGGCAAAGATACTTCCAGTGCAGCTTCCTATCGACCGATAAGTCTTTTGCCGATTTTATCAAAGGTGTTTGAAAGAATATTTAGGAGCCGACTGCAACCCATACTTGACCATAGTTACATTATACCTGACCATCAATTTGGATTCCGAAAACACCATTCCACAATTGAACAAATACATAGAATAGTTAAAAAAATTTCTACAGACCTTGATGACAAGAAATATTGTATAGGAGTTTTTCTCGATGTCGAGAAGGCATTTGACAAGGTATGGCACAAGGGATTGTTATTCAAACTTCAATCTCTCCTTCCGCAGGATTTTTATCTTTTGCTTAAAAGTTATATATCAGATAGACACTTTTATGTAAAAGTCAAAGACGCTTTCTCGTCAATAAGACAAATAAATGCTGGAATACCCCAAGGAAGTGTTTTAGGACCTCTCCTGTATGTTCTATATACTCAAGATATACCACACCCGAATGAGCCCTCTTCAATAATTGCTACCTTTGCAGACGACACTGTTCTGCTCTCTGCTCATAACGACTTGTCTTTAGCTTCCAGAAACCTTCATGGTACTCTTGACACTATAACTACCTGGTTTGAAAAATGGGCTATAAAAATTAATGCAAGCAAGACCAACCAAGTTATATTTACAACAAAACGTGCTTTCGTACCCATTCCCCTAAAAATTAACAATGTTGACATACCCATTGCAAATTCAGCAAAATACTTAGGAATACATTTAGACAGTAAACTGACTTGGAAACTACATATAGAAACAAAACGAAACCAAATTAAAGAGAAATGCCGACAATTGTACTGGCTTGTGAACAGGAAGTCGAAGCTATCGATGTTCAACAGAATATTATTATATAAAAGCATTATCAAACCTATCTGGACTTACGGTCTCCAGATATGGGGAACATCAAAAACATCGAACACTGATATTATTCAACGGCAACAGTCAAAAATACTTCGACAAATTACAGGAGCTGATTGGTTTATTTCTAATGCAGATATACACCGAGACCTCAACATACGCACAATAAATGAGGAAATAGTAGAAGTAAGCAGAATGCATCACATCAGAATTATGGCTCATTCCAACACCGAGTTAAACAATATACCCTGGAATTTACGCCTTAAGAGGATACGGCCAGTGGACTTACCAAACTATTCTTAGTTTAATCTAGACATTACTATGTAAAATTAATTGTTGTGCAGGGGTATTGTGCTAATCTACCTACAGTGAACGTTACGGTATCTCGCGAAGAGTGGGGCAGCCGTAAGTATTAGCTGTCTGTAGTGGATGCATAAATTCCTGCATTACATATTCTAGTCCTAATATTATTATAACTTAAAGAAATTGTTCTTTTGTTAACTATTTTATCCCTTAAACATTATTTTAAAGTGTACTAGATGTCCTATAGACAGACGTATAAAACAATGGGAAATATAAAAAAAAAAAAAAAAACTCAGGAACAACGAGAATCAAGACTTCGGCGGCTGCGTAGTAATGCATCTACGTCAAATTGCATCTAAAACTGAAGATCAACGAGAAGCACGTATTCAGCGCCTGCGTGGTGTTGCATCTATTTCAAGGGCATCTGAAACGCCAATCCAACGTGAATCGCGTCTTAGATCTGTTAGATCAAGGAATAGAAGAAATTTGACAATGGAAGCTTTCCATTACGACAGAACATGCGATTACAAAAATAATGATGCAGTTCTCATTGGGTTAATGAACAATGTTTGCTTACATTGTCGTGCGCTAAAATTTGCAAGAGAAGCTCCTGGTATGTGCTGCTCAAATGGTAAAGTCAATTTATCACCGCTACTGCCCCCACCAGAACCGCTCCTGAATTTCTTTTCTGGCAATACTGAGATATCAAAACACTTTTTAAAAAATATTAGAAAGTGCAATACATCTTTTCAAATGACTTCTTTTGGAGCAACAAAAGTGGCAAACAATGAAGGATTTATGCCAACATTCAAAGTGCAAGGCCAAATTTTTCATCGCATTGGTTCACTTCTTCCTAGACCTAATGAGGGAATCCAAGTTTTTGCAAATATTTTTCACCGAAGATGCGAATAAACCGTGAAATTATTTTAAGCCTCCAAACAATTTTTAACGATTACAACCGATTGATCCAGCAGTTCAAGACATCGTTGGAGCAAATGACATCGGATAATTTTCGTGTGATCATTCGTGCCGACAAAACACCACCCGGGGAACACCGAGGTCGTTTCAATTCACCAACGGTCGACGATGTTGCAGTTATCATGGTTGGCAGTGCCTTCGATCCGATTACAGGCAATGAGACTAGAAAGAAGATTTCGTGTATGGACTTTTACGCTTTTCGGACTATGTTTAGACAAAATGAGTCAAATCATATTTTAGAGGCCCGTGAACTATTTCATCAATTTTTAGTTGATATGTAATTGAAGGTGAATGACTTGCCCTCGTTCGGCACAATCAATCGAAGCTTCGCGCCGAAGAATATATTCATTTGCGTGATACAATTGCTAATGATGGAAACACAGCAAATATTCGTAGAATGGTGATATGCCAGCATCATATACTGGCAGCCCACGTCATATGCATGAATATGCTTAAGATGCAATGACGTATGTTCAAAAATATGGACGTCCAGATCTGTTCATCACGTTCACGTGCAATCCAAAATGACCAGAAAAAACTGATCTCCTTTTCGTTGGGCAATCAGCTACCCACAGACATGATCTTATTGCGCGAGTCTTCAAACAAAAAATGATAAGGCTGATGGACGTCATCACCAAGAATCATATTTTTGGAGAAATCCGCTGCTGGATGATCTCCATCGAATGGCAGAAAAGGGGCTTACCTCACGCACACATCTTGATTTGGTTGAACGCAGATTGATGACATCATATCTGCCGAGCTTCCAAATCAATTCGAGGACCGTGTTCTTTTCGAAACTGTGCAGAAACATATTGTACATGGGACATGTGGAGAAATAAATCCAACATCACCATGCATGAAGGAAGGAAAATGTACAAAGCGTTATCCGCGCCAACTGGTCCGCGAAACGCAAACTGGGAATGATGGATACCCTCTGTACAGGCGTAGAAAAACCGAAGATAAAGGCCACACAACACAGATAAAAGTGCGAAATGTTGATTTGGACATTGACAACAGGTGGATGGTTCCCTACTCGCCTCTCCTATTAAAAATGTTTGATGCTCACATTAATGTCGAGAACTGCAATACTGTGAAGTCAATCAAATACATCTGCAAATACGTAACCAAAGGCAGTGATATGGCAGTTTCGCATTAAATCCGAGTGATTAAATCGTACAATTTCGAATGGGGCGCTACATCAGCAGCAACGAGGCAGCATGGCGCATTTTTAGATTCAGCATACATGAACGATGTCCACCAGTTCAACATTTAGCTGTTCATTTGGAAAATGGCCAGCGGGTTTACTTTACTGATCAAAACGCATGTGCTAGAGCCGAACAGCCACCACACATCACCCTTACCGCTTTCTTTGAACTATGTTCCACCGATAACTTCGCTAAGACGTTGTTGTATCCAGACGTTCCAAAATATTACACTTGGAACACATCGAAAAAGTTTATCCGAAGAAAGCAAGGTGCAATCATTCCTGAATATGCTAGTGTTCATTCTTCAGATGCCTTGGGACGGGTCTACACTGTTGATCCAAACAACGAGGAATGTTATTTCTTGCGTTTGTTATTACATACAATTAGAGGGCCAACGTCATTCGATGCCTTAAAAACCGTCGATGGAGTGCAATATCAATCGAATAGAGAAGCATGTCTATTATTATGTCTACTATTATGCAACAAGAAGAAGCCGTAATCTATCCAACGGATTTTTTGAATTCATTGGAGCCACCGGGAATGCCTCCACATAATTTGAAATTAAAAGTTGGATCTCCGGTGATGTTCATACGAAATTTGAGTGCATTCAAATTGTGCAATGGAACACGACTCACCTAACAAAAACCTTTCACCAAATTTGATCGAGGCGACGATTATCAGCGGCAAGTTCAAAGGGGAAGACATGCATATTCCTCGAATTCCAATGATTTCCAACGATTTGCCTTTTGAGTTCAAGCGGCTTCAGTTCCCTTTGCGTCTTGCCTTTGCAATTACCATCAACAAAGCACAAGGACAATCATTGTCAATCGCTGGAGTAAAGTTAGAAAATCCATGTTTTTCTCATGGGCAATTGTACGTTGCTTGCTCTCGAATTGGAATTTTGGGCGGTGGAATCTATCCATCTTCTATCATACAACGCTGAGTAGATTATATAATTGCGAAAGAAAAAAGTAAAAATAAATGAATGAACTGTACAAATCATATTGAAAGGAGGCCTAGCCGAAGGCCTAAGTAGCCAGCGCTATCATCCCTTTATCCAGTCTTAAGTTTACTTAATTCTGATACTAATAATAAATAAATAAATATTGAAAGGAGGTGCGAACTTAGTAGCAAGTACTGACACTGATCTATGTTTCAATTCTAGGTTATACAATCAAATATTATCGGGTGCCCAGCGAAGTAGGCGGGAAACGGCTATCCATATATATAAAAATTAATGTTGTATATATTTATCTATCTTTCTACAAGTATGTCTGTATGTTCCTTATCGGAAGCCAAACCATCCACAGACGAACTTTAGTTCATTAAGGAGAGTGTTTGAGTGAAGTTTGGTCAAAATCGGAGGGGGCTATACCCACTCCCACACAAGCGATACAAAACATTCACCATATCTTTGCATCAATTTGAAATACATGGATGCAATTTGGTAAATATGTTAATGGGATCGGTTGAAGTAATCAAGTTAAGCAAAGGAAATAAAGTTTCATAGAATACAAGATAAAAAAGTTATTTTATTTATTGGTTTTGAATATTGCTGGAAGAAGTAGAGAAGTGCTTGGAGTCGAGTAGGAGGAGAATATATTGTGTAATGAAAATAATTTTTACTGGGCGCAGCAAAGCGTGCCGGCTACAGCTAGTAGATAGATATATAAAGATTAATTTTTATATATATAGATGTCATGTGTATCTGTTGAAACATATTTTTTTTTTTTTTATTTCCAATAAACTTACAATCTGTTTTCTTAACATTTAGTAATTGGTTTAATTAATTTACATTGTATGAAGTATGTTCCCTAACCAGTGTTCTAGGACCATATATATATTAATAATAAGAAACGTTAATTATTCATAAATAATATGTATCAATTATTAGCGCAGATTGAATTAAAATTAAATTATAATTACAATATTATATTTAAAGCGAAAAAGTTAAAAATATCGATATACCAGCTCTGTGGGTGTAAATCGGTTAAGTCGTCTACGATTTTGGGTCTCTATTGCTGGTAATTGACGCATATGTGAATTTTCATGCGTTATCAATCGTTTGACGTGGAGGTGACTGCATTTCTTAATGGTTTCTGCCACTGTGTCGATACCTAGGTCACGATGAATGTCCCTGTTTGCAACATACCAATCAGCATTCGTAATTATTCTTAGCATTTTTGACTGAGTCCTTTGAATAATTTGTAAATTCGTTTTGCTTGCTGTTCCCCAAATTTCTATCCCGTATTTCCATATCGGCATTATAATTGCTTTATATATTTGGTTTTTATTGTATAATGATAATTTAGAGTTTTTCCCTAGAAGCCAGTTAAGTTGTCGAAATTTATTTTTGACTTCATGTCGTTTATTTGTTATATGTTGTTTCCATATAAGTTTAGCATCTATCGTTATTCCAAGAAATTTTGCATTGTTTTGAATTTTGATTTCTTCGTCCTTTATTTTAAGTGGGTATTTATTAGACTTCCTATTTGTATATACCACTTGAACCGTTTTTTCTTTGTTAATTTCAATTCCCCATTTTTCGAACCATTTCATTGTATTTGTTATAATGGCTTGTAGTGTGTTTGTAGCTATTTTTTCATTTTTGTCGGAACCCATAAGAACAGTGTCATCAGCGAACGTCGCTATTATTGTCCCTTGGTCTGTTGGCGTTGGAATATCTGCTGTGTATAAAAGATATAGTAATGGGCCAAGTACAATTCCTTGGGGTACACCCGCTGTCATTGGTAAGACATTTGAACATGCATCGTCATATTTTATGTAAAAGTATCGGTCATTAATATAACTTTTAATTAGATTATATATATTTTGTGGAAATATATTGCTTAGTTTGAGTAGGAGCCCTTTGTGCCACACTTTGTCAAATGCTTTTGCAATGTCAAGATAAACAGCTATACAGTATTTCTTCTTATCAATATCGTCCATTATTTTATTTACAACTCTGTGTATTTGTTGTACTGTTGAGTGGCGTCGTCTAAAACCAAACTGGTGGCTTGGTATGGTGTTATTTTGTGTTAAGATTGGCTCTAGTCGAGTATAGAAGATTATTTTCAAATATCTTTGATATAATTGGAAGTAGGCTGATAGGTCGATAGGAGCCCGTCTTTGTCGCATCTTTATTCGGCTTGGGAATAGGTGTTATCTGAGCAACTTTCCAGAGAACTGGAAAGTATTGTAGTCTAAGTATCGCATTAAAAATATTACGTATGTATGCTAAAGTCATATCCGGAAGTTCTTTAAGAATTTTTCCGCTGATCTGGTCATATCCAGGAGTTTTCTTGTCATTTAGTTTACTAATATGTTTTTTTATTTCGGTTATTGTTGTCCTTTCTATGGCACTGCTTTCGTTCTGAAGCGTATGATTGACCTCGATATTTAAGTTGTCCATGTTGTTAGAAAATGTATTTTCAAAGTGTTGTGCCAAAATATCCGCTTTCTCCTTGCTTGTTCTTGCCCACGTGTTATTTTGCTTCTTGATTGGGGGCTTATGAATTATAGTCTTGTTCAATTTTTTTGTGGCTTTCCATAGAGAGTAGTTTGTTGCTATATTTGTACCAAGGTTTGTCAAATATTTTTTAAGCTGTTTGTCCTTGTCTTGTTGCAATAATATTTTTAGTTCATACGTTGCTTTATTTAATACAGCTTTATCTCTAGGATGTCTAGTGGTTTGCCATTTTTTCCTTAGTCTTCTTTTTTGCAAAATTTTTTCTTTAATGTGGTTCGGTAGGGTCTTAATGTATTTTGGATTCAAATTTGGCGTCGAATGTGTGGCAGCCATAGCAATACTGTCGTTCAGATGTGCTATTGCTGAATCGATTTCATTATTCGATGTGAGTAACACGTCGAGATTCATGTTTCTTATTAATATTTGTCGAAACATGTTCCAGTCCGTTTTGTGATTATACAGATTCGTGGTTGTTATTATATTTGGCTTACCGAGGAGTATCAAAAGGAGTGGCGAGTGATCCGATGACAGTTCTAGACATGTTGTAATTTTTACATTTGTGGGGGGAATGTTTTTAAATATGCAAAAATCAATTAAATCTGGTAGTTTTTTGGGATCACTTGGCCAATATGTTGGTTCTCCTGTGCTTAGAAATAGACTGTTGTTTTGTCTAATAGCGTCAAGTAGTTGCCTTCCCTTGGCATTTGTCAATCTAGATCCCCATATTGCGTTCTTAGCGTTAAAATCACCACCTGCTAAGAATCGATTTTCTAACGATTTTAAATAGTCTAGGTATTCTACTTTAGTGTTATTATATTTAGGTGGGAAGTAAGCGGCTGATAGGGTGGTTTGGCCAATTGCATCTGTAATGGCAATAGAGGTCGCTTGGATGTGGTCAGTTTTAAATCCGTCAAGTTCCATGCATTTCATTTCATTTTTTACAATTATAGCGATTCCTCCGTGGGCCCTGTTGTCAGAGTGATTTGTATAAAAAACTTTATAATTTGGTATTTTAATGTAGGTTTTTTCTGTGGCGTGCGTCTCAGATATCAGCATGATGTCAATTGCTTTGTCAATGAGAAAGGATTTTAATTCTAATAAATGGCGAGTAAGTCCGTTGGCATTCCATATTCCTATTGAAATTTTATCTACGTTCATCCAATTTAGTCAACAGTAGCGTCACGATGTTCATCATATTGCTCATATGGGAGATTAATTGTTACATTATGCTTTTTAATTCTGATAGGTCGTCATCATTCTGTGTTGTTGGTGCTTGTGATGTATTATTTTGATTTTTTGTATCGTGTGCTTTGTCCATTGTTACCACTCTTGCATAAGATAGTCCTGGAGCAATGTTCGTTACCATATTATTGTCTGTGGTTGGCGGATTTGAGGTTTGGGTTAATGGTACCTGTTTTTTGCGCAGACTAGGGAATTTTTGTATCTGTAGGCTTTTATAAACCATACAGCCCTTATAATTTGCTGTATGATTTTCCCCGCAAAGGGCACATTTAATATGGGTTTTCTCTTCCGTCTGAGTTATGGTACAGTTTAATGTGCTATGCCTGCCAGCACATTTAACGCATACAGCGTCCCTCGAGCAGTAATTTTTTGTGTGCCCATATTTTTGACAATTTGTGCATTGGGGGATTGACCGTTTTTGATGAGGAGGTTCAAAAACTACTTTGCAGTGGAGAAGATGCGTTATTGAATAAATTTCTTTGTTATTTTCTTTCGATTTTAATTCAATTGAGAATAGGGGCAGAGGTTCTTTTGTGTTATTACGTTGTATGGTATAAATATTTATTACTTCATGACCACATTCAGCTAATTCTGCTATTATATCCTCTTTTTCGGTGGAATAATGCATGTTACGCAGAATAACTCGGAAACCTTGCTGATCTTTAGGTCTGAATGTATAATATTTAGTCTTTTTGTCATTTAAAAGTTTAATTATGTTTGTGTAGTGTGTACTTTCAAATGGTTGTATTTTTATTTCTTTATTTGTTAGTGCTCTCATCTCA
The DNA here is from genome assembly GCA_035044805.1 of Leucophenga maculata. Lineage (NCBI taxonomy): Eukaryota > Metazoa > Arthropoda > Insecta > Diptera > Drosophilidae > Leucophenga > Leucophenga maculata. Next base: position 64,516 of record JAWNNP010003000.1, read on the forward strand.
TATTTCGTATCTTGTAGGGAGTTAAGAGCTGAACTTAAAGCGTTTACATTTTCAACACTTTGTATATAAATGGGTGGAGGTTTTGGTTTTCGTTTTTCTTGTTGAATTTGTGTGGTGGGAGTTGTTTTTGTCCCACTGTCAGTTTGTACTTGCAAAGCTGTTTGTTGTATTTGTTGTTGTTTGCTGGCTCAGCTAATAATTTGGTAGTTAGGCCCTGTACCGAAGGTACAAGAGAATATTGGGTTTGTGCAAATGTATGTAACAGGTAGAAATAATGGTCGGAGACCCCCCAAAGTTACCCCCATTATGGTCAGGAGTGATAGAGGAGTCGATATAGACATGTCCGTCTGTCCGTCCGTCCGTCCGTCCGTCCGTCCGCCCGTCCGTCCGCCCGTCCGTCCGTATGAACGAAAGGATCTCGGAAACGGTAATAGATAGAGACTTCGTGTTTTTTGCATTCGACTAGGACTGCTCCGGAATTTCACAAGTTTATTTTAAAAACTTGCCCCTCCCCCCCTTCCCCATAAAATCACCCCCAAGGGTAAAAATTTCTTCGGCACAAAAAAAAGTAAGTATGCCAGTATAGAGATATCGTCCTTCTTAGCCAAAATCCGAAAAGTTCATCAAAATCGGATAATAAATGACGATTTTATAAGCAATTGAATTTGAACGACCCCCCTTTTCTTTTCATTCATATTCGCGCAGTGAGAAGTGGTCATGTGTTTGGTCATAAGCTAGGGAAACATTTAATGTGTTTGTTAGGCGAACTGAACTGGTACAGGGCCTCTTACAGTCGGTTACGCCCGACTGAAATTTCCTTACTTGTTTTGTTTGTGTAGAACTCTGAGTTTTGTTTCTATGCTTTTTGTTGTTAGTTTTATGTTCTCTTATGTTTGTGGGAGACTGCTTGTCGCGTCCTCGCTTTAAATTCGATTCATTGTTGTTGTTATTGTTCAATGTGTTTATATTTTTTATTGAACTTTGTACTTGCGTGTTTGGTGTTGTTAGTGTAGTTTTTGTATCCGTTACAGATGTAATTACCGCGGCCAGAGAGCAGGCTGTTGTAGTTGTTGCATTCGATGCGACGGTTGTAGTGCTTGTTCTTGTTGTCATTGTAAGTGGAAGTGTAGAGAAAGCAGTAGTTAAAGCAGCTGTTAATGCTGTGTTTGTAGTGGGAGTTGTTGTTGACGTTAGTGGCGGGAACGTAGAGAGAGGAGTTGTTGGTGAAGCGCACTGCTGTTTCCATGGTATTGAACAGTTTTCATCAGCATCTCTTCCACTCAAGAGAGCAGGAGAACAAGATCTTGCTCTGGATTCATTGGTTGTTACGTTGGTGTTGGAATCATTATTGTTTTGTTGGGATACAAATGAGTTTCTATTTGTTGTTGTTTGAAGTGGTGGCTTCAAATTTTGAGCATGAGACGCACTCATGACTAAAATTTATTTATTGTTGAAACATATGACAACCCTAATGCAACGTTCATGCTCTCTTGTGTTCTTCACTATTGCTTAAGTGAGAGCAAACATATTTTGGTGTACATGAAACACACATTATCATATTCATTATTTTTTAGTTGCTAATAAACCTTATGAACGAACAGATCGCTGCTTCATTATTAACAGGTTATGATCCCAGTACAAAAACGTGAACGACGCGAAAAGTAAAATATTTATCGTGATAAAATAATAGTTTAATGAAAAATGACAAACTTATACGCTATCGAAAAATTGGATGAAAGAAATTACGAAAGTTGGAATGTGCAGATGCGAAGTGTGCTCGTACACGGCGGAATATGGAAAGTAGCAAGCGAAGTTAAACCTTTACTGCAAAAGCCGGAGGAGCTTGTGGAATGGACCACAAACGACGAGAAGGCATTGGCTACAATAATCCTAAGCGTGAAGCCGACACAGCTAAACTACATAAAAAATTGTAAGACATCTTTCGAGGCATGGCAAAAGCTGCAGGAAGGTACAAACCAAAAGGCCCAATTCAAAAAGTCGTTCTATATAAGAAACTACTTAACATGAGGATGCAAGACGTTGACAACGTATTTAAACATGTTCACCGAGATCGTAGATAAACTAGCAGAGATTGGAATATCTATGCATGAGGAGTTGCTCAGCATAATATTATTATCTAGTTTACCTAAGTCTTTCGAACATTTTGTAATTGCAATGGAAACGCGAGACGTATTACCGATATACAGCGCATTAACATTGAAATTGCTTGAAGAGGGAGAAAGACGCAAAGAGCAAAAACCGTTAGAGTCTGGCGCACATGAACAAGCGTGCAACATTCTTTCTTCGAATATGAAACAAAGGAAACCAAAGATAAGAGAGTTTAACGGAAAATGTTTTGTGTGCGGTGAGAGAGGATACTGTGCGAGTCAATGTGCAAAGAAGAAAACGATAAATAAGAAAGAGGAAGCATTGAATGTAGTTGGTGCGATAGCGACTACATACAAGCACAAAGGACAGCATGTTCAAAAATTTTAAAGAGTACGAAGAGAATATTTGGTTAGCAGCAAATTCTTCAGTGACAGCAAGTAGTCGTGGTGATGTTGTGATACAAACAAATGAGCGAAATGTTCGATTGAAAGACGTTTTGTACGCACCGGAGTTGAAAGCAAATTTTCTTTCAATTGGTAAAGCAATCGAGAACGGTATGACTGCAAAGTTTGAGAAGGAGTATATGTTTATACAAAACAAACAGCGAGACGTCATATTGAAAGCGGTTAAGCGAGGCAGCTTATATATTATTGAAGCACGCTCAGAATCGTTGTATGCAGCAAGTAACAACGAAGTATGGCACAACAGGTATGGTCACCTTTATTACAAATGTTTGAAGGAATTAGAGCAAAAGAGTATGGTATATGGTATGAAGCTGAACAAGTGCGAGGAGCAATTGTGTTGTAATACATGTATGATCAGCAAAGAACATGTTTTGCTATTTCCACATGAATCAGAAAGGCGATCTGAAAGACTTTTGGAAGTAATTCATTCGGACGTATGCGGACCAATTAATATATCATCAATTGGAGGATCAAGATATTTCCTA
>JAWNNP010003001.1:0-18663 GCA_035044805.1 Leucophenga maculata
ACAGCTTTCCATCGTTTAATGGTGCTTGTAGTTTTTGTGGTGCCTCAATTTGCCATAGTTGATTATGTAGAAGAAAGTCATGCTGGCCACAGTCAGCTGGAAAAATGGAGCAATGCCAGCACGCTTGGGGAACACATACTTGTGCTGCCAGCGCCACCAGGCACGCGAAATAACTCCAACAAGTGCTTGTTACGACGAGCTAACCAAGAGCCTATTTCGCTCAATTTAACCTGTCCAAATGGAATATCAGCTGCAAAAGGGGCGGAGAGAATTGATTGGCAAACCAGCTAACATTACGTTATTTGCAATTTTTCCTTACCTTTGCCGTAGTAGCGTGCGGGATCGTAAGGGCCGTGCACTTTGGGATTGTACTCAGCTGGATAGTCACCGAAAGCCATTTTTCTGCTTTAACAATATTTATTGAATCTTAACTTTTTTATTATTTCGCTGCGAAAATGAAAAACTGCATACCTTGATGATTGATGGCGGACTTTACAACACTACTGGATACAACCGGGTATGTCAATTAACAATTAAAATTTTTTCTCAAGTGCTACTAAGTCTCAAAAAGCGAATATTGTGTAGTGTTGATAATATTCATTTTGTTAAAGATCAGACAAATGGAAGATATATTTGCATGAATAGTGTCTATATCTGTATAAAATGAAAACGCAATGCTTTAATCTGTTAATGCTTAAATAAGTTAAGTGTGCACTTACTTTTGCTTGATAATTGAATTTTTACTTCAGGTTCAAGTCGGTACCTCTAAATCAATTTCAATCTGCTTTACATTTTAGATTAGGTAGTTTTTTAGGTAACCCTAACAGATATCAATAATTAAAGAATATCGGACACCCTAGTATGCACCTTTTAATAAAAACAAGATTGTGCTCGACTTTGAGATACCCCGTACCTCAATTTTTTAATTCTATATGGAATATTTTAATAGGATAGAGGAAAGTTATACAGTAAAAATTTTAAAATTTTATCCTAAAAATTCTATTTTATTAGTTTTACTTCTTAAATTTTTGAGTATTGCAATGCAATCTTATATTTGCATTTATTGTCGTATTTTAATTTACACCATGTTTGCCTTTCTTTGTGGCTGCTTTGCGGCTTGTGTAGAAAAATAAACAATTATTTACCATCTAAAAAGTTAGAGGCAACAAACAAACACACACATTTTCTCAAAGATTTAACCAGTATGAGTTACTGAACGTACCATTTATCCTTTGCTCCACTGAAATTTTGTGATAAAAGTTTGCATTGGTTTTGCCTTGTTTGTTTGAGGTTTAGCTTAGCGATGAATGCTTAAGTTTTCAATAGATAGCAAAGAAACAAATCGCTGAACGCATACACATGGAAATATGAAGCTAGCATCTTAACAGCTCTACGGAGCTAATAAATTGAGGTTAACAATAAATTTGGCCTAATTAAATATTTAGAAGGATCAATTAGGTTCATCGTGCTATCTTCGAATTCTTATTATTTAATTGGTTCGTTACGTTTACGATGAGTTCATTAAGTGCGTTTGTGCACTATAAATATTTAAAGGACTTAGTCTGCTGTGTGAAAGATTTATAGGGTGTTGTAAAAAATCTCGTAAAGAAATTGTATTATTTCGTGACATATATCTTATTTGTCTTACTGTCACGTCTTTTGTACTAAAATGTATGAAGAATATGAAATATATTTCTTTTTCTATCCTATATAATTACTCTGATAAATCATTTTGTGGACTCACAAGTTAAAAATGCAAAGGAATTTAAGTTGAAATAACAGGGCGAATAAATAATATTTTGTGCCACTGATGCTTTCTCACCTTTTAAATTTAGTAGTATAGAAAATTTGAGTCTACATTTCTGTTTTAAGTATTTCGCTTTGGTCTAAAATATTTTTAGAACTTTTGTGTTGTAAAATATCTGGGCGGAAGTCTGCCAAGACAAAACGCTTCTCTTTAATCGATATCACGACTTTCGCAATTGACGTCATTTTTCGAGATTTTCAGATATAAATGCTCGTAGTATGTCATATGATTCTGTGTGAGTTCGAGTATATATTTTTACACTTGAGTGCGTACAATCTGTTACGCATAACTCTTTTCACATTTCAGTGTATCTACTATACATATTCAAAGTAAAATATTCAAATATTTTTAGAAGTCAATTGCTGGAAATGACAGAATTTTTTTTTTTTTTACATTGTCATTTCGCTGCAACGGGTTAAAATTTCATTACTATGTGGATTTCTATGAAGGGAAACTGTGTATGTAGATTGGACGGAGTGTATTTTATATAGATAGGTTTTGTTAGGCCCTGAGCCTATTGGTTTTGTGCAAATGTGTTTAACAGGTAGAAATAATGGTCGGAGACCTCTAAAGTTACCCCCATTATGGTCAGGATTCGATATAGCCATGTCCACCTGTCCATCCGTATGAAAATCACTCTCAAGGCTATGGTAACACATTCCGATGGGTTAAAATAGTCTGCTAAAAGTGTGGACCATTTATCAAAAGCAGCAGTATTGAAGCAAATTTGTCGCGAGAGTTTTGTTGACGCCGACTCATGACATGACATCATCAAACCGAATGACTTGGTTCACGTACTGAAATGTTTTCCTTGACATTATCGCTCTGAAAATGGGACGGCCATATTCGCTATCGAACAAATCCATCATTGTTTGATTTCCTGATCTAAAGAAACTTCATTGTGAAAGAAATAAAAGATTAATATCAACCTAGAATATAAACTTATACTTCATACCTGTAAACACCAGCCAAAATAAGTACTGCGATATATGCATGCAACAAATTTGTATTGATTTCGATTATAATTGTTTCCACATTTTTGTTTTGCATAGGGGTTTGACCACTTTAGAATATGATTTTCAATTGGTGGAGGAAAAAACAATAGAAAAGAATCTTTGATTTCATCAACACGAGTGTTGTGCCTGGACGCAAATTGATGACATTTTCGTTACGTAACCTTCATGCACCATCTTGAAGTGGTTGTGATTTCCAAACGATACCGTCTTTTGAAATGAACAATGGATCGGGGACATTATTAACTGATTCGATTTTTGTTGACTCGGCACCTTCATTTTGTTCCTCTGTATAAGATTCGGATTCACTTTCACTTTCAGTCAATTCATCACATTTTTCCGGCAAATAATTTTCATTATTATCAGAAAGATCTTCATCGTCAGAATCATTCAAAACTTCGATTAGCTCTTCATCGGTGAGATATTTTGGTCTAGCCATATTGTTTTTTTAAATAATCACAAAATATATAATTCCAACCAATGAACAACGATACCCGTAATAAAAACGAATAAATGCGAGTACTTTATAGCCAAAGAATCCTCAAAAAATAAATGTAGTTTCAAAATGCAACCGAATTCGTGCAAGGACTAGTTATAGCTTATACTCCTGAAACAAAGTGGCATCAACCTTTCTCATACAATGTAAATACGACACTGACTTGTCAGAGTGTTTTTATTGCTAAAAGCAATTATGTATGATTTCATGAAACATTGATTGAGTTCGGGTAATCCCCTTTTTTCTCACACACTCTATTGTTGTTCTCTCGCATGTGAAAGTGCCGCTTGATTGGCATACAATTAGTTAAAATATTAAATAACATATACTTCTGACGACCGAAATTGCTATTTCTACACAAAATACAAAGAAAGCCCGTATGTATAGAAATTCACACATAAGGGTCAGTTTCTGAAGTTTTTAAATATTTCGGTACCTACAAATTTTTTTTTGCCTCCGAAAATGTGTTTTTGACTGTAATTGATCTGAGAGGAATTGTCTAAAAGTTTCATAAACATCGCTCGAAAAATAATTGAAAAAGTTTAAAAACAAATTGGTTTTGTGTGATTTTCCATAAGGGATAAACACACTGTCTGAGTGCCTATTATGAATCAGTAGCTATGTGGTGGTATTAAAATAGCCCAATACAAAAAAATTTAAGGCTATGACTGGCTTTCTTGTGGAATTTTTTTTGTTCTTTAAGAATTATAATTTTCCTTATAATTGTTGGTTTCTTATCACTTAATTTGCGTTTAATATTGTAAAAAATTCATATAAAATTCGATGGTATGTGTTGGAGCAAGAGGCTGCCTATAGTTGCGCTCACCAGAGTAAACCAGTCTCAACCGTGTAAATCGTTGTACCCATCGAACCTCAACACAAATAATGGAGCGAAGTGGCAAATGTAAGTCACTACAATAGAACATGGACCAGTATGGTTCCTCTACCGTCTCTAATAATATTGCGCCAAACGGTGCAAGAAAAGTCCCTGAACTATCGTCAGCATGGCGGTTGCCGTGAATGCTTATGTTGTTAGAATCTCGCGTATTTTATGTTATATATTTTACAAATAAAAATTTTCAGTTCAAATGGTCACTGAAAGAATAAACAATAAATAAAATATAATAAACTAGTGTTTGTGCTTTATTTTTAATTTTTAAAAGTGAAGTGTAAATGGATGGCAGGAGCTGAACCCCTCTTTGGAGGGTCGATTTTCGCGACATTATCCAGATCGACATCCAAAATAAAATTTTTCGATATTTTTATGCTCCGTTTGTGACTCTTGTTTGCGATTGAACACAGCTTTCGAAAACTTTGTTTCAAACAAAAGATATGGCCTCAGGATCTTAGCTTGCCAGTAGATGGACACTCTTCCCTTCTTGTACACATTAACAACACATTTTACATTAGAAATTATCTTGATTTTTTGTTGATCATAAATTCTTTATTCTTTTCATTCTCATTTACTCTCCCCTGAATTAATACATTTCAGATGCATCATTGCTAACAGTTGCAGTGTTGCAATTTCGCGGAGTAGCAGTTCCCTTGGAAATTTTTTATACCACGTTCTCATTTTATCCAAATAAAAAAAAAATCTTTCAGTAGCCAAATCGCTTACAAATAAGAGAAAATTATTAAAATCGGCCAATAAATTATTGTGTGTCAAAGAATAAGGTTAGGTTATTGTGTGTATGTAGTACTTATACATAAGTACGTTCCAACGCATCAGGTGTTTGTTGTTGCTTTTAATCCTGATGATTCCACTAAGCCCAAATAATTGTTGACTTGTAAAAGCTTTATAAATATGGCAAACTGCAAAATAATACAAAATAAATTATGGCGGCAAAGAAATCGTGGCTACTTGGCACAAAGTGTTACTGGCAACTGCAATTGTTTTTCTTCTTGTAGATTAAGTTTGTGACGATGGACACAGGCCCTCGCCCAACGAAATGTAAAATAAACACAATAAAACTAAACATTCAGAGAAAAAAAAACCAACAAATGGCTTGCAGCACAAGAACAATATAAAAAACAAACAAACATAAAACAAATACACCGATACACTACACAAGCAGCCAAAAATAGTATAAAACAAGCATACCCAACACAAAAATAACGTTACACTACACTGGAACACAATATGTATGTAGAAGCCATACATAAAAGGAACGAACAAACTACACAACGCAAACTTGCCATGCTCAAAAGCTACGGTACACGCAACAACAACACAATAAAAAAATAACCAAACGAACTATACAGCAACGCACGCAACAACAAACATATTACAGTGCTAACGGACAACCGTTTCAGCCGAAGCGCTACTGCAAGGGTGAAGTCACCCAATACTAGTTCTTAAAATTATGCGGTGTATGTATTAATAGTGGTCAGGTATATTAAGACTTAAAACATAGACTCTAAATGAATTATATTTTTTCCGGTATCAGAGTTGGTTATTGTGAATTGCGGCGAAATTGCATGCTGTACGAATTAATAGTGTTTAGGGCTCGTATAAAACAACCGACGCATCTCGAATTATATTGATTCGAAACGTAACGGCTTTACGGTTCGACAGCACAAAAAGAACTTACAATACACTCTCAGTTCCAAGGTATATTTAACAAGGTAGGAGCGTGCTGCTTTTCTTCTTCTTTCCAGTTGCTTATTTTTTAGTTCGCTTGCGATAGTCAAACGGAAAGGTTGTTCCACGCATGATTTTTAGGCCCTGTACCGAAGGTACAAGAGCCTATTCGTTTTGTGCAAATGTATGTAACAGGAAGAACTAATTGTCGGAGACCCCCCAAAGTTACCCCCATTATGGTCAGGAGTGATAGAGGAGTCGATATAGCCATGTCCGTCTGTCCGTCCGTCCGTCTGTGTGAACGAAAGGATCTCGGAAACGGTAATAGATAGAGACTTCGTGTTTTTTGCAATCGACTAGGACTGCTCCGGAATTTCACAAGTTTATTTTAAAATTTTGCCCCTCCCCCCTTCCCCATAAAATCACCCCTTAGGGTAAAAATTTCTTCGGCACAAAAAAAATAGAGCACACCAGTATAAAGTTAATGTCCTTCTTAGCCCAAATCAGAAAAGTTCATCTAAATCGGATAATAAATGACGATTTTATAAGCAATTGAATTTGAACGACCCCCTTTTCTTTTCATTCATATTCGCGCAGTGAGAAGTGGTCATGTGTTTGGTCATATGCTCGGGAAACATTTAATGTATTTGCTAGGCGACCTGAACTGGTACAGGGCCTCTTACAGTCGGTTACGCCCGACTGAAATTTCCTTACTTGTTTTTTTATTGTAATACATACGCAAATACATTGGTGTGTGCGTTGTGTTTTTATTTCGAAAATTCAATATTCTAGTTGCTTACATGACTTTATACACACACACACACACACACGCAGAAAATACATTGCGTTCGTTTGTTTTCAACTACAAGTTGTTGTTGGCTTTTCTTGCTCATTCTGCCTTTCTCAAAATATGCAACTGCGTCGACGTCCGGCTCCTACCTTGTTAAATATACCTTGCTCAGTTCTAGCGCAAATTGTGTCTGGTTCTTTCAGATGTCAACAATAATAACAGGTAAAATTTCTTTCGTTTTTATTGATCTCGGTTATTTTTATTTATTATTTGTTTTGTTATTGTTTTTATATTTTGTAGTTCTTCACTGCTACAACTCGACTACGTCTAGGGTACATTAAACTAACATGCTTCTACTATATGGATCGGAGATCTGCAATGAAGCAAGAAAACGTGCTTGTGAACGAAAAGTTAGTAAATGTGAGTGACGTTCACTTAAAGGAGAGGTCGAAAGAGTTTCTGCTTGTATATACTCTTGATTGAGAGTAACATATATTCGCGAGTATCAAGCATGCGAATAGTTAATCATTGTCGCATTCGCTTAGCTCTATTCGCAAAACAATTCACAATAGTTCATGAATCAACGAATAGGCTTGCAAAATAGCAAGCCAATTGCTCTGAAAACATGTTATATGAAAATACTAGCTGACCCGGCAAACGTTGTTTTGCCATGTATATTATTTCTAGGAAGCATTTTTTAGTTCAATAAAAATAACTATCTACTATAAGTGTGCGGGGATGTACTTATAATCGAAAGCATTATAAACATTAAAAGTATGCTTTATTTAGGTTAATAAATTAATCTTTATTAAAGTAACGAATATATTTTTAAATACAATTTTTGATAGCTATCTGTATATCAAAAATAATTATTCATATTATCCTATCAATTATGGCAGTTGAAAAAAAAAAAATTAATCTCTCAGTGCAATAGAGTGTACAATATTCTTGGTTTGTCCGTCTTTAGCCAACACAAACAAACTGGAGGGTTTTCCCACGCGAGAACATGCCACATATAGTTGTCCGTGGGAAAAGCATGGTGTTTCCAAATCTAAGCCACATACAGACAATGTCTGGCCTTGTGACTTATTGATCGTCATAGCGGATGCCAATCTAATGGGGAATTGAGTGCGTTTGAATTCAATTGGCACTTCTGTAGGATTCATAGGGATTCGTGGCAGCAACACATTTTCGCCTTGAAACTTGCCATTCAAAAACGTTTTTCATTAATTTTTTAATGACTAACAGTGTGCCATTACACAGCCGTGGTGGGTTTAAGTTACGAAGCAGAATAATCGGAGATCCAACCTTCAATTGTAAATGGTGTGGTGGCATGCCTGGCAAATCCAATGAATTTAAAAACTCAATTGGATAATTCACAGTCTCGTTGGTATCGCAAACTGCATCGATAGATTTGTACGACACCAAGTCCCCAGGCAACAACTGTTGAATCTTTAAATTTAACCCATTGCCGTCCACATTTTTGGCTGCCAAAATCGCTCTTTTTGCCAGCCACTTATGATTTGCATATTGTGTGTGTACGTCGGGAAATATGTGATCGATGAGAGTATTTTGCGAGTCGATGATTGTGCAGAAGTCCGTCTGTAATTTTATGCATCCAGTATTTTCATGTACAGCAACTTTCCCCTCGCCAATATCTAACAGTTTAGAGAAATTTTCGGCGGATGGATCCTGAAGCATTTGAACGCGCATGTTCACCGTCAGTTGTACGTTTTCAACATTACGCCATAGTCGCGATGATTTTAAGCAAGCGTTGATTTCATCAGCGTACGTTGAACGTGGAATAACGGGAAGTGTTTGTCTGAAATCACCTGAGAGGAGTAACAAAGTGCCGCCAAATAGTTTATCGTTGTTTTTTATATCCTTTAATTTCCTATCTAATGCCTCAAGCGAATGTTTGTGTGCCATAGTGCATTCATCCCAAATAATAATTTTACATTGTTTCAGCACTATGGCCATAGACGATTGTTTTTTATGTTGCACACTGCATCTGGATTATTTTGAATGTTCAACGGCAGCTTAAATGCTGAATGAGCTGTTCTGCCTCCATCTAATAAAATTGCTGCAATGCCAAAAGATGCAACGGCCAATGCGATGCCATTTTTTGATCGTATCTCGGCCAGAATTAGCGAAATAAGGAATGTTATGCCAGTTCCACCTGGTGCATCCAAAAAAAAGAACCTCCTTGTCCTGCCGAAACTGCCAGCACGATGGGGTCGTAAATAATTTTTTGTTCATCATTTAGTAGTGGAACATTGCGACTTACAATGCCTGCCATTTCTACAGTATCGTACTGTAATTCACGATTCATATCTGTGTTGAGTAAATCAGATGCACTTCGATTCGGTGAGCTCATACCGAAATGACTGATTGGCAAATTCGCAATAGCAATGCAAAGATCCTCGATAGCAATCAATGATTCATTGTACATTGCATCACTGAATGATATCGTTAGGTCATTACACCTTGTACAATGTCGATACAATATATCATCAGTCATTGAATCTTTGTGATTATCCCACAACATTTGTGCTCGGGCCGGGAAACATGTAGTCAGTACTATAGCAAATAGTAGACGAATTTGTGATCCTGTGCAGTTTAATGCTGCTTCAGCAAGGGTACTGTCCCAATGATTGTCGTCTTCTAGCAAGCCTAGAGTAAGGCATGAATCTTTATACGTAGGATACTGTTGTCCATCTACCTTACGTATATCTTGAAATGACAATGGCCCGGTGACATTAACCAACAACAGTCGCAGATAAAAGCACTCAGTCTGCCTTGGATTGACTGTATATACACGACCCAAACTATTTGATTTAAATAAACCGGGGTACGCATCAACTGGTGTCCCTTGCTTGCGGGGCATCCATTTTTTTGATTGAGCCCATGTAAAATACCGGTGAACTTCAGAATAGAGAAGTGTTTGTGCGAAGGCACCAAAAGCATCCGCACGATGGCACAGTTCAAAAAATTCGGTCAGTGTAGTTTTTGGTGGATTTATAGCACGATCAAGCGCTGTATCGTTCGTGAAATATACGCGCTGGCCGTTTTCAAGGTGGACAGCTAAATGGATAACTGCTGGATCCCGTTCATGAATTGGGAAACCGAACATACGCCAGACAGCTTCATTGGAACTGACATACCGGCCAATTTGGTAATTCGTAATTTCATCATTTTGATTCAACGGAGGAGAATGTACATTATTATTTTCAATTCTAAATACAGCCATATCACTCCCTTTATTCACATACTTGCAAATATATTTGATACTCTTCACCGAACTGCATGACTCAACATTAATATGAGCATTGAATGTTTTGCTCAGCAGAGGTGAATATGGTACCACCCAACGATTGTCAATATCGATGTCTGCGTTGCTGATAGTTTTAATGAAAGATTGTCCGCCATTTTCGGTACTTCTTCGACGATATATTAGTATTGATATATCCTGTATGTATTCTTGCATGTGACGTGGACTACCTACGTACGATGATGGTAAGATAACAGAGTTACCGATTTCGGCAGTGTCAGCGTTGTTCGCAATAGCATCTCGTAAGTGAATATATTCTTCCGCACGCAGCTTCTGTTGATTATATCGCAAGTATCGTAGTCGTTCACTTTCTATCTTCACATACATGTCGACTATAAATTGTTGGCAAAGCTCACGACATCGTAATATGATGTTGTCTCGGCCGCGTCTAATCATCAAATGATATGAATAAAAATCCTTGGAGCTAACGTTCTTATTTGTTTCGGCTCCTGTAATAATATATATTTAAATTAATTGAAGATTTATTCTTTAATAACAAAATAATTATGTTCTTAATAATGAAAGAATTACCTGATACGGGATCTCGTTGTTTAATATTTACGCAATATCCGTCTTGTCCCTTCCAAAAAATTAGTGGATATTGGAGAGCGTCATATGAACGATGGGTATCACTGATGAACTGAAGATCATTATTTCTTCTTCGAATCACAATTTGTCGCGTAGCTGTACGGTCGCCAACCGTGATTCCAGCAACGTCGTCAACAACAGGTGCGTTGAATCTACGTATATGCTCTCCAGCTGGTGTTCTATCGGGGTTGATGACAATAGCGTGATTGTCACTTTGTAGCTTGGGCATGTGTGATTTGAATAACTTCAATAATTCATTGTGCTCATTTAACAGAGCGTTCAGCTCGCTGACGATACGCCTGGCAAAAGGTGAATTGAGATTATGGTAGTCGCAACGTGCATCCACGCGATTGGCGAGTGCACGTTCGGAGTCCTCGCCACCCACAAAATACCGAGGCCATTACATAATTATGATAATACAAGACTAATACAAGATGATCTTCGTTGTCTTTTCCAATGTTTGTGAGAAAGCTGGTGACTTTTCACAATTGAAAAGAAGGTCCAAGCATTTCAATTTGCTAAGCCATCGTATACATTCAATTCTTCAAAGAATTGATTGTTTGGTTCAGTTCGGAATGTGTCTTGCAAATGTGTTCATTTCTTTTTTTTTATATACATACGGCTTAAGAAATATATATATTTACTAGCTGATCCGGCGAACTCTTTTCCGCCGTACAGGCAGGCAATAAATATACAAAATTTGTGATTTTATTAAGTTAAATTTTTTATTAAGAAATACAAATAAAAAAAAGTATTTTAATTATTCATTACTGTTCATGTATTTTGGTGCATAGGTTGCACTCTTCAGTTAAGTACTTTGTGATACACGACATTTTTTGTTTTAGTATCAGACGCAAAAACAAACAACGCAGATGGTTTTCCGACCCATGAACATGCCACATATATGTAATTGACCAAGGGAAAAACATGGATATTCCAGATTCAAACCACAAACTTGCAATGATTGGCCTTGTGATTTGTTAATGGTCATGGCGAATGCAAGACGGATGGCAAATTGAAGTCTTTTAAGCTAAAACGGCATATCGGTTGGGAGCCTCGGAATGAGAATTTCCTCACCCTCGAATTTTCCTTTAAGTATCGTCGCGTAAATCAAATTTTTCATCAATTTACTTACCATTAAACGCGTACCGTTGCACCGTTTTGGTTGGTTTATTTTTCGAAGCATGATTACTACGGAGTCAACCTTTAAGCGTAAATTGTGCGGTGGTAAGTCAGGCACATCCAAGAAGTTTAAAAACTCAATTGGATAGTTGGTGGCTTCATCTTCATTTGTTACACAGTCAATAGATTTTAATAAATTTGCTCGCTCACTCAACCATTCATTATTTTTGTATTTAGTAATGATGTTTGGGTTAGTAAGTATGTTAGGGAGATTGGGACCGTTTGCTCAAGTGCACATTGTGTGAAAAGTTGTTGACTGCCATTCACCTGGGAATGGCCAACAATGATTCTTGTGTCAAACAGTCCAAGCAACTCACACGTCCGTTAGGACACGTATCTCCTGGGTAGCTCTAAACATCCGTTCAGAGGTGAGAAGGCGAAGGGGCCCCCTCTCCTTTAAAAACGGGTTGGTGCGCTGGGCTTGGGACCCTCCACTTTAAAAAAAAAAACCCAATGAAAACTAAAAGGAAGCCTCGGAAGGACCCCTTTGATGACGACCCCCGCAAACGCTATAAGGATCACGATTTACGGAAATGCACCTGGAATGTCCGCACCCTTAATTGGAATGGTGCAAATATCCAGCTGGTTGATGTCCTCGAAAAATGCAAGGCTGACATCAACGCAATCCAAGAAATCCGATGAATAGGGCAGGGTTGTTCTAAAAATGCATACTGTGACATCTACTACAGCTGCCATGCGAGTAAGCACGAATTTGGATGTGGTTTCGTGGTGAGTAGGAAACTACGTGGCCTCGTCTCTAGGTTCACACCTGTTGACGAGCGCCTAGCCGCGATACGCATCAATGCGAAATATTTTTATATTAGCCTGATTTGTGCGCACGCTCTGACGGAAGAGAAAGACGACGATGCTAAAGATGAGTTCTATGAGCGCTTGGAACGCCTGTAAGAGCGCTGTCCCAAACACGACGTCAAAATCGTGCTTGGCGATTTCAACGCCAAGATTGGGAAGGAAGGAATCTTTGGCCCAACCGTCGGAAAATTTAGCCTTCACGACACTACCTCCAATAATGGAGAGAGGCTAATCGATTTCGCCGTAGGACGGAACATGGTAGTTAGTAGTACTAGATTTCAACATCTTAACATCCCCAAGGCTACATGGCTGAGTCCTGATCAAAAAACGCGCAACCAAATCGATCATGTTCTGATTGACGGAAGGCACGCATCGAGCGTGTTGGACGTGCGAACGTTACGTGGTCCCAACATTGACTCGGACCACTATCTTGTCGCAGCCAAGGTACACACTAGGCTCAGCGTAGTGCACGCCGCACGTTCCAACATGCAACGAAAGCTAGACGTCGGCAAGCTGCAATCAGAGCAGACCGCCGCAGCCTTCTCAAACACACTCTCCCGACTGCTCCGGAAAACCTCTCCGACTTCTCGAGATATATGTGAGCAGCGGACACATATCACCCGCTCCATTGATGGGGCTGCCAAGGAAGTCATTGGTTATACAAAACCAGTGACAAATTCTTGGTACGACGAGAAGTGCCGCAATGCTACTGCAGAGAACAACGCTTCCTATCAGCGACCGGGCACTCGATGGAATGACCAGGTATGGAGAGATCTCTCTGTACTTGGCATTCAGAACGACTGGCGCCAGCGCGCACAAGATTATGGAGGCTGGTGCGCTTTCCTGGACGCGGCCATGTCTGGCAAACGGTAGACGGTCACTTAACTAACTAATGATGTTTGGGTATACTTTGTTGTTAAGTTCGTCTTTCGATGAGACAAAGTTTATGAAAGATTATGTATCTCCCCATTCATCTCAAGATCGTGATTTCTGGAACTGACACGAATTTGATGTAAAATACCTTCTGACATATTATCCTTGTATTTGTGCTACAGGTTCGATGGAAAGCATGTCGAAATGATGATAGCAAATTATGTGCGTATGTGACTTGGAGATGCAGATGTAATTGCTTCAACGATTGTCGTATCGTTTTCTAGTAAGTTGAGTTCTTCACATGCAGCACGATATGTTGGGAATATTATACCATTAACAGTCCGTAGTGTCTCAAATGACGTTGTCCCACGCACAATTACCAGCAACAAACGCTAATAGAAGCATTCATCACTCTTTGAATGAACTGTATACATACCACCAAGAGCATCAGTAGAACGCACATCCGGATAACCAGGAACCGCATCACCCTGCTTCCGTCGTTGAAAATTCTTCGATGAAGCATTCCAAGTGTAATAACGTGGCATCGCCGAGTAAAGCAAAGTGTGTGCAAACGGATCTCTTTGGCAATTTCGACGCTGGAGGTGTTTCAACACGTGGAACAACATTCGAAGTAGTGAAATATACTCGTTGATCATTTTCCAGATGCACCGCCAAATGCACAACAGTAGGATGACGTTCGTGAATAGGGAATGCGAATATAGGCCAAATCGCTTCATTACAGTTCACATAACGACCAATTTGATAGCGATAGGAGGATTGGATGCCGAAAACCGCCATATCGCTGCCTTTCGTGAAATATTTGCAAATGTATTTTATGGACTTTACTGAATTGCAATACTCAACATTGCAATGTGTCTTGAACGTTTTGGAAATAAGTGGCGAATATGGAACAATCCAACTGTTGTCGACAACGAAATTCATTCTTTTCACTTTTGTTGTGATAGTTCGACCGTTATCATCTGGTGATCGACGCCGATACAATGGATAACCATCGTTGCCAGTGACGGTCTCCGCCGTTAATTTCCGTGGATATCGTTTGAAACACTTTCCGTAGATCATGCAAGGTGATTGGGGATTGATGGGGCCACAAGGTCCACGAATCATATTTGTAATATCAACATCATGAAGGTCTGGATCGGCTTCGTGATGGGAAATCTCGGCATATATGATATCATCTATTTGCTCAGGTTGAATTCTTTCCACAAACCAAATAAGAATGTGTGCGTGCGGCAGATCTCTTTTTTGCCGTTCTATTCAATATATCCAGCATCGAGTTTCTCTAAAGACGCGTTGTTTAACAATGTAGTTCATCAGGGCCGCATTTTTTGTCTGAATACACGTGCTGTGACTTGATGTTTGTCCGGGAAGCAGCAATTGAACAATTTCTATCCATTTTGGATTACAGGTTAAAGTAATAAAGAGATTTGGTCAACCGTAATGACGAACATATGTCATTACATCTTGCGCATATTCATGCATATGACGTGGACTACCTATATACGTCGCCGGCAGAATAGTTAATCGACCATTATCTGCATTTCCTTCAGTATGAACTGCATCATGTAAATGGATATACTCCTTAGAACGCAGCTTGGCTTGGTTAAACCTAATGAAATTTAAACGCTCCGTTTCTATTTTGACGTACATGTCGACGCAATCCTGCTGAAACAATCGACGAAACCGAAGCAAATAGTTGTCAGCATTTTGTCGAATCATCAAACGATATGCGTAATAATTTATGGAGCTAACCTTCTTTATATTATCTTCATCTGAAATTAAAACAGTAGATTTAATATTTCGTATGTAAATTTTTAGCATAATTATAAAGGGGTTAAGATAAATGATTTTAAATTGCTGGCAACCAATTTTTTTCAATTTTATCTATACAAACAAACCCTAATCTATTCCTGGTAATAAGCAGTGTAATTGGTTTTTTATTGTAAACCAAAACCAAACATTGTAAAATCAACGTCATATTGAACTATGAAATTGATACGCACCATTCAATGGAATTATCATTTTAATATTAAAATAACATTCATCTTCTTCTTGCGAAAACACCAGCGGGTATTGCAACGTATCATATGAACGATGTGTTTCAGATATTTGTTGCAGTTGCCCTGTATCGCGACAGATATGATCGGCAGCTCGGCAGATATGATGTCATCAATCTGCGTTGGAACAATTTTTGTAAGCCCCTTTTCTGCCATTCGATATAGAACATCCAGCAGCGAGTTTCTCCAAAAATATGATTGTTGCAGATGACGTCCAGTAGTCGAATGTTTTTTTGTTTGAAGACTCGCGTAATAAGATTATGTCTGTGGGTAGTTGATTGCCCAACGAATAGGAGATCTGTTATTTCTGGCCATTTTGGATTACATGTGAACGTGATGAACAGATCTAAACGTCCATATTTTCGAACATACCTCATTGCATCTTGAGCGTATCATGCATATGACGTGGGCTGCCAGTATATGTTGCTGGCAATGTCACCATTCAACCAATATTTGCTGTTTCCATCGTTAGCAATTGCATCACGCAGATGAATATATTCATCGGCGCGAAGCTTCGAATGATTGTGCCGAATGAAGGCAAGTCGTTCACTTTCAATTTTAGCGGTACATATCAACTAAAAATTGATGAAATAGGGCCATGAAAATATGATTTGACTCATTTTGTCTAAACATAATCCGAAAAGCGTTAAAGTCCATACATGAAATCTTCTTCCTTATCTCATTGCCTGTAGTCGGATCGATTTGCATTAAGCTGAAATGGTAGCCATCTTCTCCACGGGGAAAAATTATGGGACACTGAAGTTCATCGTATAATCGATGTGTTTCACATACACTAATGCCCTGGCATAGTTGGTTTGGTTGCACAATGCCATTCCGGCGGTGGTGGATGATGTCGCGACGTTCAAAGGCACGGCCAACCATGAAAACTGCAACATCGTCGACCGTTAGTGCATTATAACGACCTTGGTGTTCGCCGGGTGGTGTTTTGTCGGCACGAATGATCACACAAAAATTATCCGATGTCATTTGCTCCAACGATGTTTCTCGTTGATCTTCACTTTCAGATGTAATTGACGTAGATGCATTACTACGCAACCGCCGAAGTCTTGATTCTCGTTGCTCCTGAGTTTCTGCTGCTCTTAAAGAAGATTAATTGCTACGTAGCCGCCGAAGTCTTGACTAGCGTCTCCTGAGTTTCTGCTGCTCGTGACGTAGATGCATGAGTTCGTAATTGCTCGAGACGCAATTCTCGTTCTTTTAATATTTCATGTCTCTTTTTTTTTCCTACATTTCATTTAACTATGCTGTCTTTCTCCCAATGGAAGACTTTTTTGGTGGCATTATTAAATGTTAATCACTAAAATTCTGATAAAAAATTATATAACAGTTTTCTTCTATGTTTCACCAATATTTTCATTTATTATAATAAATCACAAAAAAATAATGTCGCTTTAATTTGAATAAAAGTTAAGTTATCATGAGCACATCCAACTCTTGTGCGATCTATTTTCAAATTGAACATGTATATATATTTAAATATTTGTTTCATATAACATGTAAGGAACAGGTGGCTACATCATGGCACCCCCCGATTTTGACCAAACTTAACACGATTATTTTTCCCGATCCCATCAATATGTGTAATAAATTTCGTCCCCGTACTTCAAAAGGATGCAAAGATATGTTGAATCTTGTGTATCGCTTGTATGGGGGGTGGGGCATAGCCCTCTCCGATTTTGACCAAACTTAGTACGATTACATTTCCCGATCCCATTAACATGTGTAATAAATTTCGCCCCTGTACTTCAAATGGATGCAAAGATATGTTGAATTCTGTTTATCGCTTGTATGGGGGGTGGGGCATAGCCCCCTCCGATTTTGACCACACTTAACACGATTACATTTCCCGATCCCATTAACATGTGTAATAAATTTCGTCCCCGTACTTTAAAAGGATGCAAAGATATGATGAATTTTGTTTATCGCTTGTATGGTGGGTTGGGCATAGCCCCCTCCGATTTTGACCACACTTAACACGATTACATTTCCCGATCCCATTAACATGTGTAATAAATTTCGCCCACGTACTTCAAATGGATGCAAAGATATGTTGAATTTTGTTTATCGCTTGTATGGTGGGTGGGGCATAGCCCCTCCGATTTGGACCAAACTTAGCACGATTTCATTTCCCGATCCCATTAACATGTGTAATAAATTTCGCCCCTGTACTTCAAATGGATGCAAAGATATGTTGAATTTTGTTTATCGCTTGTATGGGGGATGTGGCACAATCCCCTCCGATTTTGACCAAACTTTACTCGAACACTCTCCTGAATGAACTGAAGATCGTCTGTGAATTTCAGCTCATTCGGTTTGATGGTTTTGCTTCCTATAAGGAACATACATACATACATAGATATATACAAGATTCATTTTTATATATATAGATAGATTTAATGGAAATAATCTGAAACAATTTTATGATTATATTGTTTAGCAAATGCCAAACGATTAAGCCTATTTTTCTGTAATATTTGCCAGTCGTAAATCTGTTATCGGTCGTGTCGCGCTTACACTAAGTTACAGCTTTTCCCGTTTTATTTTATTTTTACCTCTGCACTGTGCTAAAAGTAGCACACATTGTCTAGTTGGGTACCGTAATTGGTGCCGGCATAAGTTTGCGAAACAATATAAAAAAGTAGTGCACAAAAACTAAAAACACTGCCCATTATTATTTTATATTATTTAATTATTATTTATTGATAGAACTTAGTTTAGGTAATATGAGTTAATATTCTCAAACTTAGTTTGGTTAACCATATCTAGCTTTAGTGAACTTAGTTTATTTAATATTCTCACTTCATTGTCTTGCGCACAACAATACAGCACTCCTGCAGTAGCTCTCAACTCGAACTGAGCTAGTATGACAGCACAGGCAATAGCACAAGCCATTCTCTGCACCCACGCGCGATCTAATATACAGAGTTCGCACTAGCTACCCAGGGTTCGCCTTTCGGCTACGCGTAACCATTCCCACATTCGGCCGTCCTGACCCTTCATTCGACCCGAATTAACATTCCCACTTTTTCATAAATTCTGCTACTGTTGTTGTTCTACATCGTATCTACCATGTTTATACTTTTTTGTAACTTTATA